>JAGSMZ010000035.1:600000-1097500 GCA_029286645.1 Papilio protenor | reverse complement strand
GTCCCGAAATAGAATATGTGCTAGGAAATAGAACTAAATTGTTGATGTATTACTGTACGGTCTTCGCATGAATTATTCCGCAGATGTCCAGGACTCTATAGCGAATTAGCATTTATTCCATCTGTTATGGACAACGTAGTTGGAGTAATTTAAGTTAAATGTGGATACTGACTAACGTTACGAGGTGTAACATTCGCATCAAGTGGTTCGTTGCTCGTTGATTTTCGTGTAACATTATGTATTGACTACGTGGATGTTCGCGATGTAACATGTTACGTTACACACCGTAACAATGGTCAACTTTATACAGGCAGAAATAAACCAATACTTAGAATACATTTTCCGATAACTGCAGAAATAATTGTATATTTTTTTTATTAAATATTATCAGATTTTGTTTTTTTTTACTAATAATTCTTTAACCATTCCAGATATGCCTGAAAAAGCTTGTGCTAAGATATTGTTCATGACAATATTCCAATGGTGGGATTCGAACCCTCGACCTCGAGATCGGTAGTCCGTACCCTAAACCATTAGGCCATTGGCACATAAATATATGTAGATCATTTGATCTACTTATAATTAAATGCAAGGATCTATTAAAGTATAGGTAGTTTGGTATTTTAATTTTTCTTGCACAAAGGATTCGATCAAAAACATATTCCGCAAGTCGTCGGTGGCCGCGGTTTGCTGAAAGCGATCGAGTTCTTTGTGAGCCTATATTTTACAGTGTTGACTTTGTTCACGTGCAACTTTTTAATTGCATGTTAACGAGTTTTCATCTGAATCGAAACCTCAATTTCACTTTTGTAGGTATCTTCGGTGATTGAATTTTTCTCCGTACTCTTATTTATATTCAGAGTGTACAGTGATTATGCGTTAAATATTATCTTGATAATTTTTTTGATTAAACTATTCGCAGAAATTCTTATTCGGGACTGATGACTGAGATGACGGATGATTGAGTTATTTGGAGGAAAAATCCGGCACGCCGACCCTACGGGAGTAGGATAAGGTAGGGGAGATGAAGATTCGCAGAAAATGTTTTTAACTTACAATAATTGGCGTTCTAAGCGAAAATTAAAAACGGCTCAACTCACGTTTTTATCCCCCGGTGCCGTCACCGAAGGATAAAAACGTGTGTTGAGCCGTTTTTAATTTTCGCTTAAAGTAATGTCTCACGATAGTTTAAAAAATTTAATTGGCGAACTTATAGCACTTTTTAAATAATTTTTATGTTATCGTTTATTTCGTACAATCAACCGACTCTCAGTTCTAACACCGGAAGAACTAATCAAAATGATTAGGTATCAGAGTATGGCCATGATAATATGCGAAATATTTTCGAGGAATAAATGTTGTTGATGAAATTGTATGGATGCCTGTTACCACGTAACTTTTGAACTGTAGATTTGCACATACGATATATTTTTTACACCTACTCGAAATCACGGCCGAAAAGCTTAGTTTAATAAATTAAACAACTACCAGAATTAGTGATTTAATTTCCATATATGCTATATATCTAAAGTTGTCAAACTAATGAAATTTTGATTGGATTTCCAATTAAAGTCTACATTTCACCTACATGAGTTTCAACAGTACAGTTCAACTATTTATTTAAAACTGTAGGTGTCAATACATGTCACTCTTTACGTCGGATGTGTCGACCTGTGATACAAAATTCTTATTAATATTGCAGTGTCTAGTGGAAATAATGTCAACGTTGAAATTGTTTCGTAAAATAGGAACATGTACTTGAAATGTTGGTTAGTTTGAGGTGAATGATCAAGAGGTTTAATTTCCTGGACCGAATGCGATCGACAGCGAGCTTTGAGGACGTCACGCGTCTGTTTATTCTGTAGTGACAGTGGCGCTGATTGCATGAGGTTCCCGTTTCACTCGCCGCCTCTGCTTGCAGCTCAACGTTAATTTGCACGGTTTAAGCGCAGTTCCAATTTTGTAATGAATGCATTTCGGGGTAAATGTTTACAATGCTATTGATACGTAACTATATAGTGGTTCGTGGTCAAACACGCAACTTAATGATTTACCTAACATGAAAAGCTCGTAAACTTATTGAGAAATAAATTGTTATTGAATAAATATTGACTAACGATTCTCTTGTCTTCATTGGAGATAAAACAATGAAAAGTTGAATAATAAACAAATAATTGATTCCGTTATACGAAGCTTTAAAGTCGGAACGAAATTCCAAGACTTTTCCACTTTTAAGAAGAACTTTTCAACTTGGGTTTTATCTGGCGAGTTTTCCGTTTGTATTGGACATCGGTGTCGCTTTAAGTTTACGATCTAACTTCACTAATGTTGAGGAAATTAAATAAATACATATTGCCAACATTTTGCACGCCGTAGATAATAAAAAATAATTACATTTTATAGTAAGGCACGCGCTATGAAACAAGATAGTAAAATTGAAAAATGTGATTTATTTTAAGAAATAGCTCAGAAAATTCTCGTTCTCGTGTACGATAACCAAACGGTTTGGTACAAGTTAGATATTCTGCTAAAATCTTGAAAGACCATAACCAATACATTTCTTTTGCTGGGGCTTTATGTATATACTGTGAATAGGCTTAGTTAAGTCCTTTTTTCTTTCTGTTTATTTTTAATAAGGCAGAGATGGGAATAAGAATTGGATTTAACGGAGGCGGGGATAGACAGAAAAAGGAAATGTCTATTTCTACACAATCTCACCTGTCCTTTGAAGGTTATCATTGTATGCAACCTTCTAAATTATTGGAGTTGATGATATCGACCATATCGCTATTTTAGCATTATCAGGAATCCGCTTGTTTGTCATACTTTAAAAATGTTTATGCTATTCATGTCTCTATGCATAAGTTATTCTATGTTCTATTTCTTTGTCGCCTCATTGTTTAGCAACCTTGTTGTCGGAGAATTTCCACTTTAAAACGAGCGGAATCTCTTTTACATTATTTTAAGTCTTTGTCTTGCGACAGTACTCGCCCGTTGTTTGCTATATACTTCCTCAATGTTTAGTTTAGAAAAATACAGTTATTTTAGAATTAATCCTTGTATTAGCACCTACATTTGCTTTTTTCTTTACAAATTAAAGCGCCAATAGCCTAATGGATTAGGGTACGGACTACCGATCTTGCGGTCGAGAGTTCGAATCCTGCCATTCGACTATTGTCGTAACCATATCCTAGCACAAGCCTAGAGCTTAGTTAGAATGGTTAAAGAAAATGTCAGTAAATTAAAAATAATGTAGTGATATTTTAAAATAAAAAAAACTGAAGTCGAGATTAAAACTATGTTATCTTTTAAGTTAGACCAAATTACAAATACTTACGAAATTGCATCAAGAAAGGTTTAATAGTTTCCGAGTTCTTATACTCAAATAATCTTGTTTCGTTTGTATTACTCGGATTTCCTATGAAAAATATAATCACTCCGCAACCATACCGTTACAAGGTATAATTTTAATTAACTTCAGTAACAACTATATTTTAATCATTCGATTCAAAAGATGTTATAAAAACACGACTACAATCTTACTAATATTATAAATGTGAAAGTTTAGATGGATGGATGGATGGATGTTTGTTAGAGTTTGTAGCCTAAACGGCTGAACGTATTTCGATGAAATTTGGCATAGATGTAGTAGATAGTCTGGAAGAACACATAGGCTATTCACTTTTGTTTTTTTTTAATTCACGCGGACGGAGTCGTGGGCGTAAGCTAGTAGTAAATAATTCATACAACTATTAAAGATTTATCAGGAGCGTGGAAGGTGCATTTATATTTCATAAAATAAAACTTCTCACAACGGCTTCCACTCTAGTACGGAACTAACAAATAATTGTCCTTACTCAGACATCGTCCATTACTTCTAGGCGGAACTGGAAAAAAACTTTTAATGCTTATGCGGAAAACTTGCAACTGGTGTAAGGGAATTTTCCAGTAGCTGGAATACTGGCAAGCCACTAGCACGTGGCTGCTATTACTTTGTGAACACTAACTAGCATGCCAGCTAGTACGATATTTGATTTTGGAATTGCTATTGGCATTTAATTTGACGGAGGAGTTGAATGGGGTTCGAAGTTTGATTCTAAAGCGTACCATCTCGTGAACATTACTGGAATGTGTATTGCGCCAATAGCTGGTCCCCCAGCTACTCCATTTTACGGACATGTGTATTTCCGGCTTAACTCGGGAATACGTCTATTGCATAAGTTTCAAAGGGTATTCAATTGTATGCAAGTTATGACGTGTATCGACATATGCTCGTCGAAGTCGATACAGCATCGGTTTATTGAAATAGAATTTTACTGATATCAGAATATTGCCATTGCTATTATAATCGAAAGGAATAATAAAAATGAATTCTTATACTCTTTGATAATTCAGTGACAACATGCTACTAAACTAAAAAAAATCTTGAAAAAAAATTTAGTTATTTAAGTTTTTTTCTAAGGTTACAAAACACAGATTTCCTAATCACCTCGCTTCCTAATGGCATACTTCTCTAATAAATAAAATGTTAAAATAACTTGTGTATAATCATAAAGTGCTAGTTTTATAATTTAAATCATTATTTCGTTACAGCGAGGTTGAAAATATTAAATTACCAGTCGCCGCTCGCTCGGACGAGATAATTATTTATTGATTAAGGTTACTCGCGTTAAAAATTAATTGTTGTTGGAGAATATCTAGCTTCCGAGAAACATGGCGTTTATTAAGCGATAGTATAATGAAGACAAGCAATATCTAGCCTCACTAACTGATGTCTATTGCCTCACTAACTTAAACGGAGACACCCTTAATAGACACTAATGATAGTTCTAATTACCGAAACACCTGTATTTAAACACACAAGCTGTTGCCCGCGACTTCGTCTGCGTGAAATTAATAATAATTAAAAAAATGTAGCCTATGTTACTGAATGATAACATAGCTTTTTAATGATGAAAGAATTTTTGAAATCGGTCCAGTAGGTTTTCAGTTAATCCAATACATACAAACGTACAAATGTTTCCTCTTTATAATATTAGTATAGGTTGTTGTCTTCCCTTTTGACACTAAGGGGGGCGTGTTATTAGTACCGGTTTCTGTAGTGGAAACTCAATTTAATATATGATAGTTACAGGAAGTGGCGTGAGCTTTGTAGACAAATTAAAACATATTAGCCTATCACAGTTTCCAAAGCACGATCGTTTACCCATTTAATATAAAATCACGAGCAAAACAGTATCATATTAAAATATATTTTAAAACAGTAATAATTCTTTTATGTATTTTTTCATTAAGCTTTTAGTGGAAGTTCATTTATTAAATTATTACCTCTCGTTTGACTTTGTCTGTGTCACCTTTATTAAAACTTTTTCATGGAATATTAAAAAGGAGAAAATTAAAAAGAATATGACAATAATGTTTTCCGGTCTTTTATTTAATTAAAACACACGTCCGCCTTTTTATTGACTTTTCCAACCTAGACTAGATATTCTCCAACTTTTCTCCAAGTAAACTTTTACTCGAGAAAAACTTTTAGACCGCCGGTGGCTCAGTGGTTAAAATACTTGACTTGTAATCTACAGGTCGTGGGTTCGAATCCCACCATGTACCAATGTGATTTTCGATTTCTCGAATTTTCATATGTACATAATTTACCCGACATTCCTACGGTGAAGGAAAACATCGTGATGCAACCTGCACATATCGGTGATGAAATTCAAAAGATATCTGTGAAGTCAACCAACCCGCACTTGGCCAGCGCGGTTGACTATGGCCTAATCACCCCTAACTTAGGGTAGGCTCCGAGGCCCTCAGTGGGGACATTTAGTGAGCTGGTGATGATGATGAAACTTTTACTCGCGTACCTAAGCTACAATAAAAACATCTGGTTTCGATGAACTCTTGTTATTGAAGTTGTGGTCTTTAACATCATTCCTGGTGCTATACCTCCACTAGGTTTTCCGTGTATCCCAGGAGGTCCTGAACCACTTATAGGATCACTGCATTAGGCTGCTATCGATCCGTATTATTGCAGTCTATTCACCAAATTTCTTTTACTACTGAACTGATTTAGATATAAGTGTTGACTGGAGTTTTGAATTAAGCTTTAATTTGAATTCAATTTGCCTCAGACTACTTAGTGATCGGATTCAAGCGCATTTGTCACTACATCACTGAATATTAGCGTCTATATCAATTGGATAAAGTCTATTTTTATCCCACTGTTGTCATCTAGTCTTACTCCTATCCCCTCGCTTGCTGACGGATTTAATATAGAGTTCAGGTTGACTATATTATAAAATTTGTTTACTTATCACGAGTATAAGATTTATCTTATCCCAATACTCGAAATGTACAGAGATAACATTATCTAGTTATACTAATATTATAAAGGGGAAAGATTTGTATTTTTGTATGTATTAAAATACTGGGCCAATTTTAAAAATTCTTTCACCATTAAAAAGCTACGTTACCAGTGAGTAAGATAGACAATGTTTTTCTTTTTTTTTTTTTCACGGGTAGAAGTCGCGAGCAACAGCTAGTTTTTTATAAAATGGTTTCAGTAATGTAAAAATATTTAGTACTTATTGGTAGACAACAATTATTGTACTACTATTCTTTTTATTGAATATAAGTCCGTTAAAATGTTATAGAGTTGAGTTCGAAGCGTAATCGGCTCGGACAAATGGCCGCCCAACTCAATAATAGGAAAGAAAAGCATAGCACATAACTTGTGCTCGGATAGCGCTGTACGTCTCGTCTCGCCTGGAATTTAATATGTTCTGTGAACTCGACACTTCGCCTTAATGAAGAAAACCACCTTAAATTGTTTTTACAATAAAATAATTTTATTCCTAATTAATCTTATTATTATAAATGTGAAAATTTAAAAAGAATATGACAATAATGTTTTCCGGTCTTTTATTTAATTAAAACACACGTCCGCCTTTTTATTGACTTTTCCAACCTAGACTAGATATTCTCCAACTTTTCTCCAAGTAAACTTTTACTCGAGAAAAACTTTTAGACCGCCGGTGGCTCAGTGGTTAAAATACTTGACTTGTAATCTACAGGTCGTGGGTTCGAATCCCGCCATGTACCAATGTGATTTTCGATTTCTCGAATTTTCATATGTACATAATTTACCCGACATTCCTACGGTGAAGGAAAACATCGTGATGCAACCTGCACATATCGGTGATGAAATTCAAAAGATATCTGTGAAGTCAACCAACCCGCACTTGGCCAGCGCGGTTGACTATGGCCTAATCACCCCTAACTTAGGGTAGGCTCCGAGCCCCTCGGTAGGGACGTATAGTGAGGTGGTGATGAAAACTTTTACTTATTGATTTATATATTTTACTGACTACTCCAATGCGGTCTACAAATCAACTATATTTACTAATATTTAAATCTCTAAAAAAATCTCCTAATAGATTGAAATATTTTGTCGAATCAGTAAATTACTCATATACCTACATTAAATTATATTTGAATCGCTTTTATTGCAATTTGCATTGCGTTTTCTAAACTTGGCAAGGTCATTATAAGTGTCCGGTATAAAGTTAGGATTACGTCATTGTTTGCGACGAGCGGAGGGACGCCGATTACAGTCCGCGGCCGAGTTGTAGGCTTAATTTAGTCATGCGTCCATAAAATGTTCGTCGTTCTGCAAACTGATGATATAATTTTGTGCATATTGTTTTGTGATCTGCTATAATATGTAAGACGCTGTGATACAGCTTCGTATTCTTTGCACTAATCTATATGTAAGCGTGCATATAGACGATGCTTATACAAGAATTTCTCCTGCTATCGACACGTGAGTTCGAAATACGAATCGACTATAAATAAATTTGTAAACATCGATTGTACACGCCTACGTAGAGAAGTACCAAAACTTCACGTACATAACACAGTGTTTGTTTAGCAGTCTTATTTCTTTTTTAAGTAAGTTCGGCGTAGTTTTATAAGAGACAGAATCATTTCTTCTAGGAATGAACCTCTGGCGAAACGACGCAGTATAGTCAAGGATGTCTTGAGGGCATTTTAAAACAATAAGACAATAAATATTACATAGAGGAAAGATTTGTATTTTCGTATGTATTCGATTCACGCAAAAAATACTGGGCCGACTTTAAAAATTCTTTCACCATTAGAAAGGTGCTTTATCTGTGAGTAACATAGGCTATATTTTATTTATACTAATGTTTAGGAACCATTAATAAACATCGTACTTCTGGATCCCGTCGTTAAAAATTCATTAAATTTCAACTTTTCCCCGCTTACGCAGCCTAAACTCTTTGAGGTATAAAAAATGATCAACTAAAGAGTTGTAGATCTCAAAAAGTTCTACACAAAAGTCCGCGCTGGTATATGTCTATCTTTAACGGTTTTCTCAAAATAACCACTTTTTTGTTCAGATAATGCAATTAAAAACCGCATGCTATTTGCGGCATTGTTTTATTGGTTTTAATATTAATCTTTGTCCATATAAATGCGCTTGTAATCTGTAGAATTTAATGTAGAATAAAATTGTCCTGTACAGTATTTAAATTGGACTAATAACTTAGAAGATATCGCGAATACAAACAATAAGGGTAACCGACAAATTAGTTCACAAACTACCGGGCTTAGTTTGGAATCTTGAATCAGTAGATTTCTGTTATTACGTAGATTACTACTAAGTTAATATGTACTAAGAAAGAAGGTATAGGTGTTTTAAGCTACTTTAAAATTTATTCTATTAAGGTTTATTCTAAAAGGGTAAATGTAAGTTTGAACTTTTAAACTACACGCGGAAGAAGTCTTGAGCAACATATAAGGTAGTCACTCTTGTTTTATCTCTAGAGAAATATCTAAAATCTGCTTTTCTATATTTCCGACAAGAAAATTGTTTTTATACACAGGTATTAACCTGTTTTTGTTTCTGAATTTAGTATTAACTAAATTCAGAAACTACTACTATTCAAACTAAAATATGCATGCAAGTCAATTTGCAGATGAAGTTATTGGTCCACGGTTTGGCATAGAATATGTTGAAATAGTACCGCTCGCTCCGCTATCGTAGATCGAGAGAATATCACATCGTTTTAATAGCCTGTTTCCGAGATACGTGCGCTGATTTCCTGTTCATTATTTTTACCAACGCGACGTGCAATTAGTAAATTAGCACATGAGTTTGTAATTCACATTGTTTAAATATGCACTGTATTTAAATTATTTGTGGCTAATAAAACTTCTTTTTAAAGTATCATTTATTAATCTTATTTAGAAAACGCAATTCAAATTTTTACCGCGTCTGTATAAAATAATCGTAAGGGTCATCATCTCACTGTCCT
This sequence comes from Papilio protenor, assembly GCA_029286645.1. Lineage (NCBI taxonomy): Eukaryota > Metazoa > Arthropoda > Insecta > Lepidoptera > Papilionidae > Papilio > Papilio protenor. The sequence continues at coordinate 1,088,159 of JAGSMZ010000035.1, read as the reverse complement.
TATCCTACTCCCGTAGGGTTAGCGCACCTGGTTTCCGCACTCTAGATTAATCTATAAGGTTTTAAATTTATTTCCTGATATTGAAAAAAAAATTGTAAAGCGGGATAGTGTGATAGTTGCGCTGCTTCTCTAGCGTAAAGGTGTACTAAGCTCCGCCCAAGTGTTGTGTTGGAGTGCGTTTGTCAGGGATGGACAATGCGAGCCGGTTGCGACAGCAATACGCGGAACTCCGCCCGCCAACACCCGCCGCCCGCTACCCGCGGCTGAGCACAGCGCCCACGGCTTGCCGAGGCGGCTCATTCGTTCGCTGGTCGCCATCCGATACGGTGGTAAGCGAACATTCGCTCTTATCCCAAAAATGTGGGCCTTACTTAAGATATTAATTTTTTTAAACTTAGTGAATTACGCGTTCGCGGAGATACCATGCCCGGCTAAGTGCCAGTGCATCCGGAATGCTGTCCGATGTCTCCACCAAGACTTACAAGCTGTTCCGAAAACACCCACAGATGCGCACACACTGTAAGTACTATAAACTTCGACTGAACTTTTTTGCGAGCTTCGGTATAATGCACGGCGCGAGTAAAACTTTGCGAAAGATTTTGTCCAGTGCGTTAAGCTGGCTATGTCTGCTTTGCGAACAACCGGTCGCTGCATCTCGCTAACTCGTATATTTAAATTCGCGGTGCAAAGTTAGCCCTCGGCCAATGCCCTAAGTTATTTCTTGTGACCGATGGACCTTAGTATCTATGGTAAAATAATTACTTTACTCAATAATTTGTAAAGTGTTATATTTTACAGGCCTAACGATTTTATTACGTTAAACGCGTTAAGTTTTTATCAAACTTTTTACATATGGATTTAATAATTTTTAAACGCAGTTTTATAAGTGTAATAAAGTTAGCGAAGAAATTTAAAACAGTTGTGAATTATTTTGCTTAGGTGTTTGAATAAAAATAGTTTAAAATTCCTATAAAAGCTCGCGCCGTGCGCCAAAGCTCGCAGAAGTTACAGAAATTATTTCTTTAACTTTTGTGACCATTTTCTACGTGTATGAAAATACGAAATTGAAAAAAGTTTTTTTTTAAATTTCTTTAATCGGTAAAAAGGATACAAACTTTTAAATTGGAAAAATCTTTTAATTTAAAAATACTATAAAAATAAAATAAACCGTAATTCGTAAAATTGGCGTGAAAATAAGATTTCCGTCGGCATATTTCAAAGTATATTTTTTAAAATACAAATACTTAAATAAACTAATTCGAATATCGCGACATTTAAATTACGCTTCAAATATTTTTCAGTAACAAAGAAAAATAATTAATTTTTGTATCTGTACTTTTAACCGCGTCTGGAATTGAACACAGGAAGTGCGATTTAATGTCAACGCGATCTAAATGTTGGTTACTTTATTTTACTATAAAATTACTTAAAACCTCGCATTTTCAACAGAAGAATCGTATTAACCATTACCTTTATAAAACACAATTGTCAATCAATAGAGTAAAATTATCTTTAAAAAAAAATACCCTAATGATCGCCGATCTACGATACAAGATGGCACTTCAAGAAAACGAAGAAAGAAAATTTATAACGTTACAAAACTTCTAATTACATTTTTTTATTACTAGTAAATTTGTTTTATATTTAAACAACGCAAATAAAATATATCGTGTTCGCGAAATATAATTATATTATACTAGCGATTGACCGCGACTTAATCTGTGAGTAATTTGAAAAAAAAAATAGCCAATCATATTGGCCATGCATTAGCTACTTTCCCGACAAAGTCCCAAGTTTAACCGTTTCGGACATTACTCGGAACAAACGCGGCTTTGCGGACAGACTGAGCAACTGACAAAAAAATTAAAAACTCGGTTATCGTTATCAGCAACGCAAATACATCATAGTTACGAAATATTTTTTATTCGACGTTACAACCGGCACTCCAATTTTACTAATTGCACAAATAGAACTTTAGGTATATTTATCGCGGACGCACACCTTTGACTAAACTATCGCACAACAGTTGTGCGATTGTCGATTGTTTCGCAGCCAATTCAACAGTTTAGTTGTACAACTAAAAATTGAGTAGTGTCTGCACCTCCGTATAAACTCATAGGAATCAAAGCGCGACTAAACAGTTGTGTGATAGTTTAGTCAAAGGTGTGTACGCGCTTTTAGTAAACGAAGAGTGCCTTGTGTAATATCGAAATAGATTTTTCATATATCGAACATATTTGCGTTACTTATAACAAAGCAACTATTTTTAAAAAAATTGTTTGCCTCTGTCTGTTAATCCGCAAGTCCCGGTAATCTCCGTACAGCTAAACCGATTTTGTCGCGATTTTTAATGGAAGGTGTATTCGAGAGTAATATTGGCTATTTATTTTTAATTTCGCGCTGACGAGTTTGCTGGCAACAGCTAGTTATTATAAAAAATATAACAACTTTATTTGTGACAGGGCGCTGATAGTCTGACCGTTTTCGACAGGTTTCCGGCCGATATTGTAACTTATCAAAAGTTGTTATTTTGGTCGCAGCACCGAGTATTCGTTGATTTGTATTTACAATTTACAGTTTTTCTTCTGTTTGACACGTATATAGATGTTTTTTGAATGGGTTTATATTCTATTATCAGTGGCAAAAAATTATTTTTTGTTCGGAAAAAAATTCTCTCGGGTCCTCAGAACAAAATTGTCTAATTATTTTAGAATCGGATAGGGAAAATACATTACATTTTATGTATAGAAATCAGAAATTAGATCAATGATGAACACGACGTTTCTACCAACACAATCGACAAGGATATCATATCTCAAATATTAGTAGTAATCTACGTAATAACAGAAATCTACCGATGCAAGATTCCAAATTCCTAAGCTCGGTAGTTTGTGCGCTGATTTTTCGGTTACCCTGATTGTGTGTGTTCGCGATATCTCCGAAACTATTAGTCCAATTTAAATACTGTAAAGAACAATTTTATTCTACATTAAATTCTCCTGATAACAAACGCATTTATTTTGATAAGGATTAATATTGCAACCAATAAAAGGACGCCGCAAATAGCGTGCGGGTTTTAATTCATTTTCTAAACAAAAAAAATGGTTATTGTAAGAAAACCGTTAAAGATAGATATATGCTATCGCGGACTTTTCTGTAGAACTTTTTGAAATCTACAATTCATTCATACATCATTTTTATATACCTCTAACGGTTTAGGCAGCGTAAGTCGAGAAAAGTTAAAGTTTAGTGAATTTTTACCGCCGGCGTTCAGAAACACGCTGTTTATTAATAGTTCCTAAACATTAGTAATAAAAAATATAGCCTATTTTACTCACAGATAAATTACCTTTCTGATGGTGAAAGAATTTTAAAAATCGGCCCTGGTGTTTTAGAGTCATTTCAATACATACAAAAATACAAATCTTTCCTCTTTATAATATTGGTATAGAATATAGATAAGAAATTACTAGTATCGTCCATTTGCTCTAAATTCGATGATAATTCATAAGCATAACTTTTTTTTAAATGAACTTTTACACATTAACTACGTCTCACATTTTGAGTAATTGCCTCTAAAAAGAGTACTTACAATGATTTCCTTTTACGTAAATATAATGAACATTTAAATATGCTTCAATTCATTTCAGGATTAAAATCACAATTAAACATTTGTAGTTACAAATACTAAGATATTGTTAATGCGTTTCATATATCAGTCGCTTAGATTACACACACTAAAGGTGCACTAAGAGGCTCCCTTAGTGGGAACTTACCTATTGCGTCAGAAGCGATTATAAGGCAATTATAACTCTAACAACTGTGATATTATCCACCATTGAAACAATTATACTAGTCTAACTAAAGTTAACCGAAATATACTGAGAATTGGATAAAATTATCATTCATTTTGAGATTTTAGTCATATCTAAATCTATATAACAGCTATATGAAATATCGATTAAGAGCTGTCGCCCGCAAACTTCGTTAGCGCGGATTTAAAAAAAGTCATCTATCACATTTCCGCGTGCATCTACCTTCTACTAGCTACCCTTCAGTGAAAGTCTTGTTGAAATCGGCCCAGTCGTTTGGGAGATTACCCGGAACAAATGCGGCTTGCGGACAGACAGACAGACAAAAAATTTTTAAATTCCTTTTTCGTTAACAGCAACGCAAATACATCATCTTCCTGAAACCTGAAATTTTTCTTTTGATAGTACAAAGAAACTCCGGTTTTATTATATGGATCGATAGATAGATTTAGACTTTACTAAAATAAAATGACTGCAAATACACAGTTTTTTATATTTCTATATTAAATACGCGCCTATACTGTGTCGGCCCAAAAGAAATTAACTGCAAAACACAAATGAAGAGAGTAATCTGCTTTTTGCTAAAATCGCTGCAGTAAATATAATTTAATGACTAAACTGAACGCTGAACTATCTGCTAGTGATAGCTCATGACACGCGTAAGCACCGGAAATTGATAGGATGTTTTCATCGGTATATTTCATGGTAACCTAGCTTTTAAAGCGTTGTTCGATAGCAACTATAATTTCATATTATAGCTTTAGTAAAAGTCGATGTCAGATATCCGTGAATGTATTTAACTCGGGTACACCCTACCCTATTCGCGGACAATAAAGTTATTTTGGGATATGATTGCAACTGGTTATTTTTATACCAATTCTAATATAATAATCCTTGAAACGCTCTTAGAAAGTGTAGAAGATTTTAATTTTTCTTTCGTTTTAATTATCGGACTGTTCTTTTTTGACAATGGTTAAAAACTGCTCTACATTCTGCAATGGAAACTCAAGGTTAATGAATATCTACATATATGTATATCTATCCATCTATACATGTAATAAAATTGCACTGTCTGTTTGTAATATCTTCAGAAAAATTCCAAATTTCGAAAAGATGATGTATTTGCTTTTCTGATAACGAAAAACGCTTTTAATTTTTTTTTGTCTGTCTGTCCGCAAGCCGCGTTTGTTCAGTGAAATCTCCGAAACGGCTAGGCCGATTTCGACGGGACTTTCACTGGAGGGTAGCTGACATGGATAGGCGTATTATAGGCAACTTTTTTTTAATTCCGCGCTATCAATATGTGGTAACGAGTGGTACAAATTAGCCGTTACGAAGTTTGCGGGCGACAGCTCGTCGAATATAAAAATAACTCCGCTAATTCTATTAATGATGTCACGTTCTATATTGAATTCTTATCACAAACCGTTTTGTTATATTCTCCGAACCGACCTTTACAAACTACATCGAACTGCTTATTAAGAGGAGTAAAATATTAATAATAATTTAGATTCCAAAGTTTTAACGAGTACCTATTGGATTTAACAGTTTCATTTTAAATCGTGTTTCTACGAAGTAAAGTATTGTATCAAAATAAACTCGATATTCTATAATTGGACATCGCTGACTCAGACTTGACACGGAAAACTAATTAGCATCTTGCTTAATAACTTTCCGGCGACTAAGCAAATATTTATTCGTATAATATTTTAAGCGATAATTATTACGACTAGCTATGGTTAAGTCAACTAAAAACAACCTGCAGATCAGCTCAGGGTACGCTTGGGTAAAGCAGATCAGTGAACCGGTTGCAGATCAGCTCAATTTGTACAAAGAGGTATGATTTGCGTGACTTGCAACTCACCGGGCAGTTCGCGAAAATCCGATAGTTATAGTACATCGCGTTGAGCCACAGCTCAACTGTTCAAAGCTATTGAGCTCATCTTTTTAACCGGTTCCAAGAATTACAAACGTCTTATTATCACAGATTATAACAAATTATAGATTTTATCAAGATCATTCCTTTTATACCAGTAAAAGTAGAATTAGAAAGAGATGAATGGATTTCGTGAAAGAGGACGTGATCAAGAAGGGAGATGACGGAAGATAGATGAAGAAATGAAACTGAAGGACGAAAACCTGTTGCGTCTTGCGGGAGTAGGATAAAACTGGTAGATACTGACCTACCTCGCTTTAACACGTCTGCTAAAGACGCATCGGGGCATGTAAACGGGATTCTTGATATACTCCGCATACTTCCGACGGAATTGCAAAGTTTGTGCGAAGTAAAGCTTGGAAGCAAGTCTTGTGCGAATTCCCGAATAGCGATTCCATACCTACGATCGGTTGTGAATTGACGTTAGTTTATTAAGCCGTGAATTTAGTTCCAACTTGTGTTATATTTGCTTGTTAGAAGTACTTTGATTTATTTTGATATAAAGAAAGTTAAAAAATATATTCTCACCGAAATCAGATTTGTTCACCGAGGTTTTCTTATTTAGAGATTTTTTTTAATTGGCTTTCCTTCAGATAGATTTAGAAAACAAATTGTTCATCAGGTTTCACATAACATTTTGAGTTATATTTTTACTTGTAGTCGCCGTTGGACGAAATTTAATCATTGTTTTTTCGTCAAAGGGTTTTTTTTCCATATTTTTGATTAAAAATAACTTAATGTACTTATTCTCCGGATAATCTTAACTGTATCAAATTTCACATTTATTCGTTAGTGCGATTTTCTTAAAAAGGATTACAAAGTTTCTGTTTCACGTATTTATGTACTGATAACTTTTTTTTTACATTTTTTAATTAGTTGTCTTTGTGAACGAGCGAAACCATGATATATTACTAGTGGGATAACGTAGCATTTAGGTCGAATATTAAATGCATCCGTTGGATTTAGACGCAATTAAGCTTAGCGCGCTCCACTTTCAACTCACTACCGCCTTAGCTCACAATAAATAAGTTGACTCCAAGACAATATCATCATAGTTTCAAATCTAATGAATTCTACATATTTCAATAAAATTTCATCATTTAGTGTTATCCGAATGAACTAAAATAAGAAACTGATCGATGTATTGGATACGTACAGTCGCGGAATCTGGCGGTGTTCCACTTTCAAAGCCAAAGTCGTTTGTTAATACCAATAAAATGTAGGTTTTAAATTTGTCGGTACGAAAAAAATGGCCGGTTAGTAATAGACGACTAAATGCTTTTCATTTTATGCTATCGTTTACGCAACCCACTCAGCTAACTAATTGACAATTTTTAAGAGGCGAAGTTAGTCTCGTTGTAAGGAACACGGCAATTTTTCTGTGTAAGTCGAACGCCGCGGATATCCGCGTTTGTACCCACTCTTACAACTTTATTACGATGAATGAGCAAATAAATCGAAAGAAATCTGTGAAGTTACCCGCGCACGTTGCTGACTAAGGCTTCGGTGGATCTTGTATGAGCTAAGGTTCTATCACAAATATTTGCGTAATAGTTCCGTGAAGGTATTCGTAACGTCATATAAAATTTGCGCTTGCAAATTGGCGCTGCACAAATCTATTAGAAATTTTATCGATGACTTTACGAAAACTTTCTCATAAATATTCGTGATAAGTCCCTAGCGACACATCAATAATGTAAAACTCCTCAATTATTGAGTCATAAAAGTAATGTTAGCGTAAAGATTTATCACAAAGGTTATCTATCATATTGGGCCGTGATAATGTTAACGAATCCCAAATATTTTAAACAAATTAATATTACTAGATAAATAATATAAAATTGCATTAGATATAACGAATGGAATCATATTTTATTAGAAGTGTTGTTCCATTATACAAAATTTAAATACTAATTATTTTCTGAAAAAACATAAGCTAACAAAGCGGGTATTATATTTTAATTAACCGCAAAACCCAAATGGCATTCGTTGTATGTAGGTACCGACTTCAATACAAGTATCGGGAAATGTTAAAAGTTAAATTATGTACGTATATTTTTCGTTTTTTTTTTGCTTGTACTCAAAGTTTTCATGTTATTTTAACTTTGGCATCGCCACGTTCTCTCAATGTTAAATTTGTATTTTTATATTATTTTGTCAACCCATTTTTTTTAACACAACACAGTAAAGTCTCTTTTGTTATAAGGTAAGCCATTAACATCGTTATATTCGGTCTAATATCACAATAATGGGTCGAATCTGCTAAGATAATCCGGGCTCAAAGCCCCCCGGCAACACTCGGTGGACCCTTAGGCTCACAGAATGTTAACAGGAAGTTACATCATTTAGTTGGCTTTACACAGATTTTGTATTAATGATGTCAAGATCAAGATCGTTTTAATATCAAACACGTTGGTTTGACAATCGCGTCAAACATGCACAGTATCAAATAATTTGATAAACACGTAAAAGTACTCCTTTTACCCCCTTATGCTGGGTTTCTGAAGTTTCCACTTATTTTGTATTACCTAGCGAAAGATTAATGTTAGGTTGACTATATTTCAACAGAGTAAAATTTTAATAAAAAAAAGTGGTTATTGTGCGACAACCTTAATAGATAGATATATGCCATCGCGGACTTTTATTTAGCAAATTTAAAGGGCTACAATTCTTCCATACATAATTTTTGTGTAAGTCTTATAGTTTAGGCTACGGAAGCATAGAAAGCAAAAAAGACACCAAATTTCGTCACGCAATTTTGAGCTAAACTATTTAACTACGCCGTAGTCTTTGACTCCAAAAATCACACAAAAAAAATGGGACCCACCTGCAAGCACTACCTCTCGGATAAAAAAAGAATTTTCAAAATCGGTCTACCAGGGGCGGAGTTATGCCGTAACACACATAAAAAAAAATACGGACGAATTGAGTACCTCCTTCTTTTGGGAAGTCGGTCAAAAACTCAAGTTATGTAGTTCGGAAACGGGAAGCCGGCCATTAGTCGGATACGAACTAAATACAAAATGAATACTAAGTAATTACGCTACAAGTTGAAAAGATAAGTCTGATTATTCGAGAAGAATTTGCTTACTAACTTAGCGCTTCGGTTTTCAAGTTTGCTGTATTAAAAGTTTTCAAATTAATTAAGTTAGCCGTCTTTATTAAGCTCGACGTATCCATACCGCTACTTGTTGCAATACAAGTTTACATGGAAGTTCCGCCAGCAGTGTAAATGTAAATAAAGAGAAGCAGTGTTAATACCACTATTCTAAATTAAAACATGAAGTTGTATTTAATTTGTAGTTAGATTTCAAATGTTTCAAATGTGATCTTCAAAATAAATGGCGTTGTTAATGGATTAAAGAGGATCGAATGTCCATAGTTAAATACCTGTTGAATCTATGTCCATTTCAGCTTTCCCTTAATCCGTCATTACATCAGCAACGCAGGATTATTGGTATACAGTCGGCTTAAACCACTCACCGGGCCGTGAAGTTTGATTTTCAAAGGCAATTCACGATTTCCGATAAATTCACCGTATTCGAATTGTTTTTATGAAATACCATGAATTTGTCGGGACAGTAATAATTCTGATTATTATTGTCACGTATTGTGAGGAGGTTCCTGTCTCTGCAGCCATGACCACTGGTTGCTTGAGTCATTGGATTCCGCAGCCGGTGGTGTTTTTATTTTTTATTTAATATGTTTTTTTTATAACAAATCATGTAAAATATATTATATATAAAGATAAGAAATAAAGATATGTGGTTATTCTGATTAAAAGATATCTGATCTTTTTAATTATTTTTTTCATTTCATTGGCCTTACTTGGCAAACACGCTGCATTCAATACGGGAAAGCGGGACTCGATGTTGTTTTGTTTTGTATTACACAAAGCAGAATATAAAATAAAAAAATTACATGCGCGGGTACAGCATGTCGTGTACAGATACCCCTTCGCTTCCGGCGCAGCGTTTTACCTTAGCTTTAATTAACATCAACAAAGAAAATAAACAAGGTGTTTATTGTTTTGTTTTTCACAATGAATACGGGTAAACGTGGTTAATATGCTGTAGTCATACTGTAGTCTCTTTTTTGTCAATGAGAATAAAATAGAAAAAAAATGATAAAAGAGTACAAAGGACTGCATCTACGTTGCGAGTATTGTGTTGCGCGTGCCGTGTGCACAAGCTTTAATCGCCGACGCTAGTCGTCTACTCGGTCACTACAAACATAGCAATATGTCAACTGTGCCTTCTTAAAAATCGAAGCGACATCATTCAAGACTATGTTGACAAAAGTATCGAGCGACTTTGTCGATGACAGAAATGACGACGCCGCACTCTGTTGTCGCTCAGCGATTAAAATCGCCAGGTTTCGAAAATTTACATCGCCTTGTGTACAAAAGGTCTTATAAATTCACTTAGTATTGGACTGGCGATATTTTTGTTACAAAAATGTAACTTGCAGCGTTGAGAGAAATCTTTTAGCAGGTGAGTGTAAATACATATATTGAAGTGTTGCACAAATAAGTCTGGATGCGACTGAGGCGTCGCGTCGCCTATAGATCCCAATTATGGCTTGATTCAGGTCTATTGATAAAAGTTAAACGTGTTTTCATCTACAACATTCAATAAACAGCAACGACTAGACATTCTAATTAATTCGTCGATCTAAATAAACAAGCTATGTACCTTTTAAATACTGCATTTTCCCCGGATAGTAGATAAATAATATTTTATGTATGTTTGTAAATTCCATTGAACAAACAAATTTTTTAAATTCGATTTTCGTTATTCGCAACGCAAATACATCATATTCCTGAAATCGTTTTTATTTTGGTATTGCATATAGACACTCATGTGTACTATACAGTTATCTAACTGTATAGATAAGAATATTTGATCTGCTCCACGCTCCCGTGTGTGAACGGTCCCTAAGAATCAGTCGATTTATTTTCAGCCTGCGTGATCAACAAAGATTGAGAATAAGCACAATTTTAGAATCTCATCATGTAACAAGTCTTTCGTATAATCAAATATATAATGCGGTTTTTAGTATATAAGTATTGCATAATAATATCAGCTTTGTCATACTAAAGAGGCATCGTCGTCATATGCTTGTTTGGTCTATATATGGCACATGCAAACGGGAAATTGCATCATAGCGGCAAGGTAGCAAGCAAACATAAATACATACTCCGTAAACTCACGAGGGTCGCAACCTAATTGAATTTTACAATATTAGTTTACTACCTCATGCTTTTAACTACGTAGTTGGTTTGCCTAGACTGACTTTTTATACCGACATACAAATAGTATATGATTTTATTTATTTGTTATCTATGTTGCGATTATTAAATACTAGCTTTTGTCAGTGATTCCGTCAGCGTGGAATTAAAAAAACAAAAGTAAGTAGCCTATGTGTTTTTCCAGACTATCCTCTACATTGATACCAAATTTCATCAAAATCCGTTCAGCCGTTTAGGCTACAAACTCTAACAAACATCCATCTAAACTTTCGCATTTATAATGTAAGTATGATAGCAGTATAATGATATTTAAAGTTCGTTCTAGCTTCTATTTAGAATGAACAGCCGGTTGATGGTAATATGAAACAGTTTGCAATGACGTTTATTGAATTTGTAAAGTATTCGATTACGATGCTAAGAGCTATTGTCTCGCTCCGCAAAATGGCGGCTTTGCATCTCGAAATGATATTAAAGCCTGGGGATTGCAAGTGTCGACGAGGTCGTATAGTTTTAACCTAATATTCCTATCTCCTAGAATCAGACCATCTGAACAACTTACTGTTAATCTTGGAAAAAAAACTAAAAGGATCTGTAATAAAACTATGCCGAGGTGTTAAGGTTAAAAGTTCTTTACGCCTAAAATTAGTAATGGAACTTTGAACATTTTTACTTTTATTTAGTGGTATTTTAAGTAAAAATAAACCATCGCACAACTGTTTAGTCTCGCTTTGATTCCTATGAGCTTATGTTAAAGTGCGCATACTACTCGATTTTTAATTGAGCAACTAAACAGTTGAATGGGCTGAGAAACAATCGATAATCGCACAAAGTTGTGCGATAATTTAGTCAAAGGTGTGCTCCCGCTCTAATCCTGATGGTTAAATATTTTAGTAAAAGAATAAAATTAAACTCGTTTAGATTGGAGTTTTGAATATTTTTAAAGCTTACACTTGTTGTGACAATAAAACGAAAACGTACAAGGAAAACGTTAAATATAGGAAATCATAATATTTGTTATGTTCAAATCGTCTCGTCTGGAAATTAAGTTTACTTCCGTGGAGTCGGTCCTCGTTGTTGGCGATTTATTTACGGTCGAATACATACGGTCTATTCAATTCGTTAGAATTACAATTTCAAACTAATGACAATAGACGGGCGAGGTCGGTTTGATAGAATTGTGTTTCCTGTACAGAAAATTAGAAGTACATATGATGTAAATTTTTAACGATGAAATTATAAGAAACAAAAATAACCTGTCGGTATTAAAAAAGGAAGAAACAAGGAAATTAGTTTATTCAAAGAGAAAAGGTATTCATTCGGCATGTGTTCGTATACCTACGCGCCGGTTTTCAATGAACCCTAAAACAGAACACGGAGTTATAAAGAAGAGAAAATACATGTATATATTACACTCGGTGACAATTAGAAAACCTAATCTAAATCTAAGGAGAAATGTAGATAAAAAAAATAAAAAAAAAAAACAAATAAAAACACTCCGATCTTACTAAATATACCTAAATTAGAACTCGCATCACTTATGCTGGGTTCCTGAAGTTTCCATTTATTTCATCACGAGCTGTCGCCCACAAACTTCGTTAGCGCGGGTTTAAAAAAAAAAGTCATCTATCACATTCCCGCGTGCACCAACCTTATACCAGCTATCTTTCAGTCAAAGTCCCGTCCAAATCGGTCCACGCGTTCCAGAGATAGGGGTCCGGTCGCCATTTTGACAGCGCGGAATTAAAAAAAAAAGTAGCCTATAATATGCCCGTCTATGGCAGCTACCCTTCAGTGAAAGTCCGGTCGAAATCGGTCCAGCCGTTTCGGAGATTACCCGGAACAAACGCGGCTTGCGGACAGACAGACAACATTTTTTTAAATGCGATTTTCGTTATCAGCAACGCAAATACATCATCTTACCGAAATCTGGAATTTTTCCTTTGATATTACAAACGGACACTTCAATTTTATTATCTTTGTATAGATATAGATAGATAACCTAGTGGTTCGTTAGTGTTAGGTTATACTTTTTTTTAAAAAGCTATTAAATGATTTTAAATTAAATTACCCTATTAATTAAACACCGAACTGCGTATAAGCGTGCAGTGTATTTATCAAGAGTGAATAAACAGAACAGATGTGTGAGTCACGAATCGCTGACCTCAACCCATACTCTTATTTAAAGAACTACGTTAGTACCACACGACAGCGTAACAGGACAGAAACGGTACTGCAATGGTTTGAACACACGAAATCGGCAACCAATAGCAGTACTGTATTGCTCTGCTACACTATTCTGCCCTCGTGTAAAACATTTGTCTCTTATTAGACGTTCCAATTAATTTATTAAAGTAATATAATTAGTTGAATTTATTTATTGGTTAGTACTATTTTAGTCAATGAGTTAGCTGTTGTTTTTCATTAGGTTACAACAGTTACTGATACTAAAAGCATTTGAATTATCGAAACTCTAATTTTGAGTTTCATCAAAATGATGGCGGATTATTAGCAAACGCATACATTCAAATTACAGCTACAACATTTTAATAACTTTTCAAACTAATAAAGTTCAATTTTACGAACCGCGTGATAAATTACCGCATTCCCAGTCATGTTAAAATTTCGGTACTGTACCAAAGGACTTTATTATTACTTTATTTATTCGTTTGATACGTGAAAATGGAAAATGTAATCCGAGTAAAAATGCGTTTATTAAAGTCTGTGCGTAATACGTCCTCTATCTTCGATTTGTACAAATTATCTATATCTATACTTCTATACTTCTATACTATTATAATAAAGCGTAAACACACACTTCTTTGTTGCCTAAGATGTCAGCAATTACAGCATATTTTTGAATAACTCTTCTATTAATAAAAAGCCCTACACTTACGACACGCTTTAGGCAATATATTTTCACGCTATTAAACTTAGAGGGTATATAAATTGGAAAAAACCTTCATGAGGGAAAGGGACCATAAACTACAAGCTGCCAACATTAAGGAAGCAAGGTTATTGTGGTCACGGTAATTTTGACATTTGCAATTGAGAATTTGACTAATGTAAACAATAAAATAAAGTTTTTATAATTTCATGCGGATGAAGCCGCACGGGAACAGCTAGCCATTTAATATGTGCATGGCGGTGATTATTTCTTGTCAAAGAGACATAACGTACCAATACATGTGTATAATAATGGAGTTGTAGCTTAAGGTTACTTTTCTAGAATTTCGTTAACGTTAAATCTTTTTTTCAATTCGTTCAGTTACAAGCTGTCCCAAAACTCAGCGTATTAAGCCTTTACAGTCAACGGCACTTATCTGTAAGATAACTCATCCGGGCCCCAGTGTCAACGAACATGTTATCTAAGTTGGTACACAAAACAAGACCGCACGAGTGTTGTGGACTGTGAGTGGACTGTTGTACAGGATTTAGTAATTTTCATATAGTTAAAATGTTTTACTTAATTTGGAGCGTTGGTGGCACAGTGGTTTAAGTACTTGACTCTTACGGTGAAGGAAAACATCATGATACAACGTGTACCTATCAGCGAAGAAATTCAAAGATATGTGTGAAGTCAAGCAACCTGCAGTGGGCCAGCGTGGCTGACTATGGTCTAGTCCCTCTAACTTAGTGTAGACTCCGAGCCCCTGGGTGGGGACGTATAGTGAGCTGGTGATGATGATGATGATTTAAACTTATAATGGATGATACCAGTTTTGTATTAAATGTCAATGTAGCTTTCACCTAGAAATGTAACTAAAAATAACCAAAAACCATTCAATAAAACCGTTTAGGATAGTTATGGCACATTTTTTAATAAATAAAAGTCGGTATAATATTTGCGTTTCAGGATATTTTTCTTTGAGATCGCTCAATTGATACGTTCTAAAAATCTCTTTACATTTAATAAAATAATTTCTCAATTAGTGAAATTCATATTTCTACCTCAGTGTAACGTAAATTGCAAAATAAAATATTGCTTCGTATAATATTAATAAAATCGGTACTGGTCTGATGCTCAGAGAATCCATCCATATACGAGTGGGCTGTATTGTGTATTTTATTCAGGAAAAGTTAATAAAAATCAATCCTCGAATGGTAACAAAGGTACTTGACAAGCGATGTAAGGATTTCCAGCGTCATTTTGTGCAATCCAACGCGACGTATTGTAATTGCGGAAATCATTGTTAAATCTTACTAATATTGTAAATGCGAAAGTTTAGATAGATGGATGTTTATTAGTCTGTAGCCTAAACTGCTGAACGGATCTGGATGAAATTTGGCATAGATCTAGAGCATAGTCTGGAAGAACACATGGACTACTTACTTTTGTTTTTTAATTCCACACGGACGGAGTCGCGGGCGAAAGCTAGTTAATTCATATATTTTACTGCTAAAACAGTACGTATAAGGATTTCCCTTTACGTATTTGTGCACTAGTTGCCCATTGGTCGAAATTCCGTGAGTTCTTGAACATTGATATGGGACAAATATCGGCATTTAGTAAGGGTCAAGCTTCAAGCCGAGTCATTCAAAAGCGATCCAATCAATGCCACAACGCAAACACATGGCTTACATAAAGGTGTATAGATTCGGTCTCTGGCCACAGCGTTCAGCAAATAACTACTGTTTGTAGTCTGGATTTGTCAACTAGATACTGCCTTTAGATATCAAAGGTAACCTTGTTAATGCTCAATATTTTGTTACCTGTGTAAATTTGCACATTCGTGTTTATTTAATGTTAAAACTGATCTTTTAGGGTACGGTATCCCTGATTTATTTGCACACTAGCGTTTGACGATCCTTTGATCGCGCAAAAATTAAACTTATTACAGCCTATATGTTCTTTTACACTTAGTTAACATCTGCGCCAAATTCAGAAGGTCAGACTTATTTGCTTTGATAGGCTTATGTCCTTAAATAACCCCTGAAAATTTTATCATAAAATCCAACATTTCAAAGGATAGAAATTCAATTTCATTGAAGGTAGTGTTGTTTTAATTCTATTGGTAGATGGTAAACACGAGACAAGTAAACTAAAACTTAATAATAAATACAAGCTGAGTTTACAAACTCGGCAATTTGTTTAAACGCCACGTCGACGCTTCTGAGCTGCGACGTTATTTGAATTAACAAGTTTAGACATCTATCCGCTAGCGCTACGTAATTACATATGCTACTGATAGATCGGGAACTACGTCAATATGGAACATCACTAGACGTACATAAAACTGACAGGAAATTGTGAATGAAAATATTAATTCTCAACAACTGTTGTCATAAAGGAAATTTCAAGCCTATTCGCTTTCGCGCTTCGCTTTCAGCAATTCTGAAATTACGTGGTAACAAAGAAAACTATATCCAAACTTACACGTTTGTAATTATTAGTAATCTTTTACTTGTCATACGTTTAACATAAAATTGTCAATATTTCGTGCATATTTTATGTAAATAATCATTTTAGCACTAGCTTTCTAAGATATTTCATGAAATGTGCGATCTCTGGAGACTTACCAACAAACACATTTTTCTCTGCGTTCCAAATAGCATACGACATCCATTTACAACGCAATGGTTTTTAAATTTCACCAAGGAAACACTTTCCGTCCCGCACGAGTAGAAAAGAGATGTTTTATTCATTTGAAGATTTTTCAAATTAAATTTATTCGATTTCAACATTAAGATGAGAATCAAACGTGACTAGTGTTGAAGTAATTTTTAAAACGAAAGGATTAGATATTATGAAAAATTATCATCTTTCATTCATTTTAACAGGTCAGACCAGTATAGTTCTGGCTTTGCTGGGCGTGATTTCTATGGCGCCCTCTTTTTTACCGTCAGTGAGGGAATGGTTGGTTAAGAGCGTTGTGTGAAATTCGTAGACCTATGACGCCCTTCTCTGTCAGGCGCCCTGGGCGGTCACCCAACCGCGCCCTTATGCTACCACTGGCCTGTCCTAGCATAAATTAAAAATGGCACAATAAGGACGACATCCGTTTCTTTCTAAGTCTTCGTTTTAGAAAAGAGTTAAAAGATAATAAGAACAAAAATTGTTAATACCAAGCTAAGGAATTAAAGTTTTTAATTTTATTTAGCGCATAGACGTTATGGTAAGTATGTTTCATAAAGCTCTTCATATGTACTTAAGTTGAAGTTTTTCCTTCGCTGTATTTTATACTTGAATGAGGAAAGAAATCTAAAAAAATACACAAGAAAAAATTGCAAATGCAATAGCGAGGTTGTTGGTAAAGGCCGCATATGTGTGGTTTCCACAGAGCATCAAATTAATTAAACATATATATCAGAATTCTTAACAATACGGTGCAAAATATTCATTATTCCACTACCAATCAAAAGTTAATGAAAGTGCATGTACATCTGAAAAGAACCACAACGGTTTTTTTAATTACGTTCTCGGAGTGGACCGCAACATGTCTTTCCTTTTGCGGTGGTTTGACAATATGCTGAACTCAAAGCAATGTGTTCTCATTTCTACGACTTCTTATTACGAATGCATTTTTAATATTACCTACATTATTCATTCCAATAAATGGATCAAATACATTTTAATTTGTAACTATTACTCATGATATTATTCGAGTAAATTTTAGTATGATCGGCAGATAGACAGATAGTCACCCCTTAGGGTAGGCTCCGAGCCCTTCAATCGGGACGTGTAGTGAGTTAGTGATGACGATATATGTATAATTAGGGAAACTGACGGTGTTCCCCATTTGAACATTTTGAAACGAGACGCGGTACAAAAACCAATACAACGCAGCTTATAAATGTGTCTGTATAAAAATAAGGTTATTGATACAAGACTAGTTTCTTCTTATTATTGTACCTTCGTTTGCACTTACTGTTATCTAATTGGTTATTTGTAAGATAGTGTTTGTCTCGTTGCAATTAACACGGTAATATTTCCTGTATTAGAACACTGCGAATTTCCGCAACTGTACATAGGTACAAAAATTAAGTAACTATATGCGTGAATTTACAATTTTTGTTATCTATTTTCTTTAAGACTCCCTGTCTATGAAAAAGTTTTTGTCAATATTGTTTTACTCCAATGGAGACTCGCTGTAAGATTGTAAAACATAATGAGATGTATGCTTTGAGTTCCTGATTAAGTTTACCTTAAGTTCGCGGTATTATGTTAAAGTAATGTGAAGCCCACGTTGAGAGAGTTAGCTTATGTTACAGACAGTTTCTTGTTTCTAACTTGCACATGTTAGTTATCAAAGGAATCATAATTAATTTAATAAGGATTAATTAACGCTTGCTTCAATTGATACAGAGATGCAATTACAAGATCTCAATGTAATTACGCTAGTGTCTTGTCATTTCATACGGTATAAACTAATGTTACTGAGCGACTATGAATCTGGTCAATTTATAATCTGACTAGGCGTGTAAAGTGTGCACTAAACGTATAATTTAATGTATTTAGTACTAGCTATTGCTCCCGACATCGCCCGCACGAAATTAAAAAATATAACCTATGTTACTTACAGATAAATTACCTTTCTAATGGTGAAATAATTTTTGAAATCGGCCCAGTAGTATTTACGTGAATCGAATACATAAAAAAATACAAATCTTTCCTCTTTATAATATTAAGTATATTATAGATAGATAATAAACTCATTAATATTTTGAAAATCTTTTTCTGAAATAAATATATTTTAAACATTTCAATCATAAAAAAACCTAAACTAAACTAAGTAACAACGATTATTACGAACTAAACATATTTTTAAGTGAACGTAAGTTTTTTAAATATAGTTTTTACCAGTTCAAAAATGCGGTTTGTTAACTACACAGCTAACTGCAGTGTTGAAAACTTATCGTGTATCGTTCGTGTCCAACACGACATAAAAAGTTTATCTCAGAACGCGGATTAAAAAGTTTACATTAGTTTAGTAACCGTATCGTATCGTATAGCCGTTAAATAAAGTTCATATTTTCAAATAAAATGTGTTGCATAAAAATATGTTTTTATATTGGCTACAAAAGAAGAGGAAGACCGAAGAAAGTATGGGTGGATTGTGTGAAAGAGGATATGCTTAAGAAAGGAGTGGATTCAGATATGACGGCTGATAGTATGGAAGAGCAGCACATACTGTGCCGACCCTCCATAAGGGAAAAGGGCAAGTTGATGATGATGATATATATGTTTTTCGACAATGGAAACCGACAAGGGTGGCGAACCAATTGTTTAAATGAGAATAACGTATAAACCGGAGTATAGAATTTAATATGCAAGAATCATTTTTATTGTAAAAAATATAACGAGTGATATATAGTTCTTTCTTATTTCTAATATTTATTCTTTTTAATCGTGAACACCAATGTCACCCGTTGCAAAATACATTACGCAGAACGGAAATAAGGAAGAAGTAGATAAGGTTTTATGCAAACTCAAATAATCAGTTACAAAAAGAATAAATCACTCTTTACATTAAAATACTCGAAGGGAGACATTTTATAATGTCAATATGTCGTCAGAATAATTGAAATGCATCGAATTTTATACGTTGCAAAGGATCGAATTCCGAGCGTCGTCGGATTCAACTAAAATTCAGTCGTCAATGAATTGAGGCGGATACATATTGGCCCCTTTCTGATTGTCGTACGTACGAACCTACCGCTTTTCATTACTTACAAAAAGGATATTGGAATTTTAATCCCAACTGCGGCTTTTTGAAATTAAACATACATTTATAAAAGTATACCATATTCGGAAAAGCAAACTACGAAATAACTCTACCATCACATTTGTTAATTGGTGATTAAGAGAGATTGAACTATACTAAGGGAGAGTGTTAAGTTCAGTCAAAATTGGTCCAGACTTTTCGGAGATTACCCGGAATAAACGCGGCTTAGCTGACAGTCATACAATAATTTCGATAATGATACTCCAATTTTATTAATTAACATAGATTTATGAATACATTTTAATATATCGAATTCGTAATAATACCCAATCATGTCCGTTGGATTGTTTCGTATTCATTAACATGGATTATGTCGGTATATTACTGGACGTATTGTATTTTGTAACAATGAAACTACAAACCAGCTAATCCGTGGCTCTTTGAATCAAAATATCGATTAGTGCACTAATTAACTATTTACTAATGTATTCAGCAATGTACATATATTATTAGTAATACATTCATATACAAAAGGTTCCAGTTATCCGAAATACATGGCAAATTCTGGAAGGATTTAAAAATGTAAACGTAAATCTTGGTATTTCCAATGGGAACACAAGGTTGTAAAATCAGCTACCCTTCAGTGAAAGTCCGGTCGAAATCGGTCTAGCCGTTTCGGAGATTACCCGGAACAAACGCAGCTTGCGGACAGACAGACAGACAAAAAAAAATTAAATGCGATTTTCGTTATCAGCAACGCAAATACATCTTCCCGAAATCTGGAATTTTTCCTTTGACATTACAAACAGACACTACAATTTTATTATATTTATAGATAGATAGATAGATATAGAAGATAGATAGATATAGACTAGACTGAAAATGTAAACAGCGTATAATATTTAAAAAGCTATCATTCTTAATTTAAAAATGATACAATCTATACAGACCCTATCATCGGTCGGTATTCAACAAATGTTCGATACTCGAGTGACACATCGAACAATGCTGTGGTATATTTCTATCGATCATATCATACTAATCATACTTCATACTTCATACTATCATCATACTTCATACTAATATTATAAATGCGAAAGTTTAGATGGATGGATAGATAGATGTTTGTTAGAGTTTGTAGCCTAAACGGCTAAACGGATTTCGATGAAATTTAGTATAGATGCAGAGAATAGTCTGGAAGAGCACATAGGCTAATCGCTTTTGTTTTTTTTCAATCCCACGCGAACGGAGTCACGGGCGAAAGCTAGTCATATATGTTTCTATCTAGCACTGACATTTTTTGTACATCCAAGATGTTTCTCGCAATATTGTTTAGAAGTTTCATAATTTTACATTTGTGTCACGAGAGTTTATGTTTGTATTGTTTTGAGTCAAATATGGTCATGCTAATGGACTGGCTTCGAGTATCGGATGTACATTACCTTATACGATGACGATCATGCATATCAATGACATGTTCTATTAAAATAACCTACCAATCAGAAGATTCACACAAACAGCATAGTGAAGTAGAGCAACAGACTGTGCAGTACTGCCATTGTTAGACTGGATGTACTGTTAAAGTTGAATATTTAATCTGTGGCGGATGTAGGATTGATATGTCGTGATAGGCTTTATTTTAAGTGATTTGACTCTCTTGTTTCTAGATGTCAAAGATTAAAAAAAATAACAGAATCATTATTTGTAAAAATAAATCATCTTTAAAATTTGTCACGGAGGAATTCGGAAATGTAATTTCCGTGTATTTTATAAGATTTCTTTTTATTACATCTTGTACAACTTTAACTGAAAGCGTTTGCTCGCTAAGCTCTTTCTATGAACATGTGAAACCATATACAGTGTTTATTAGTTCTCAAAAGGGATTTATAACATTTTCTATTTATTTAATTAACGTCATATAAAGGAACGTTTTAACGGATTTTGAAATAGATTGTATAACACCTCACACCAGTTACAATTTCTTTACGTGAAATTTTTAACTCACGTACCAATGCTGGGTTTCTGAAGTTTCGATTTATTATATCATTACCTAGTGATCAGTGATAGGTTAACCCAAGTTTCAACGGAGTAAAACTGAAGTTACATAAGCCGGAAACGAATTTCATGAAGTTATCGAACCAAAAACACTAACGGGTGTTTAAACGTAGCTGGGAAACCGGCCATAAATAACATTGTAAATGTATCATGACAATTTAAATTTAAAGCGCAGGATTATCACGGATATAAAAAAAATATTTTTCTGTAATTATAATCGGAATTTAGTTACATTAAAAAAAATCTTCGGTAAATCATTTAAACAAAATACTGACGACCGACAATCGTTAAAAATGCTTTAAATTTTTTTAATTTAATCCCTATCCCAAGTAGGGATGGCGATAGGCGGCCGGTCGTAAAATGAAGCCAAAACATTAAGGTTTATAAAAGCGTACGCGACGACCCCACGTGAATGGGGACATAATTAACTGTAACTGGGGACTCTAATTGAACATATTGAACTAGGTAAAGTTCAAAGCCGTCAGCAGTGTTTACGTATATAATAAAGTTGTTAGCCTTGGTTACAATACATAGAATTATTGTCATTTAATAAGTGAATGTCTAAGAGCGGACGTACGCCTTAGACTAAACTATCGCGTATCTGTTGTGCGATTGTCAGTTGTTTCACAGCCCATTCAACTGTTTAGTTGCAGAACTAAAAATCTAGTAGTGTGCGCACCTCTATATAAGATCATAGGAATCAACGCGAGACTAAACAGTTGTGCAATACTTTAGTCAAAGGTGTGCGCGCGATCTGAGTTGGCGCCTTGTGTTTATACCGATGTCTATAATGACAACGACAATAAAAATATGAAATAACATTTATTGCATAGGACAAAGAGGAATATGTATTATCAAGATATAAAAAATATTTACTTTTTATTGGATTGTGACAAAAAAGCAATGGACAACCATTTTTCCTCAAATAGTAAGGTGACCGCTGCCAATATGTATGAATGTAAAAGTTTGCATTTGCCTTTAAAAGAGAACAAAAAAACAATTTCAGAATCATAAATCAATAATTATAAGACATAATAATTATAGCTATTGTAAAACATGTTTGAATGTGTACAATATTTGTGCACTGGTTCGGTTAATTGGACTGGTAGATGTATTCAAGTTGAGATGTTTCTACATACCAACGAGCAAATAGGCACCTTGCTTTGTGTGACACGAACAATGTCTTGGAATAGCGTATGCTAGCAGCATAAGGGCCTCTTTAACGCTTTGTCCACGGTAATGTCACCGACCGATCGTAAATGAGTACCGTTTGTTATTTGCCTAGATATATAGTTAATCTGTTAACATTTATTTATTTTTTTAGTGACAATCATACGTAATTAATATTACGTACAGATTTTCCATCTTTGGTTTTTATTATTTTAAATTAACTTTCATGTTTTATATTTAGGGAAGGCAAATTTTATACCGAGATATATAGATGGTAAGAAAGTTCATTCCAACTTCAGATTGTAAATTTTAAAATTCACATTTAAACTCAAACGTTGATTACATTTTTGACCGACTTCCCAAAAGAAGGAGATACTCAATTCGTCTGTATGTTTTTTTTTATGTGTGTTATGAAAACACGTCATTCTATACTTATATTATAAAGAGGAATGATTTTGTATGTTTTGAGATAATTTAAAAAATACTGGATCGATTTTAAAAATTCTTACACCATTAGAAAATTATTATAAACACAGAATATGATTTTTATTATTTTTAAATTCATGCGAACGAAGTCGCGAGCAACTGATAGTTTATATAATTTCAAACTTATATTACCATACATTCGATCTTGAGTTTGAATACAATAAAATACCTTTTATTTTAGAAGTAAATAATTAAATGGACATTAAATAATTTCATAAGTAATTATCTATGCATATTCCTAAGAGGTGAACAAGCTAAGTATTTTAACGTAGAGTGTAGGGGAAGCCCGACGTCAAAGGATCTAACAGGAAGTGCCAACCGCCTGCATTAGTTAATTAGTTTAATTACAACACTACCCAATTGCCGTATCCCTTGTAGTACTATGCACTGTAATACATGTAATCTCTTATCGTTTAAAGATAATGTAAACCTTAAAAACAGTTACAGAGTCTCCACTGTCTAGATACTATTAAAGGGTTATATGTCACTTGCTGTTGCCCGCGACTCCGTCCGCGTGGAATTAAAAAAAAAACAAAAGTGAGTAGCCTATGTGTTCTTCCAGACTATCCTCTACATCTGTACAAAATTTCAGCGAAATCCGTTCAGCCGTTTAGGCTACAAACTCTAACAAACATCCATCCATCCATCTAAACTTTCGCATTTATAATATTAGTTAGATTACCGGTTGACGATAAAAATCACATTTAAAAAATAAAAAATGTACAAATCAATATGGAAAATTTATCGTAAATAAGCTCATTGATTACGCGGATTTTGTCTTTATACGGGACTTAAATATGTAAATATTTAAATAACCTGATCATTTTTGAGAATTAAAAAAAATATTATGTATTTCTTTTAATTTCTAGTAATTAAAAACAAGCTAGCATAAAACACGTTACTTTTCTTTTCGCTCTTGACATAACAAATATTAATACAACTGATTTATAAATGGAATTTCAAGCTAACATACGAACTTCCAAAGAAATTACTATAGTTTCAACATAACTGCTCAAAGCTCAAATTGTTAAAAAAATTAAAAAAAGTTATGTTGATTACTAGCGTTTGTCGAGTTTTTGTTCGTACGGAATTCAAAATATAACTACTGTTACTCAATGAAAATGCTTTCTAATGGTATAAAAATCTTTGAAATCGGTCCAATAGTTATTGAGTATCGCTACATACAAAAATGCAAATCTTATTTCTTTATAATTGAAGTGATAGGTAAAAGAGTATTGCTATCTCTTTCATTATCTGCACAATAGAAGAAATAACGATATATTTTGTACGTGCACTTCGGCAGTGGAGACACACGGATAACATTGTTAGTAAAGAAATATCGTACCTTACAATAGCAGGAATAACTCTCGTGTAGTGTTTGAAGTATGTACATCGCGTTTGTATTATTTGAGTACATCTTTGTATTCAGATCTCGAAAAATCGTATACATTGTTCACAAATTGTTAGAATAAAACGAGTATTGATAAAATCGATATCAAATTTATTTCTGAATACTGTTATTGTTAACCATTGTTTTACAAAGATATATTGAAAGTGTTTAAATTCGGTAGGACGTTTTGAAGATAGAAGAAAACATTTGTGTTGTAAAAATCTAGAAAGTAAAATCATATGAATCAACATAGTAAGAAAAATTGGGAAGAGGAAGATTGGCGAGGAATGCAACACATATTTAGGTGAACATCTTTCTGTGTCCCTCCTAGTAGTTTGATAAAGTACCCCAAAATATTTCTCGTTAATTTGCTAACTGAATTTATATTAAAAATCTTTCTTAAATACACGAAGGATTTAGTTTTATAAAACCAATGGCGGCAAAAGAATTCCAAGAAAATCCATTCACATTTCATCTTCATAAACACTGTAGGTGCTATGATACTGTGAAAGCACAGAATTCTCGAAAGTAACGATGGATTAACGTTAAATGAAACTTAGTACTCATTCATAAGCTCAGAGCTCTCTCTCAAATAGAACTAATTTTTAAATTTAAAACCGCGCGAAAATATTACATTTTCACACGCTGATGGTTTCTTTTACTTATTCCATTTCATTAATGTATGGTCACGTCTAATTTATTTTTTAATCTTATACCGTACACTTGGAATTAAAAAAAAGAAAAGTAAGGAGCGTATTTGTTCTTCCAGAATATCCGGTACATCTATGCCAAATTTAATCGAGATCCGTTCATCGTTAGGCCACAAACTCTAACAAACATCCATCTATCTAAACTTTTGCATTTATAATATTAGTAAAAGATGTTTAGTTATGTCACACACTTTGTTATTCGTGTAAGGTCAGTCAAGCAAAAACTATCGTGTGTGATTTGCTTTATAGTAAATGAAAACTCAATTCGTAATACGACTTGTAAAATAAATTGAAATTTAAAAATGATACTTCACATTGTTCTCTTTGTCTCATTCGAATTACGCAATAATTTTTCTGTACAAGCTTTGGCTTTTTGGGAGTGAAGAGAACAAAGAGCTCTACAAAGAGATCAGAGACAAGCAATCGTTTATAAAAGGTATGATTTTTTCTTAAAAAGAATTTAATTAACAGATACGTTGGCGCTCTTGCTAAAGTAATTTTGATTTTAAATTTGAAACATAAAGCCTCCGGTAACGCAGTTTCACATAAGGATAGAACAGTGATGTCTTGCAGTACTGCTATTAGCGGGTTCAAAATTAATAGTACTGGACTGTTTCACTGTACTCTTCTGCCCTCGTGTAAAACTGGCATCGTCAGGAAGTTGGATCGCTATTTGTATGAAATGTTCTCATTACCTTTCAGAGTTTGTAGACAATAAAATGTAAGATTCTCCGAAACTTTGTAACTTGCTTTTGACACAAAGTAAAACGAGAAGCAACACTTCGACAAGTTTCATAAATTAATTGCAAATTGTTTGGATCGAGCTGACTGGGCGATGCAATCCTGATAGTTTTAGATGAAAATTTAATTGTACTAACTACAAGTTCAGACTTTGAGACCGTGAGTTGTTCGTTTCATTTCGTTGTTCAATAAGTACTAATAGCATTACTTTGTATCGAAATACAGTCGCTTCTGGTTGTTTCATTGTATCATTTAAACTACTATTCAACATCGTATTGCGACTGATTTGAAAATTATGTTTAAAATGTAATTTATTCTAAAATCTTACGTTCTAGTTGCGCAATATCACAGGAACACGAAAAATCTCAACTTTATTTATTAGCCATACAAGTAAAATTCGCTGTGAAAAATGTTTTTTTTTTATTACGAAGTTTTTCCGTCTTCATGAAATGGTTGGAAGTTTTCGCTTTGTACATTATTACTCCACGCAGCAGCCGTCGGAGAAACCAAGAGTGTTTTGTTTTAAAAGCAAAAACACGTTGGTATCAAGCTTTTCATTTGAAAAAGTTTCCGACGCTTGAATGTATGTATACTTGATTCAGAAACTGGCTTAAGAACGAGCCTGTGTGCATTTTAGAATGGACTTGATTACTTAGAGTTACCGCATATATTTTGACGATTTTATTAAACTAGCAACAATATAATACATGGTACGAAGATCGCTATAGATGCTGATTATTGGCAACCTATAGATGAAAATTCGAAGTTACCTGTTTTCACGGCAACTAAACCAAACTCTCATCGATCTTCGGATCAGACAGATTCATGTGAATTCGTGAACAATAATCGCTATCAGAGCTCTTCACGAAGTCGGTTGCGACAACGTCGGCAGCACTTTGCTGCATAAGCTAAAAACTGCAGGATTAATCCCTGTACAGCGGCTCTATCAGAAGTCTATAACTTAACCCTTTCCGTAGATATACGAAAATATGAAACTGAAGTATGCATGTACCTTCAATAATTGCAATTTCATGATTTCATTAATTTTGTAGCAATGATTCATCATCAACTTGCCCTTATCCCTTATGGAGGGTCGGCACAGTATGTGCTGCTCTTCCATACATCTCTATCAGCCGTCATATCTTAATCCACTCCTTTCTTAAGCATATCCTCTTTCACACAATCCATCCATACTTTCTTCGGTCTTCCTCTTCCTTTGTAGCCATCCACATTCATTCTTAACACTTTCTGGTTTATGTCCCCATCGTCTCGTCGCATAACATGTCCATACCACGCTAACCTTTTGCTTCTCAATTTCTCCACCACTGGCGCTACTTTCAAACTTCCTCTAATGTACACATTCTTAACTTTATCCATTCTTGTCACACCACACATCCATCTTAACATACGCATATCAGCCACATGCAATCTCCAATTTATAGCAATGATTGCAGACTAATAACATATTAAGTTAAATAAGTAAGAGATATGTGTTTACTTTAACTCTATCATTGTTATATTGCCAAAAAGCGATGAGAATTTCAAAAATCATGAACACAATGTTGAATTTAACTAGTATTTACAAATGTTTGTGCTGTAAAATGTGAATATCGGTGAGTACTATTTTATTAAATTGAAATAAGGGAATTGCTTTGAGCATTTCGTTGTTCCGCGTTGTTTAAATAAACTCTTTATTTACACTTTCACAAAAACTACATGGCTTATAAAACGTGTATCAGCATTGTTTTTCAGAGCGTGTTTGTGTAAATGTTCGACTTATATGTGAATTTAATTTGTTTTTCACCGAATTTTCAATAAATAATTACTACCTTTGGATGAGAAGATCTTAGATTTCGTATCGATAAGTTTGTAAATTGTAAAAGCTGTACTAACTTGATAATTATGTCCACTAGAATAAATTACATTTAGTCGTTAATTTTCTAATATATTAAGATATTAAGATATTAAGCAGTGAAAACCTACTGTTATTGTGGTGTATGAAATTAGTCTATTAGTTCCGTAATACCGAACAATAGCGACATGAATAGGACTAAAATATATGTATACTCTTTCAACAGCACAAATTATTTATAGCGTTTTAAAAAATTGGTTATTTCTCAAAAACGGACATGTAAATGTACAGAGTACCTACCTATATAGCCCAGAGCACTAGTGCCGTTATTTTAGCAGCTAAGTGCCTCGGGTGAGTTTACAGTGTTACCCCCTTTTTATCAGTTTTGGGGGGGCGTAAACAAGGTTAGATGAGAGCGTAATTAGCAGACTTATAGTGCCCCTTTCTGTACAGATCCCTAGGCGGTCTCCACCCTAACCCCGGCCCGGTCAGGACAGTGATATACATGTATATTGTAGATGAGATGTGACACAGTGTTATTTTATACATAAATGACCTGTCGTTCCGGTATACGCCTCGCCACTGTCCGAACCCATTCAATGCACTTTCGATTACTTTGAAAAATTGCTCTGCGGATTCATCGATGCATTTTATTTATTTAAAATCTCTCCGTCAAACTTCGGACTTTTTAAAAAATGATGCTAACTTTTACGGTATTATTTATTGTGTCTAGTTACTTTATACTTGGTAAATGGTCGGAATACTTAAAGTTGAAATATAGAACTACTACAAAGTTATACAAATGCCGTCAAGTATAAAAATCTATTGAAAAGTTATATTATAAATCCGAAAGTTTAGAATTAAAGTTTGTAATTAGGTATCTCCGGAACGGGTCAATGAATTTCGATTAAAGGTCCAAATGTAGTACTTAGTCTGGAAGAACACATAGGTTACTTATTAAGTTATTTTTTTTGTTTCAGTGAATTGAATAAAGTACACATTTGTTTTGCAAAACTTTAATCAATTACGAGTTTTAAACAGTTGATAGACGTTTTTAAAAAACTAAAGTCATACACTCTATATTGTTTATCCTAAAAAATTTCCCATAACACCTTTTTAATGTAAATAAAGTTATTTTGCACAACAGAAATCATAATTCGTTTATAAATACACAATCAAACATCGGTCAAAATTCGGAACTCCAAAACTCGATTAGCGTTTTATTCGATTGTACGATTGTGCTTCGAACGATTAAATCAATAAATATTCATACGAGTCCCATACGCACAGATAATTTTGTATTGTTTTCGATTCAACATTAACATTTCATTGGAAGCACAGAAGGAACACATTTTACATTGATTACGTCGATTTAGTAAATCGAAATATTGAAGTTGGGAAATTATACAAATTGAAATTAAACTAAGAAACAATGAATAGTAGATATATAGACAGATTAATAAAAAAAGTAAAATTAAGTCAGGCTTATCTTGCGTTGATTTTTTAAATAACAAATAATTGTCATTTGCTAATTTTAATTACTTATTTTTTTATTGTGTCTCTTGACCTGTCAAGAACATTATCGCTCAATAAGTAAATCTGTAAAGGTAACTGTAAAATATTTTGCCGATATCTTAATGTTACTAATATTATAAACAAATAAATATTTAGATGAATGTTTGTTAACATCTAACTCCACTACGGCTTACCGGATGTGGATGAAATTTTGAAATTCTTGTTTTAAGGTATGTTGTCATTTCGTCAATCATACTAATATTATAAATGCGAAAGTTTAGATCGATGGATGGATGGATGGATGGATGTTTGTTAGAGTTTGTAGCCTAAACGGCTGAACGGATTTCGATGAAATTCTGTAATTATGTAGACGATACTCTGGAAGAACACATGGGCTACTCACTTTTGTTTTTTTTTATTTCCACGCGAACGGAGTCGCAGGCGAAAGCTAGTTAACTCCAAATAATCCAATAATCGCGTCGAGCATAAGCTAATTTCGGTAGCGGTCCGCGCTATAAAATCATTTTAGCAACTATTGATATATTTTTAATATAGATTATTTGCATAGATTATTAACTATTTTTATAAGCCAATAGTACTAAAAATGTATACCTTATTCATGTTTACAGCTCATTCGTATTTAAACTAATTCTATAAGAATTGATTTTGTTAGTAGACTTGCTTGGTAGTAGATACTATATTTTTAAGGTAAAGGTTATTCTTTTAATATTTTAAAGTGCTTTCATGTGTGACTGGCGTGAGTGCGAGTGTATGTTTGGAGATAATGTTATTGCAATTCTGAAAGTGTGCATCTGAGAGAAGTACCATTCGTATTAATGTTCTTGGATTGTCTACTCTTAAACAAAAGAAAAACAATACATTTGTGGAAAAGGCCCGACAAATGTACTCCTAAGATATTTTTCAATCCCGTTTTGTTACTTTAGGAGAACACGTTGTGGATTGCGATTTCCATGTTAATATGTTGCTATGTATTTCAGATTACTAGTAAACAATCATAGTTAATGAAATTGTTTGTATCTTATATTAAACTAGCTTTCGCCCGCGAACCCGTCCGCGCGGAATTAAAAAAAAAACAAAAGCGAGTAGTAGCCTATGTGTTCTTCCTAGTTATCCTCTAGACATAGATGATGCCAAATTTCATCGAGATCCCTTCAGCAGTTTAAGCTACAAAGTCTAACAAACAACCATCTAAACTTTCGTATTTACAATATTAGTAACATACGATTAAAAAACAATTGAAAGGAATAAGCCACTAATACGACAAATTAGTATCTTACTAATATTATAAATGGAAAAGTTTAGATGGATGGATGTTTGTTAGTTTGTAGCCTAAACGGCTGAAGGGATCTCATGCGGCATAGATGTAGAGAATACTCTGGAAGAACACATGGGCTACTCACTTTTATTTTATTTTTTAAATTCCACGTGGACGGAGTCACGGGCGAAAGGTAGTTGATAATATATTTCTTTGGAAATAATGTTTTGTTAATAATGGGTACGTGCCACATCCACAGCGATTGTGTAGCTTTATACTTTGATCCAAGAGTCGATATTTTACTTTGGTATTAGTTTCAATTAAACTAATTCGTCTAACTCGCGGAACACGGTGGAGTTTGTAAGTTACCTGGAAGTCTAGAATAGTTTAAATTGCTTCCCCTCCTTTCTACCTCGATCAAACAATACTATGACAAAATGATAATCTTCTTTAAAATTATTTCACTTG
This sequence comes from Papilio protenor, assembly GCA_029286645.1. Classification (NCBI taxonomy): domain Eukaryota; kingdom Metazoa; phylum Arthropoda; class Insecta; order Lepidoptera; family Papilionidae; genus Papilio; species Papilio protenor. Next base: position 1,056,834 of record JAGSMZ010000035.1, on the reverse strand, counting down.
TTTTATTCCAAGAAAACTAAATTATACTATACTATCTTTCGCCCGCGACTCCGTCCGCGAGATATTAAAAACCAAAAGTGAGTAGCCTATGTGTTCTTTCAGACTATACTCTACATCTATACAAAATTTCATCAAAATCCGTTCAGCCGTTTTGGCTACAAACGCTAACAAACATCCATCTAAACATTCGCATTTATAATATTAGTATGATTCTATTCGTAGTGATAATTTGTGAGCTCGATCTTTTATATGCGGAACTTTTTAACTTCGTATAACATCGACAATATTACTCACGGACTGTAGAAACATCCACTTGAGCCTGTTATTTTGCATTAAATAAGATGTTTAATATATAAAATGTACTAACTTAAAAAAAAGAATACTCAATATAATTACCATGCCTGGTAAAAACATTTGGTTTTGCGGCTTCGCATCGACTCGAATATCCCTTATGTGAGCGAAGTGTATGTATTTATCGATGGCACATGCCGCACGGAGTTAATTGAAGTAAAATTAAAAGCGTATTTTGGATGGAGCTACCAAACTACTCCCCGTATAAAAGCGATGGAAAATTCGTTATACTCGCTTCTATAGCTCTCAAAAGCGCCAACACCCTCACGCTTTTTCACTGCGCCGTGATTAAAAGAGAGAATTTGAATCGAAGCGGTCAAAGGTAGATAAGCCTTTCACGTCGAACAATATTAATTGATATTTCCGAACGAACGTTTATGTGTTCATCTGTACAGTCAAAGAATTAAATTCGGTACCCACTTAAGATAGAATACTGTCACTAACAGTGAATCTCAAATAAATATCCCACCGACATTGTATTCGTTTAAATATACCCAAATATAGGACCTTGTACAGTCTTTATCTGCACTAATATTATAAAGAGGAAAGATTTGTATTTTTGTATGTATTGAAATAACTTAAAAACTATTAGGTCGATTTTAAAAATTCTTACACCGTTAGAAAGGTAATTTATCTGTGAGTAACATAGACTATTCTTTGTATTATTTTTTAATTTCACGCAGGCGAAGTCGCGAACAACAGCTAGTAGATACACAGTGCATAATATTTGGTTAGTACTTAATGGTATACAACTTAATCCGAGAGGATCCAATACTAACGCGGATAAATGTAATGGTCGGCGAATATTACGTTAAGTCTAATTTAATTGAGTCTATCACGTACTGTTTATTATTTAGTTATTATGCAGTTCCTGAGGGATCAGGGCCCCTTCCTAACTTAACCCGTTTATACAAAACTGAACAATGATTTGTTTAATACTTAGTATTTTATATAAAAACATTAGCTATCTAACTTCTTACTAATATTATGAATGCGAAAGTTTAGATGAATGGATGTTAGAGTTTGTAGCCTAAACTGCTGAACGGATATCAATGAAATTTGGCATACATTTAGAGCATAGTCTGGAAGAACACATAGGCTACTCACTTCAGTTTTTTTTTTAAATTTCATGCGGAAGTCGCGGACGAAAGCAAATTTGTTATAATATTCAAAGTGTAATTATAAGTACTTATACAATATCTTTGTTTAAATGGAACTTATATGAAATATATTTTATTGTTAAAATAAAACAAATTGCGAAGTTAAAGAAGACTTTGCAGAAACGATCGCCAACGTCAAACGTTGAGGTACTTACAGTTTAGTTGGTGAGTTTATTTGGTTTCCCCGTTGAGTCTATTGTGAATACGAATTGCAAGCTATTTTAATGTTTGCTAAAGTGGAAAAGACTTTTAATGTTATTTAAAATATTCACGTAATAAGTATAAAATAGTATTCGACATTATAATATTTATAATAGAGCGTCGGTGGCTCAGTGGTTTAAGCACTTGACTTGTAATCTACAGGTCTTCGGTTCGAATCCCGCCATGTACCAATGTGATTTTTGATTTTTTGAATTTTCGTATGTACATAATTTACCCGACGTTCTTACGGTGAAGGAAAACATCGTGAGGAAATCTGCACATATCGGCAAAGAAATACAAAGATATGTGTCAAGTCGACCAACCCGCACTTGGCCAGCGTGGTTGACTATGGCATAGTCACCCTAACTTAGTGTAGGCTCCGAGCCCCTCGGTGGGGACGTATTGTGAGCTGATGATGATGATGATGATATTTATTATGTCTCTTGATAAACTATGTGAGACATGGCGATAATCGTAGAAATTATTTTCATTTCCAATATTATAAAGGAAAAAGATTTTTCAAATATGGGTTCCGGAAATAGCGTACTAGAAAGCCGCAATAAGCTCTACCGATGATTTAAAATTTAACATAGGCTACGCTTAATTTAATTTTTTCAAGCCAATGAAAACTAGTTTGTGTGTTTCCTTTTGGGCGGATTGACCTAGCGTACATTCTCTATATCTAAACTAAAAATATATCATACTACTCGTAATATTATAAATGCGAAAGTTTAGATGGATGGATGGATGGATGGATGGATGGATGTTAGAGTTTGTAGCCTAAACTGCTGAACGGATATCAATGAAATTTGGCATACATTTAGAGGATAGTCTGGAATAACACATAGGCCACTCAGTTTTGTTTTTTTAATTCCACGCGGACGGAGTCGCGGGCAAAAGCTAGTATTTAATAAAAATAATAGACGTAAAATAGCTGGAAGAGACACCCGCCACTCTATCATAGAGCTCAACTAATCCGTAAAGTGGCCATTTGTGTAAATATATCGCACCTCGAAATATGTCGCAACGTTATTCCCTAACAAATCTATTAGATTCTCTATATCATACCTCTCTCGTGTTTTAAGTAACTTTAAGTCGAATACTGAAACATTTAGAGCGCGCGTATATTTGACTAAACTTTGTCGCGCTTTGACTCCTATGAGCTTATATGGAGGTGCGCACACTACTCGATTTTTAGTTGTGCAACTAAACAGTTGATTTGACTGCGAAACGATCGACAATCGCACCTGACCTCTGACGGATTGAAGCGAAGTGAAAGTATGAAATAAAGAAAAACCATTATATTTAAAGTATCAATAAATGCTAACATTGATAGTTGAACAATTGCTAGCAGTCGACTGTTCTCAGCTGGCAGTGTACAGTGGTCCTATACAGAATCGATATCAATTTAAAATGTTGTACAGTTCGCATCTAATCTGATAGGAGCCGGCGTCTCGTAAAATGAAAGAAGAGCTTTCTTTGCGGAAACGATAGGAAGGAAATCTAGTTGATAACTATAACAATTGAGAAAGATGATTTATTGTTGCTCTAGATTTATTTCTAGTCTTAGTTACTTCTTACTAAAACTATAAATACAAGAGTTTTGATGGATAGATATTTGTTAGAGTTGAGAAACTGCTGAACAGATCTTGGCGAAATTTGGCATAGATGTAGAGCAAAGTTTGGAAGAACACAAATGATACTTTACTTTTTTGTAATTCCACGCGAACGGAGTCGTGGGAGAAAGCTAGTATGCACATAGAAGAATAAATTGATTAACTGACTAAGTGATTTAGGGATTTTTTTTAATAGGAATAAAATAACAGTTTTAATTTATTTGATAAAGTTTTATTTATCAAAGGACAAAAAAGCTTAGGTTTATCTTTATTTCGTTTGAAACCTTTCTCACTGTAAGAGTTTTTTTAAACGGAACACCGGCGTTTAATTTTCATTCGCTCGCCCGTCCATTGCCAATTTCAGTATAATGTCTTTTAAACTGACTACTTCACGATGTAAATGGCTATCTTTTTTGTTTCGCTTCTCATTTTGTATCAATTACGTGACATTTATTGTTTGTAATGTTTGGGATTTGGTGGACTATTGTCATGCACAGTATCGGGTATGCGTTAGGGTTGTGCGAGGTGAACGCCCAGGGCGCCGGACACAATAGGGCACCTCGGACGCCTTTTTCATCTTACCTTAATTAGTGGGCGCCGTAGAAATCTTTATCAGTCATAATTATTATGGTAACACAATTATCAATTAATACTTTTGTAAATAGCTCGTGGTTGTAAATAAAAGTCGAAGTTTTTGATGTTTAACTATATTTTTTGGGGTAATACAATGATTTTTAAGTTGATTAATAACACTATGGATTATAGTTTCCTTTTGAGTTACGATGACGCAGTTATATTAAGAAGTCTCCCGTGTATAACGTAATCAAGGTACAATATTGAACAAATGTTTTTACTTTGTGCTTTCTGGAAAAGACGGCAAATATTGCTTTTTCAACGAATTCTAACAGCAATTGAGTCAACAAGGGAATTGATGTATTGAAGGCCTTTTATTGACCTCTAAGAAAGCAATCTTTATTTTTTTACCTCAATAGATGTTTTACGAAAGAAACACCGATTATTTCAGATATCCCAATTGCGAATTGTTAAATAGTATAGAAATTCAGACAAACATACTTCTAACATTTTTACGTAACTATATACAGCAGCTCACTATACGTCCCCAGGGGCTCGGAGCCTACCCTAAGTTAGGGTGTGACTAGACCATAGTCAACGACGCTGGCCCACTGCGGGTTGGTCGACTTCACACATATCTTTGTATTTCTTCGCCGATATGTGCAAGTTGCATCACGATGTTTACCTTCACCGTGAGAACGTCGGGTAAATTATGTACATATGACAATTCGAAAAATCGAAAATCATATTGGTACGTGCCGGGATTCGAACCCAAGACCTGTATATTATAGGCCAAGTGCTTAAACCGCTAAGCCATAGACGCTCTCTAACGTAACTATATACATATGTACATCTAAACTTGACACAGAATTGGCGCTGTTATTGAGATTATACACGTGTTGATAACACAAAAATATTGTCGTTCCTATAATTTTTGTATAGTATATAGTGACAAACGAGCAAGCGGCCACCAGACCGAACATCCGCATTTGTACGAGTAGATGTGTTGCCTACCCTTAATCAATAAAGGGAGAAAGATCATATTCCCACATGTACATCCCATCCCCCGGCTTCCCTTCCCCTTCCTATCCGTTTCCTACAAATGAAAAGAATGGAAAAGGAATTCGGACTAAAATTAGGCACGGCACAAGATTTGAATTTTATTTGAAAAAAATTGACACAATATTATTAGACATGTTTTACGGCAGAAGAAACTAGAAGGTACAATAAAAACTTCTTACAGAACCGCTTTGGGCCTGCTCAATACATTACTCCAGCGAACTTTTACTGCAACTCTCTTAGTTTATTTAAGAGGAAACTTTATTCGACGCGTCGGAACAAAATTAGTTTTGTAGTTTCAGTGAGTAAACGTCTAGTAAAGTTTATTCTATTGATATCTAGTTTATTTCGGGAGTTTTGATTTTGTTGTTTAAATTACACTAGCCTTAGAAAGTTTAGATGGATGGATGTTAGAGTTTGTAGCCTAAACGGCTGAACGGATATCGATGAAATTTGGTATACATGTAGAGGATACCCTAGAAGAACACATAGGTTCCTCACTTTTGTTTTTTTTTAATTCCACGCCGACGGAGTCGCGGGCGAAAGCTAGTTATTCTATACATTATCTTTGACAAAACGGAGACAATATTTATTAACACATTTACTGCGGCAAGCAAAATCATAATTCTACAACTGGTGCGGCGTCGCGTCCGGCCAAAATGCGCCCCCAAAGATATTTCCGCCCCCCCCCCACCCCCCCCCCCCCCCCCCCCCCCCCCCCCCCCCCCCCCCCCCCCCCCCCCCCCCCCCCCCCCCCCCCCCCCCCCCCCCCCCCCCCCCCCCCCCCCCCCCCCCCCCCCCCCCCCCCCCCCCCCCCCCCCCCCCCCCCCCCCCCCCCCCCCCCCCCCCCCCCCCCCCCCCCCCCCCCCCCCCCCCCCCCCCCCCCCCCCCCCCCCCCCCCCCCCCCCCCCCCCCCCCCCCCCCCCCCCCCCCCCCCCCCCCCCCCCCCCCCCCCCCCCCCCCCCCCCCCCCCCCCCCCCCCCCCCCCCCCCCCCCCCCCCCCCCCCCCCCCCCCCCCCCCCCCCCCCCCCCCCCCCCCCCCCCCCCCCCCCCCCCCCCCCCCCCCCCCCCCCCCCCCCCCCCCCCCCCCCCCCCCCCCCCCCCCCCCCCCCCCCCCCCCCCCCCCCCCCCCCCCCCCCCCCCCCCCCCCCCCCCCCCCCCCCCCCCCCCCCCCCCCCCCCCCCCCCCCCCCCCCCCCCCCCCCCCCCCCCCCCCCCCCCCCCCCCCCCCCCCCCCCCCCCCCCCCCCCCCCCCCCCCCCCCCCCCCCCCCCCCCCCCCCCCCCCCCCCCCCCCCCCCCCCCCCCCCCCCCCCCCCCCCCCCCCCCCCCCCCCCCCCCCCCCCCCCCCCCCCCCCCCCCCCCCCCCCCCCCCCCCCCCCCCCCCCCCCCCCCCCCCCCCCCCCCCCCCCCCCCCCCCCCCCCCCCCCCCCCCCCCCCCCCCCCCCTACTTTGACGTAATAAGTGATGCCTTCTACATGTATCTATTGTAATACTTCTATTTATAATTCTTATAAATTATTTCTCTTTTATAAGAGGCTTGATAATACGTTTTTGTACATGTTTTGGCAGTGGAAACGCATAATATCGCGTCAAAAGATTTAACAGATTATTACTTCAGAGGCGAAAAACCGCCATTAAAGCGCTTCGCTTACATTTCCAGTAATACAAGATGTGAAAAACAAATGTAAAAAGTTGATCGCAATCCGTTTTCAATACTTTATCAGCCAGATAGTCCAAATGGCACGTACTTCAACAGCTTTGTTAAAAAACGACAAATGTACATTTCAAAAACTACGTAATATATCCCTCGATATCGAGAATTGTGATTTTAAAGTGAGTTTTATTCGTGTATTGTTCAAACCATGGATCCAATAGCACGACCACTGTGAACTTTTATTCAATATAGTTTATAATCCAACGAAACAAAAACGTTTATTTTGCAACCATATCCGTAGATAAATTCCGATAGAAATTGCCACATATCTATTTCTCTGTCGAGCTTCAATTGCAGGCATTTTATGTCAAAATCAATCTATACTAATATTATAAAGAAGAAAGTTTTGTATTTTTGGATTCTTGTATGTATTGAAATAACTCAAAAACTACTGGGCCGATTTCGAAAATTCTTTCACCATTAAAAAGCCACGTTATCAGTGAGTAACATGGGCTATGTTTTTATTATTATTTTAATTTCATGCAGGCGAAATTGAGAGCAACAGCTAGTATATGATAAATACTGCATAAACATGTATATTTTTCTTTTAGTGAATTTGTACCCAATAATTTAAAATTGTAGTTAAATTGATGTAGACTATACGTTATTATAAAATTTATTGTTCAAATATGAGGCTTATCATCTAGCCTGCAAGTCCCACATTTCGGTGGCTTAATCACACGTCTGAAAGTCAACAATAAATATAGTGAAAGGGATTTAATGACTAATGAAACATGACCGAATTACCAACATCTCCACTTAAACCAATTAGTACATCAACAAAGGAGAGTCAAAGCCAATTAGAGGTAATTGTTAAGAATGATCAAACACTACGGGGGTCATATTAAACTGGACGTAACATCATCAATCAGACAGCAAACGATTCGCTTTAACACCATTTTATTCTCAGCAATTAGGATGCTGTGTTACAAATTGATCACAATAATTCTCGACTCACGTACGATGTGACAAACTGATAAACAGTTTATTATTTTGTTTCATTTTTAGTAGTTTATTGAACAAAGTAAGTTGATTTTCCATGTTAAAACTTGAGTCAATATTATCTATAAATATACTTATTAGAACAAGAGCATCGCTACTTCAATAGACTTAAGTCGCCCAGTGGGCGTAGACCTCCTCCAGACATCGCTACTTTATTTAGAATATTACTAAGAGGTTTTGTTAATTTATTTCGGAATTCAATTAATTTTATTTATCAAAGAGAAATGAAAGGAATTATAATATACTAGGTGTTGCTCGCAACTTTATCCGAGTGGAATTAAACCTCCTTTTGAGAAGACGGTTAAAAATAAAATGGAATAATTACAAATATTTACTTGGTATATTGGAATAGCACATATAATAGTAAATAACCATCAGATCTCCTTGAATAGGAAGTCCCTAGAGGTCCTGTCTATTAGAAGCCGTTCTATGACCTATTTAACGACGTGTCCCCACTGACAGCGGGTTTTTATTATTCTTAGTTCTGTTTTCTTTTCGAGACAACAAGACACAATTGGACGTCTAGATTACGAGATAATAAACAAATAAAATGTTGAATAGAGAAAGGTTTTCCGGATATTTAGTTATTATATCTTTTTAACTATATAATATCACACTTTGTATTTATTCATCCAAAAATTTGTGTAGTTATTTTATGGTCATTAGAACCATTATTATTGATACCGCACTTTTGTAGTTTTTTATTTAGAATTCAAAAGAACATTTTTTTACTTATAGTAAAACATAATATTTATTGTTCCGTCATAAATGATTCACACAATAATTTTCAGAATTAAATTCAAGTAACAACTATCTATAATATGTTTAGTTTTTTATTTATTACTATCTTTCGCCCGCGACTCCGTCCACGTGGAATTAAATAATAAAAAGCAAGTAGCCTATATGTTCTTCCAGACTATCCTCTACATCTATGCCAAATTTCATCGAGATCCCTTCAGGAGTTTAGGCTTTAAACTCTAACAAACATCTATCCATCTAAACTTTTGCATTTATAATATTAGTAAGAAGTAAGATAATTGTATTTATAGAATTGCTCCTTTATAGAATGTTCGATTCTTGGGATTCGAATAGACGACTTCTTACTTCTCCCAGGGTAATCCTCTTATCTCACTATGTCTGTCACAAGTCACAATTCACAAAGGAATAAAGGAAAGTATTCACGTCGTTCCTTTATACTTCATAAGATATTTGTATTGACGGGAACGGTTGCATATTGAGATTACCGCTTTCTCCTTGAGTAGACGGTGAATCGGGTACAAAGTTCGCAAAATTGCAAGTAAAAAAATATATTTTTTTATTTTAAGTCAGATTTACACAGTTGTACTTTTCCCTACTTCTTCCTTATACCAATTTGGTTAAATTATCATCGTTAATTATTAATAATCACGAAGTATTTTTTAAATGTAGTCAACTAATGAATATGTTTTGTCGTGTTTATATGAAATCACTAAGGACGACAGATAACTTAACGAACATTATTATATTCAACATAATAAAAGGAATATTTACTCAAACGTTCTCTCCGCTGACACTGTGACCACTGTAATCCGCGACTCATAAATAAACGCTCTTTATCTCAACGCTTCAAAGCATTTTTTAATGGGTTGAAGTCAGAAAGACCTCCATAAGAATGAAAATGCCGTGCAAGTTTACTTGCCCCGTTTAGAAACGTTGCGATACATTAACATAATGATATTGCGGCTGAGCAAGATCTCTGCTCAGTGGTTTAGTGTTTTCTAACAGCGTATGCTGAATGAGCTGTGTTTGTTTTAATCTAATGACACATGATTAGAAAATAATAGTGCGTTTTATTATAAACATGATTATGTATTTCCCTTCCAAATGCAAAAGGAACAATGATGTAGAAATAGTTCAGTAGCTATAGACGCTCGAGTTTGTGTTAAAAAATAAAACACTTTTAGCTTTTTGCTTCTACATTTTCATTTTTTATTACATTTACATAAACTTTAAACTTTAGTTCAGCCAGTTAAACATAAATATACGTGTAGAAAAGATATCACAGAAAAGTTATTCGATATAGTTTTATAAAAATTTTATATTCCAATAAAAAATAGTATTATCTCAATTGTTTGAGTGAAATAAAAACGTGGTAGTTATAATATACGCACTGTTTGATTGGTACCAGAATGCAATCAAAGCACATGAGTAGATCAAAGCCAGCATTCATTCTAAATGGAATATTGGTGGCCGACAACTCCGCTATTGACAATGTTCGACGCAAATATTAAGGGCCATTGTTCTCTTTCGAAAAAAAATATACCATTCCCCTCCTGGTACACAATGATCAGTGGAATTTTATACGCGGTATAAAATTGGTTACATGTTGACGAACTATTGATGTGATACAAAGTGAGATGCATTTTAATGTGTCTCAATTGTACTTTTAACGGTATCATAAAAATAGAATTATTGTATATCGAATTACTGTTGTTTTTTTACTCTATGTTGATATCGAAAACAATTTATAAATCATACTAATATTATAAATGCGAAAGTTTAGATGGGTGGATGGATGGATGTTTGTTAGAGTTTGTAACCTAAACGGCTGAACGGATTTCGATGAAATTTGGTATAGATGTAGAGGAGAGTCTGGAAGAACACATAGGCTACTCACTTTTGTTTTTTTTAATCCACGCGGACGGAGTCGCGGGCAAAAGCTAGTTGTTTAATATTGAAGATTTTTTTTACACTTTTGGCGCTAAAGATGTCGCGGTAATAGCAATAGTAAGATCATGAAATAAATACCAAACATACTTGTTTTATTATTTAATCTGTGCGAATGTTTATAGCCAGCTTTATATAGTTATACATAGTTACTCTCTACGCTGCGTCTGATTTTATCAAATATTCAAGTAAATAGATTGGAAGCAGCTTAGTGTTGGGTAAACCGCTTCCAATTACCGCCGTATACGCTAAGTAAATCACGTGTTACGTTACCTATATATCGAATAATCTGCACCTCCTTGTAACATACGTTATATTCTCATATTTCTTAGTATATAAATGTACATGTTTACTAAGCTGGAAGACGGAAACAATAATGGAAGATATGCATATAGAAATTAATTCAGATATGATTATCTAGCTTTCTAAGTAAGTAAGTAGCTTAAGTGTTTTTTCAAACTATGCTCTACTTCTGTGCCAAATTTCATCGAGATCCGCACAGCCGTTTAGGCTACAAACTCTAACAAACATCCATCCATCTGAACTTTCGAATTTTTAATATTAGTAAGACCACAACGCATCAATAGACGACCAAAAAACAAAGATTTCCTTTATGCTAATGTTACTTTTTTAGACAGAAAACGGCATTTTTAAGTTAATTCAAAAACACAGAACAAGTCTGTGTAGGAGCCATCACTGTATGGAATGTATGAATGGAAAAAGGCTGGAAATCGATGTTTATTAACAGAAAGTCGGCTGTGCTTTTAAAATCACGTTAAATAATTAATACAATTGCAAATTAACAAATTGTTATCGACAATATCCCATTTAATGTCAGTCCACAACAACGCCTGTGCGATTACAAACTTAATTCACCATCGATTGCGAAATCCACTTTAGCAGGGCTAAAACGGGTTTATTGTTAAAACGAGCGTGCAGATAACCTTAAATCTCAGATCACTCGATACCAGAAACGGGGCTGCATTAGTCGGGGTTAACAATGCACTTTACGTACCAAATTTCCGCTGTATTTTTGTTTTAAGTAGGAAAGATTAATTTTAGTAGGATCAGTGTCTAATTAGTGTTAGGTTTAGTTATTTCCCGTGCACTTTATATTCTATATTCCATTAGAAGACGAGTCATTCAATTGTAGTAAATCTAGAATTAATAATAAACACTTCCTCTCTTTATATTATTGCCTTAAAGTACATAATTAAGAATTAAAAAAAACGTTTATACCTTGGAAACACCTGAAGTAATAGATAAATTCTGAATCTATTTCTATCATTTCAGAGGAAGTTTTGAGGCTGTTGAAATTGTATTGGCTATTGGCTTCAGTTATCAATATTTCACAGTTGATTTAAAATGTCTTCTTATAGACAGAGTTTGAAAGTGGCATCAATTCTCATTTATCAATCGTTTGACATATTGATTCGACTTCATCATTCCGATCAATAACGTTGTCATGTTATAAATTACATATAACCGGACTTAACATCGCCTAGTTTAGACTTCGACCTATATATTAACTATCGCACAACTGTTTACTCTCGCTTTGATTCTTATGAGCTTATATAAAGGTGCGCACACTACTCGACTTTTAGTTTTGTAACTAAACAGTTGAATTGGCTGCGAAACAATCGTAAATCGACAAACGCACAACAATTGTGCGATAGTTTAGTCGAAGGTGTGCGCTCGCTCTTATTCTGCAAATGATTTGCCCTCTTTTATAGTTTTAATTATTGCAATTGAATACCAAAATATATAATACGAAGGGCACACCAAGGCCATAGCAAGTGTTGAATTTGAGGTAGAGAAACAATACTTACAGGTGTGGCGGAACAAAAAAATATCGTAATTAATTGCACTCGTAGCACGGGTTAAAGGCTAAAAAAGGGAATTCCCTGTCTCATGTCAAATTGTGATATGTTCAGAAAAGTTTGACCACCTATGACTATACATTTTTTCTCAAACTATGAATAAACAATTTAATTACTATTTATCTTTTTTTAGTCATTTTAAAATTTAAACTATAAATCACATTTAAAGGTAGGGTTTCCGAACAATGCCCCTCTAGCTATGGCGTTGGGGCACAGCGAGTATAACAAGATTCATACATTTCAAAGTAAGCTAGTAACAAAATTAAGAAATCACCAGCCAGTATCGTCCACTATTCCGACACAAATCCAGGAAGTGACGAACACAGATTAATTGCAGCCTGGCCGTTGAAAGGATTTAGCGAACGAATTTTATTTCCAATACATTCGTATGCAGTGTGACATAGAGCAACTTTTTTTTTCTATCACGCCCCAGCTTAATTGCATGACCCTTGATAAGCGGAGCGTATATACACTTTGACGTTCCAACGCTTTCAATTGTTAATTAAATTATACCGTCACTGCTATTGCATAGTACCGTTTGTGTATTTGGACTACAGACCCTTGTACTAAATCATATTGTAGTCAATATAAGAATATGAAGGAAGACAATATGTGCGTGATTTTATATTTATATGAATAAAACTTTACCAAGGTTAACAACTCCATTTAATTTTAAAAACTACATCTGTTAATGTATAAAGTTACTAAACTTACTAATAAAATCACAGATATTCCACAAATAAACATGAAATTATTTTACACATATCCTAATAGTTCAAGGAAATCATGAGATTTTCTAACTTTCCTTAACACGTAGAGGCATGGTTTAAAGTTTTAATTGGTTGCCGTGAAGCATAACGATGTAGGGGATGTGCAAATAATTGTATGAAGACCGGGTGTTTGCAGTACTGGTACTTTAGAAGCGTTGTTTGGGAAACTCCCAATGTTCTCATTAGAGTTTAAAGTACAAATTGTAATATTATACTCATGTTCTGGATGTACTTAAAAATCTTCGGTATTCACTTAAATAAGTGACCCAGCAAACATTGTCTCGTATTAATATGAAATAACATTTACGTTTGCCTCCAGACTACATCTTTCGTTTCGTTATCAACAAACAATTAAAAAATCTGATACCCGATCTACAGAAATGCCTTTTATTGATTAACATGACATATAACTATATAACCAACATTGAGCCAGCGGTTAGAAGTCTACTGCTAAAAAAGAGATATAAAACATTTTTATATGGAAAACTTTATTTTTATCCATGAGTGATTGAAGCTAAGCAAATGCAATCTCTACTTCAAACACATAGTAAAAGAAAAATTCATATGCATTTCTATGTATTATAAATCTATATTTTCTTTGTTCACAGGGATGTGCGTTTCAACAAAATCTTCGACATTGCTCCAGGAGTGTTTAGTCATTTGCATCGTCTGCGATCGTTACTGCTGAATGACAATCAACTGCGTGATCTACGTACCGGTTCTTTCCATGGATTACGTCGCTTGAAATATCTTTACTTGTATCGTAATCGCATCCAGCACATCGAATCTGACGTATTCCAGGGAATGGTCCATTTGGAGCAGCTGTGAGTATTCCTAATCGTTATTATAATATTAAGTTTCATTATCTAATTCTAAAAAATGCGACGAAACTTATTCGTTTCTACCTACTAATAAAGATTGAACTACGTACTTATGAGTACATTGCTATTTAAAAAAAATTGTAACTTAATTTTTTCAGGTACCTTCACGTTAATGAGATACACTTAATCGAACCGGAAACATTTTCGCATTTACCGCGACTAGAACGACTGTAAGTAGATCTTTTATAGAAATTCACTAATCTAACATAATTATCAGTTTGGAGTGACATAATAATAATATTTTAAGGTACTTGCATAACAACAACTTGAAGAGAATTCCGCCTGGTTCATTCCGTGGACTGACGAGTTTGCAAAAACTTCGTTTAGATAGCAATGCTCTTATCTGCGATTGTTCAATGCTATGGTTTGTACGCATGCTGGTTGAACATGGTGACATGGACATCGCTGCGACATGCTATGAACCCGCTACTGTCACCGGCACCTCGTTATCCGCCATGAAGGAAGAAGACTTTAACTGCAGTATGTACAATTTATATAAATCATCAGCTTTGACACGATACAGGCCGTATAATGAATAAAACTTTAATTTCATTTAATAATTTCAGAACGACCTGAGATTATGAAAGATCCCCAGGACGCAGTCGTTAACTTTGGCGATAATGCAGTGTTCACATGCGTGGTCGCTGGAGAACCACAACCAGAAATAGTTTGGCTGCGAGATTCAATGACCGTACCCGTAGATACCCATCGTTATGAAGTAATGGATAATGGTACACTGATGGTCCACTCAGCCGACGAAAATGACGTAGGAATTTTTGAGTGCACAGCTAAAAATCCTGCCGGAGCCGTAAAGTCAAAACCAGCAAGAATGATAGTTCAAACTAAAGCCGATGAGAATGGTTTGTTATTATTTCTTAGTATCTAGTGGTACCTCGTAGGGTGTGTGTGTTACAAAAATAGTTACAATTTTATTTAATATTTGCAGGTCGCCCAGTTTTCACAATTTTACCTCGTGACAAAATTGCCAGACTTGATGATAACGTAAAGTTCGATTGCGTAGCCAGTGGTAGCCCTACACCTCACATAGCTTGGTACTTCAACAAAGAAAAGATTTTACTGTCAGATCGAATTACAATGAGACACAATGGGTCTATGGTTATTGAAAAAATACAACATCCTGATGCTGGGATTTACTCGTGTGTGGCAGAAAATTTTAACGGGCATATATCAGCACAAGCTAAATTGGAAGTTATGGGTAAGAAGTGCAATGTTTGACATTTATTATTTTAAATGTGTCCAGTACACACATAGATATAAATGTTTTTTTTACAGTTGCACCAGCGTTCGTCGTTGTCCCTAAAGATGAAGTTATAACAATCGGGGAAACAGCAGAATTCCGATGTACGGCTCGAGGTGTTCCCAAACCGGTCATTACTTGGTACAGAAATACAATGTCTCTTGCTGAAACTGAAAATATCATCATCTCCGACGACAATCAAAACTTAACAATTATTCAAGTGTCCAATGACGATGATGGATTATATCATTGCAGAGCTGAAAATTCCGAAGGACTTACGGAGATTTCAGCAATTCTTAAAGTAGAAAAAGAGCAGATTATAGCACCTAAAATTGTACTTAGACCGGAAGACACAGATGCATTTAAACAAACTTCAGTACAAATGCCTTGTGAAGTTGAGAGCGAACCGCCAGCGATAATTGAATGGAGGAAGGATGGGACACATATAGAACCAAATGAGAGAATATCCATATCGATAATTGGAAGCTTGATAATTAATAACGTTACAACTACCGATTCTGGCCGTTACGAATGTTCAGCCTTTAACGAATATGGTCGAGACACATTCTCAGCATTTTTAACTGTTAAAGATCACGTTTTACCGGGTGATGAATATGTAAACATAGCTCTGACAGAAGCGACGCGTGACATTGATCAAGCGATTGCAAAAACGATGGAACAATTATTGCAATCTAATAAAACCAATGCCAGTATTAGTGATCTATACAGAGTAACCAGATTTCCAAATGCACCAGCTAGAGCTGTCGCGCGTCCTGCTGAAATATATGAAAGAGCGTTAGACAAAGTTAAAGAATTTATTCAATCGGGTCTAAAGGTAACTTCTGCAGAGCCATTTAACTATGAACAACTTTTGTCTGGAGAACATTTAGAGTTAATTGCAAAACTTTCTGGTTGCGTAGCCCACAGAGAAGAAAACCCATGTTTGGATATGTGCTTTCACATGAAATATCGTAGTATCGACGGCAGTTGCAATAACTTAGCTCATCCTACTTGGGGGTCATCGCTTACGGCGTTTAGAAGAATTCTTTACCCTGTATATGAAAACGGTTTCAGTCAACCAGTTGGTTGGAACAAACATATTAAATACAATGGCTACACATTGCCCAGTTCACGGCTTGTGTCGACTTATATTATAACTACGAAAAAAATTACCGAGGATATCAAGATCACACACATGGTAATGCAGTGGGGTCAATGGTTGGATCATGATTTAGATCACTCACTTCCATCCGTAAGTTCCCAAACCTGGGATGGCGTTGATTGCAAAAAGACATGTGATTATGCGGCTCCCTGCTTCCCAATTGACGTACCAGAAGGTGATCCGCGAATAACCAACCGTCGATGCATTGATTTCATAAGAACAAGTTCAGTTTGTGGGTCAGGAATGACATCTGTACTTTTCGGAAAACTGCAACCAAGGGAGCAGATAAATCAACTTACGTCATACATAGACGCATCACAAGTCTATGGTTTTGAAAAAGCAGTAGCGGAAGATCTACGCGACTTATCCAACGACAGTGGATTATTGCGTGTAGGGGCTACTTTCCCAGGAAAAAAGCCCTTATTGCCTACAATTGGATTAAATAGCATGGACTGTAAGCGTAACCTGGAAGAAAGTAATCGCAACTGCTTTGTCGCAGGAGATGTCAGAGCCAATGAACAATTAGGTCTTGCCGCTATGCATACTATTTGGATGCGCGAACATAATAGAATTGCTACCCAATTAAAAGCTGTAAACCCCTTCTGGGATGGTGACAAGCTTTACCAAGAAGCCCGTAAAGTGGTCGGTGCCGAAATACAACACATTACTTACCAACACTGGTTGCCGTTAATACTTGGTCCTGAAGGATATAAACAAATTGGCGAATATAAAGGATATGATGCAAAAATTAATCCATCTGTTTCAAACGTTTTTGCTACTGCAGCTCTAAGGTTCGGTCATTCGTTGATTAATCCGATTCTACATCGCTACGACGAAAACTTTGAACCGATACCCCAAGGCCACTTACTATTACGTAATGCTTTCTTTTCACCTTGGAGACTTGTAGATGAAGGTGGAGTAGACCCGTTGCTGAGGGGGATGTTTACAACGCCGGCAAAATTGAAAACCCCTACCCAAAATTTGAATTCTGAGCTAACTGAACAACTGTTTCACACTGCACATGCCGTGGCTCTAGACCTTGCAGCGATAAATATACACAGGGGTCGCGATCACGCTTTGCCACCATATACTAAATGGCGGGATTTCTGCAATATGTCCGAAGTGAACGATTTCGACGATTTGGCTGGTGAAATATCAAGTAAACATGTTAGAGATAAGTTGAAAGAACTTTATGGCTCAGTTTACAACATTGATCCATGGGTAGGCGGGATATTGGAAGACCAAGTAGAAGGAGGAAAAATTGGGCCATTGTTCACATGTATTTTGGTTGAACAATTCAAACGTCTAAGGGATGGTGACAGGTTTTGGTACGAAAATCCGGCTAACTTTAAGAAAGATCAATTAAAACAAATCAAAGAAACTAGTCTGGCGAGAGTACTATGCGATAACGGCGACAACATTGACACGATTGGCGAAAATGTGTTCCTGCTTCCAGAAATTCAGGACGGGCTTATTTCCTGTGATGATTTACCGTCTGTAGATCTTCGTTATTGGGCTGATTGCGATAGCTGCGGTGACGATGAAGTAAAAAAAAGCCGATTTCGCAGGGATGTGCCATCGGA
The DNA here is from genome assembly GCA_029286645.1 of Papilio protenor. Classification (NCBI taxonomy): domain Eukaryota; kingdom Metazoa; phylum Arthropoda; class Insecta; order Lepidoptera; family Papilionidae; genus Papilio; species Papilio protenor. The sequence goes on along the minus strand of JAGSMZ010000035.1, from coordinate 1,038,918 downwards.
ACCAAATATTTACGTCCAACTAGACGATTACGAAAAACGTGTTGAGGAACTTGAAGATCAACAAAGAAAAATGAGAAAAATCTTTAAAGAATTAAAAAACCGTGTCTTATATCTAGAGGAGACATGTAACACCAACTAACTTTAATAAATAAATACATAAAGAACTCTAAACAAACTAAACAACAATTACATCTACGATAAATGTTTATTCAAAATAACTCGGCTACGCTTAAGGACTTTTCGATGTAATTCATTAGATTTTACCCATTTATAATCTTTTTTTTAGTACGTAAGTTCTTTTCTATGCGGTCCAATTATACAAGAATTTATTTTTACTCTTTTACATCCTCTTTCATATATTCTAATTTCTCCTCGACTGCTTCTTTCAGGGTGTCTATGCTATATCGATGTAATATTTTAATCTAGTACTCGTATATTATCTTAATTTGTAAATTAATCATTAAAACAAAGATTTCTAGTCTTAAAGATATATAATCATTAGAATTATTGTTAGAAGTTAGAATTAATGTAATAGAAATAAGGTTGTAACACTTCAATATCATATCTCAGTGTGCTTACTCCTAGTCTTACTACTCTATAGATAATGACTGTCGTGGTAGTGTTTTCGTTTTATATTATACTTTGTGCTGTTGTAGCTTCTATTTCTAATGCCGTTGTTGACTGCTGTATGGCAGTATTATGATGTTATTTTGCAATGAATTAATTTCGAAATTACGTAACTAGTGTATAATTTTGGTCTAAATTTATGTTAAAAAATGTATTGATGAAAAACGCGATCAGGTTCCGTCCTAAACTGTATATTGGAGATATTCCTAATCATTGGATACGGCGAAATGCCAAAGGAAACTCCTAGTAATTGATATTCTAAGTAGAATCTTCATAATTGTATATTCCATACGTCTATTTAATCTATAAATTACTGTTAATGTCAGATCACAATCATCATGTAATCATTCATCAGGTTAAATGGTAAAAAAAATTAAAAATAAAACAAAAAAAGTAGTTTATAGTGCTGAATTAGAATTGATTACCACGATTATTTACAAAACAACTTATAATTAATTTTGAAATTTAATGTTTAGACCTGACCGTTTTTCTTTTTCACTTCACAAAGTTCTTTAAAATAAATAATAAAATAGATCAATTAACTTGCCAAAAACGTACCGGAAATGATGATTTTATTCATATTCATCGGAATATGATCGAACCTTAGTTTTCGTTATTCGCAGTATTGTCGCGAAACTCAAAAAACGTGAACAAAATAACGATACAGCGGAGGTAGGAAGTGGAAGACATACAGTATCACATACAGTTTTAAATACATTGCGTTAACAATAATATTAGTAACAAGTAGTTTACAAGAATTCCATTACTTTTGATTCGACACCATAAATATGTATTCATTGCTAACTTCTAACTTTTAATCATTAGTCTAGGATAGTGATCGCTAGTTTCCACTGCGGAAACTCCCGTACAAAACTCTATTGTTATCCCTTTCATTCCCAAATAGAGATAAGAGTATGTTTTTGTAAATGTTTCGGTAGTGGAAACTTAGAGAAATGTATGAATTAAGGTTAGACAGCTCGGCAGTTTTTATGTTTAAGGTCGAATGTGTAAAAGAAGGTATCAATCTGTTTATTGTTCTCGAGATAGATTTGAAAGGGACTTATAGGAAGAAAAAATATCTCAAATGTCTTGGCAACTTTTATCGATAGTAAAAATTATATCATGAAAAGTAAACAATAGATAACAACTATAATTAATATAACAACCTATCTGATCTTTGCATAAGGCACTTTCGAGCTGTCTAGCGGCGTTTTAATATCATATTAATCTACTTTTAGTCATAGCTTCATTAGAAATATGTATACTTAGGAATAATAGATATAATGCTTCATTTGTCACAATATACACGTCTGATTTTAACAAATCAAAACATGAACACGAGAACAAGGAAAAGTATCAAAAATGTAAATCCTACTACAACACTAGTTTTATAACTGTATCAAAACAATAACACAATACCAACATTAAAAGCTTAAAAATAAATTGTAATTACATCAACCACTAATCAACATTATACGATTCACCACAAAGCTGTTAAAATCACCTGTTATTTGTGACTAGAGTAAATTTCAATATGCATTTTAGGTAAACTATTTAATATTCATGTATAAACTATAGGTCTAGCGTGGTAGAAACGCAGCAATGGTTTGGTTCGATGCTTATACCTTTGGGTCGCGATATCGTCTGTGAAGGTCGATAAGTATAGGATTTCGGCGATTTTCTAACACCATTCGCTAAAATCATAATAAACAACTGTTAGTGACGACCGTGAGGTCATTTTACATGTTAGGGTTTTTTTTTTAATTAACATCTGCAGACTCTTGGTCCGTTCTATTTTTTGCACAGTTTATATATTTTTTTTTCTTTCCTTTTTTGTTGCGTAATCCTTATTACATTAATGAGTTCCTTTTTTTTATTACATATATACATTTTTTTTTAATTTCACTTTTCTTTTCTTTTTTTTTCTTTTCCATTATTTACATGTTAGGGGTTCGCGGCGTGAAGGTCTAAGGATTTGTCTAAGACGAAATCAATCTAACTAAACCAATGTTGACGAACACTATTAACATTAATATGGCGTTAAAAACCTACATCCCACGGCTTAGTTCTCTTACTTAAATTACTTATACGCGATAAAAAGCTACTAACGATACCTTTTAAGACATTTATAGTAACGTAAAGTTAACCTAATGATAATAAGTATAGGAAATAAACATGCTTACGCAAAAACATTTCTTGTCGAAATGTTAAAGTAAATCTAATTTTTAATTATTTACACTGTTTACATGATTTCAATATTTTTACTTACATTTGGACATTATTCGATTGTTTCTTATAATTTATGAATCGTACGTTAAATTTCATTTACTTTGGAGAATTCTTTTAACAATTAACAGAATTTAAAACTGTAAAATTAGTGGTAAAAAGATTTATGTTCCAACATTTTTTGGTCCTTATGTTTATTAGGTAATGTTATGATTAAAAATGTGTTCTACCACACTCATAGTCGTAACTTGTTCACTAACTGCGGCACTCAGAGATAAGTGATGATCGGAAATACCTGAGATTTCTCATACTAAATCGACTCTGGGTACGGTAGTAATCTACATTACTCTTAATGTGTACACTAAATGTCTGTACGGTAGTTTAAGGCTAATTAATCGATGTCGTGATTTAATTATGAATTGATAATGTAAACTAAAATTAATCAAAATTAATTAAAATTTATGTTGGTTGGTGCTAAAAAAGAATGCTACACAGGGATTGTTGGATCGGAATATGAGGGTGAGGTTTTTATTTTAAATTATTGTTTTGTACGCCGTGAATATTAATTCCAGTATTGTTAAGAATTTTCTAACGAACTTCAGGATGAGTTGATCATTTTAATGTAATTTAACATTAACAAATAAATATCTAGAACTCTCAACATTACTATCGAAATATTATTCACGGACGATATTTTTTTTTTCTTGTGATTGGCAATGATTATACTGTTAATTAAGTAGGTGTTTAAAACAATTAATCTCGATGTATTTCTGTAATCTGCAAACTAAATCTGTTTTAGAATCGTATTTAAATAATCGCATAGTTGATATTTTATCTCTACTACTTTAAGTAGTTATTTGACATCGTTTAACCGAAAACTTAAGGCCTTTATGTACTATACGATCTATATATCACTGTATGTACTATAATAGCGAATGTTAATCGCCGCTTTTCACCTCTCAATTCCGTCATTGCGACCTCTTATTCGCTTGAAACGATATGTGTGCACAGGTCAGGTGTCTTGGCGGTTAAAATCCACTGTAATACGACAAATGACAATTTTCAAAAGGTATTCAAATAGATTCTAATCCAGGCAACAACAAAACAAAACGTTCACATCGCGAGGGAATTAAAAAACCAAAGATATAACATTCCATGGATTAGATTCTAGAGTTAATTATTGTCTATCTGTCAAACATTTTTTGGGTAACGATGTCTTATAACATTTAATTATAATCGGTGTCCAATGTGTAATCAAAAATAAATGAAAAATGTAAATGTTGTTTTATTTAATACTAGCTTTCGCCCGCGACTCTGTCCTTGTGGAATTAAAAAAACAAAACGTTCACATCGCGAGGGAATTAAAAAAACAAAACTAAGTAGCCTATGTTCTTCCAGACTAACCTCTACATATATGCCAAATTTCATGGTGATCCTTTCAGCAGTTTAAGCTACATACTCTAACAAACATCCATCCATCCATCTAAACTTTCGCATTTATAACTTTAACTAGCTTTCGCCCGCGACTTCGCCCGCGTGGAATAAAAAAAAACAAAAGTAAGTAGCCTATGTTCTTGCAGACTAACCTCTACATATATGCCAAATTTCATGGTGATCCTTTCAGCAGTTTAAGCTACAAATTCTAACAAACATCCATCCATCTAAACTTTCGCATTTATAATATTAGTATGATATGAAAATATAATGATTTTTTTAACATCAAAAACACCCCATCATCACATGAGTAACGTTAAGAAGGAATCGGTACAGCGCCGAAGTAGCGGCCCAATACTAGATCATATGCATACACGTCCGTCCCTATGACATCCGTCAATATCGGAGAACTAAGGAATAAGCGTTAACCATGCCATTGGGTAGGGAATCGGTAGACCGGATAATTATGTTTTTAAAGTTGCATTGTTTGTTTAAAAGTAGATAGATAAACATAAACAGAACTGTATCTAGCACGGTGATAGGCGCTGCTATCGGACAGAAAATATGTGAAACCTACATGGACATAGAAAATGGCTTAAACGGAGTCCGCTAGTGATTATTGCATTTTCTGTGATGCTATCATAATTTAGTTCCACTTGTACCTAAGGGTTCAGATAACTTGTATCTCTATACTATATAACTAGTATTAATATGGATCCCTTTGGAAGTAAATGTAAGAAAGAATATACTATTTAGTTCTTTGAAAACTGAAAGATTAAAGGCTACAACGCCCCCTGATCAGAATCCACGGAACTAAATAAGAGTAAATGGCTCTCTCGACTATTTAGTTCTTTGAAAACTGAAAGATTGAGATAAAAATTTAGGCTACAACGCCCTCTGTTCAGAATCCATGGAACTAAATCAGTATAAATGGTTCTCTCGACACCACTGCCCTCTATAATTTATTACTGACATTAAGTTCGTCTGTATTATTAGTTCGAATCCTCACCACAGCTAATAGCGCCAATAAAATCTTACTAATGTTATAAATGCGAAAGTTTATATGGATGGATGGCCCCAATCCGGTAACAACAACGAAGTAACGGTCCGAGCTGAGGCTCCTGAGGGAGCCCTCGAGCTTAGTTACTCATAAACGAGGTTAAGGCTAAGCGCCATCTGCGCTCGGCCACCTCAAGCCCGGTGAATCTGTTAATGCCTCTTCAAGACAAACATTGGCCATTCAATCACAAAAAAAAGGATGGATGGATGGATGCTTGTTAGAATTTGTAGTCTAAATTGCTGAACGGATCTCGATGACATTTGTTGTAAGTTAGTTATCCATAATGTAATGATCCTGTTTACAATATTTGAAAATATCTTTAAATTGAGCGCTTTGGAAGCTTACATGCTCATATCATCGACCAAGAAACCCATGGTTTTCTGTTGTGCAACAGCAATTTAGTTTGCGATCAAAATAGTATAGAACAATAAATAATATATTTAACTGTAGTTGCATATGGAAAAATTAAAAGTATACATTAGCCTCCCTACTTTCTAAATCCTCTCAAGTTTTTAGTTAGCACTATGTTTGATTCTGCAACAAGTACTACCCTTTTAAGACCGGCAACGCAGCTACGGTTCCTTGGCGTTGCGGATGTCCACAGGCGTCGGATCAAATAACATTAGGCGATCCGCTGCTCGTTTACCCCCCTTTTTCTATATTAAAAAAGTAAACCAGCCATGATTCCAATTTCTCCATTTAAGACATCACCATTCCTTTTTAGTAAATATGTAAGTATAGGATAGAGTAATAATAAAAATCAGGTTTTTTTAATATTTTTTATTCTCTCAACTACGCATTATGGTTCAAAAACAATAATAGTAGAAGTATTGAAGATACAATTGTAATTAGAAGATAGAGATATAGATACATAACTTCAACAGTAAACTAGTTACATAATTCAAAATTATTCAACTTGCAATTAATAAAATTTATATAGGTCAATTCAAAACTGTTAAAGACACCGATCTACTGAGAATTCACTACATGTTTTCTACGAAATTTAGGTCATCGTTTTACTCTTTAGACGATTGACCTTCTTGGGCGCCGCGCTGCGTGGCTAACCAGCTCTGCAGACGATTGGCGCGAGCCACGCGGCTGGCAATCGAAGTCGACGGAGTTAGACCTTCCATCTTCGATTTCACATGATCGAGGTCACTCCACACTCGCACGTGATCCTCCGGCCGCTCAACCGGCCAAGTTATTCCTTTGGCGCAGCAAGAAAAAAAGAAAAATCGTTTAGTTACAGAAAACACGTAGAACACATAGAAGACAAATTTCATTTGATCACACATGTTAAGATATCATTTCTTATCTATAAATGAAGATATAAAATAAAATTAAACACATAAAGCGTAATCAAAACATGCTATACTTACAAAAAATTATTGCCGAGTTGTGCAAAATCGCCGATCGAAAGTAGAATGAGGAAAATTTCTCAATTACCAGACATACTAACCGATGTCCTTCGATGACTGAAGTATATACACGTCATCAAGTCACATCGATCGATCTTGAGTCTTCATATTGAACACTTCGACTCTGAAGAATCTTCAATGATGTTATCCGCCGATGAACGAAATGTAGTTAACTCAACAAACAAACAAACCGATTTCTTTAAGGTCATCAAGGAAATTGGTTCATACGGCTGCTGTATGGATCTTCAGTCTTGGTATTGAAGATATTGACTCTCAGGAATCTTCGATGATGATTTCCGCCGATGAACGAAGTGGAGTTAACTCAACAAACATACAACCGATCTCCTTGCTGACCTCAAAAGAAACGGGGTCGTCAAAGAGATCGATTAATACTTTTGCTGTATGGATCTTCAGTCTTGATATTGAAGATATTGACTCTCAGGAATCTTCAATGATGATTTCCGCCGATGAACGAAGTGTAGGTAACTCAACAAACATACCAACCGATCTCCTTGCTAACCCCAAAGAAACGGGGTAGTCAAGGAGATCGGTTAATACGGCTGCTGTATGGATCTTCAGTCTTGATATTGAAGATTTTCACTCTCAGGAATCTTCTATGATGATTTCCGCCGATGGACGAAGAGAAGTTAACTCAACAAACAAACAAACCGATTTCTTTAAGGTCATCAAGTAAATCGGTTCATACGGCTGCTATATCGATCTTGAGTCTACATATTGAACACTTCGACTCTGAAGAATCTTCAATGATGTTTTCCGCCGATGAACGAATTGTAGGTAACTCACCAAACATACCAACCGATTTCTTTGAGGTTATCAAGGAAATCGGTTCATACGGCTACTGTATGGATCTTCAGTCTTGGTATTGAAGATGTCGACTCTCAGGAACCTTCAATGATGTTTTCCGCCGATGAACGAAGTGGAGATAACACAACAAACATATCAACAGATTTCCTTTCTGACCTCAAAGAAAAAACGAGATCATCAAGGAAATCGGTTAATACGGCTGCTGTATGGATCTTCAGCTTGATATTGGAGATTTTGACTCTCAGGAATCTTCAATGATGATTTCCGCCGATGAACGAAGTGGAGATAACACAACAAACATATCAACAGATTTCCTTTCTGACCTCAAAGAAACGGGGTCGTCAAGGAGATCGGTTAATACGGCTGCTGTATGGATCTTCAGCTTGATATTGGAGATTTTGACTCTCAGGAATCTTCAATGATGATTTCCGCCGATGAACGAAGTGAAGTTAACTCAACAAACAAACAAACCGATTTCTTTAAGGTCTTCAAGTAAATCGGTTCATACGGCTGCTATATCGATCTTGAGTCTACATATTGAACACTTCGACTCTGAAGAATCTTCAATGATGTTTTCCGCCGATGAACGAAGTGTAGGTAACTCAACAAACGTACCAACCGATCTCCTTGCTGACCTCAAAGAAACGGGGTCGTCAAGGAGATCGGTTAATACGGCTGCTGTATGGATCTTCAGTCTTGATATTGAAGATTTTCACTCCCAGGAATCTTCTATGATGATTTCCGCCGATGGACGAAGTGAAGTTAACTCAACAAACAAACAAACCGATTTCTTTAAGGTCGTCAAGTAAATCGGTTCATACGGCTGCTATATCGATCTTGAGTCTACATATTGAACACTTCGACTCTGAAGAATCTTCAATGATGTTTTCCGCCGATGAACGAAGTGTAGGTAACTCAACAAACATACCAACCGATCTCCTTGCTGACCTCAAAGAAACGGGGTCGTCAAGGAGATCGGTTAATACGGCTGCTGTATGGATCTTCAGACTTGATATTGAAGATTTTGACTCTCAGGAATCTTCAATGATGATTTCCGCCGATGAACGAAGTGAAGTTATCTCAACAAACAAACAAACCGATTTCTTTAAGGTCATCAAGTCACATCGGTTCATACGGCTGCTATATTGATCTTGAGTCTTCATATTGAACACTTCGACTCTGAAGAATCTTCAATGATGTTTTCCGCCGATGAACGAAATGTAGTTAACTCAACAAACATACCAACCGATCTCCTTGCTGACCTCAAAGAAACGGGGTCGTCAAGGAGATCGGTTAATACGGCTGCTGTATGGATCTTCAGTCTTGATATTGAAGATATTGACTCTCAGGAATCTTCCATGATGATTTCCGCCGATGAACGAAGTGAAGTTTACTCAACAAACAAACCGACTTCTTTAAGGTCATCAAGTCACATCGGTTCATACGGCTGCTATATCGATCTTGAGTCTTCATATTGAACACTTCGACTCTGAAGAATCTTCAATGATGTTTTCGCCGATGAACGAAATGTAGTTAACTCAACAAACAAACGACTTCTTTAAGGTCATCAAGTCACATCGGTTCATACGGCTGCTATATCGATCTTGAGTCTTCATATTGAACACTTCGACTCTGAAGAATCTTCAATGATGTTTTCCGCCGATGAACGAAATGTAGTTAACTCAACAAACAAACGACTTCTTTAAGGTCATCAAGTCACATCGGTTCATACGGCTGCTATATCGATCTTGAGTCTTCATATTGAACACTTCGACTCTGAAGAATCTTCAATGATGATTTCCGCCGATGAACGAAGTGAAGTTTACTCAACAAACAAACCGATTCTTTAAGGTCATCAAGTCACATCGGTTCATACGGCTGCTATATCGATCTTGAGTCTTCATATTGAACACTTCGACTCTGAAGAATCTTCAATGATGTTTTCCGCCGATGAACGAAGTGTAGGTAACTCAACAAACATACCAACCGATCTCCTTGCTGACCTCAAAGAAACGGGGTCGTCAAGGAGATCGGTTAATACGGCTGCTGTATGGATCTTCAGCTTGATATTGGAGATTTTGACTCTCAGGAATCTTCAATGATGTTTTCCGCCGATGAACGAAGTGAAGTTATCTCAACAAACAAACCGACTTCTTTAAGGTCATCAAGTCACATCGGTTCATACGGCTGCTATATTGATCTTGAGTCTTCATATTGAACACTTCGACTCTGAAGAATCTTCAATGATGTTTTCCGCCGATGAACGAAATGTAGTTAACTCAACAAACATACCAACCGATCTCCTTGCTGACCTCAAAGAAACGGGGTCGTCAAGGAGATCGGTTAATACGGCTGCTGTATGGATCTTCAGTCTTGATATTGAAGATATTGACTCTCAGGAATCTTCCATGATGATTTCCGCCGATGAACGAAGTGAAGTTTACTCAACAAACAAACCGACTTCTTTAAGGTCATCAAGTCACATCGGTTCATACGGCTGCTATATCGATCTTGAGTCTTCATATTGAACACTTCGACTCTGAAGAATCTTCAATGATGTTTTCCGCCGATGAACGAAATGTAGTTAACTCAACAAACATACCAACCGATCTCCTTGCTGACCTCAAAGAAACGGGGTCGTCAAGGAGATCGGTTAATACGGCTGCTGTATGGATCTTCAGTCTTTATATTGAAGATATTGACTCTCAGGAATCTTCCATGATGATTTCCGCCGATGAACGAAGTGAAGTTTACTCAACAAACAAACCGACTTCTTTAAGGTCATGAAGTAAATCGGTTCATACGGCTGCTGTGTGGATCTTCAGTCTTTATATTAAAGACTTCGACTCTCATGAATCTTTCATGATGTTTTCCGCCGAGGAACGAAGTGGAGTTAACACAACTAACAGACAAACCAATTTCTTTAAGGTCATCAAGAAAATTGCTTCATACGGCAACTGTATGGACCTTCAGATTACACCGAATAGTTCCTTAATGACAATTTCAACAAAAAGTACCCAGTGTACTTTACTAAGAAGTACAGAGCGAAACAAAGATAAAATACATATCTAAATATGCCAAAAATAAACAATAGTTTTATTGTATAACTAAACACACGGCTATTTAGAGTTGACACAAAACAGACATTATAATCGATGCCCTCGATGACTGTAGAACATAAGTCATCAAGGGACATATGTATGTAGGTTCATACGGTTGCTGTAGGTATCTTGATGTCGATTTTCTTGAATCTTCTATGATTTTTTCATTTATCAAAAAGAGAGTTGTTAAGAAAAAAAATCCCGTTAATGTTGTACAGCAGTCATCGCAGCGGGGCAGAAGTGTGATTTTACATACCCATAAACGATCGGACTCGGGCTTTTCCCAAACTGGAAATTGGGAAAGTCCTTCGCCCGGACGTTCATAAGTAGTATCATCTCCGATTTCTTCATAAATAGTACGGTAATAGTACGTTATATACTCAAATCACAATCGAAAATCATATACCCAAAAATAAGTATGCAGTAACCGAAAAACCCTTAATTGTAACGTGTTTTGTGCAACTGGAAGTATGGCCTACGTGACATAAATTACATATATATTTACGTAATAAGGATATTACTGTGTGTAGTCAGTAATGTATCAAAAACTAACTGTCTTGTAATTTTAAAACGAACAGTTCAAACCACAGGGCATACCACATAGTTTGTACTGTGCGTTGATTGTAAACAACAAACCGACTTCTTTAAGGTCATCAAGAAAATTGCTTCATACGGCAACTGTATGGACCTTCAGATTACACCGAATAGTTCCTTAATGACAATTTCAACAAAAAGTACCCAGTGTACTTTACTAAGAAGTACAGAGCGAAACAAAGATAAAATACATATCTAAATATGCCAAAAATAAACAATAGTTTTATTGTATAACTAAACACACGGCTATTTAGAGTTGACACAAAACAGACATTATAATCGATGCCCTCGATGACTGTAGAACATAAGTCATCAAGGGACATATGTATGTAGGTTCATACGGTTGCTGTAGGTATCTTGATGTCGATTTTCTTGAATCTTCTATGATTTTTTCATTTATCAAAAAGAGAGTTGTTAAGAAAAAAAATCCCGTTAATGTTGTACAGCAGTCATCGCAGCGGGGCAGAAGTGTGATTTTACATACCCATAAACGATCGGACTCGGGCTTTTCCCAAACTGGAAATTGGGAAAGTCCTTCGCCCGGACGTTCATAAGTAGTATCATCTCCGATTTCTTCATAAATAGTACGGTAATAGTACGTTATATACTCAAATCACAATCGAAAATCATATACCCAAAAATAAGTATGCAGTAACCGAAAAACCCTTAATTGTAACGTGTTTTGTGCAACTGGAAGTATGGCCTACGTGACATAAATTACATATATATTTACGTAATAAGGATTTTACTGTGTGTAGTCAGTAATGTATCAAAAACTAACTGTCTTGTAATTTTAAAACGAACAGTTCAAACCACAGGGCATACCACATAGTTTGTACTGTGCGTTGATTGTAAACAACAAACCGACTTCTTTAAGGTCATCAAGAAAATTGCTTCATACGGCAACTGTATGGACCTTCAGATTACACCGAATAGTTCCTTAATGACAATTTCAACAAAAAGTACCCAGTGTACTTTACTAAGAAGTACAGAGCGAAACAAAGATAAAATACATATCTAAATATGCCAAAAATAAACAATAGTTTTATTGTATAACTAATGAAATAAAAAAAACGCTGTTTTCTCAAATTAATAATAACCAAAACCATTCGGATTTCGCGTCAGTCCGCCCGCGGGCGTCGATGGAAGCGGACCTATGCTCGTCGCTCCGGCGAAACCCCCTGCGCGTCCCGCATTTATGTGACCACGTGAGTGACGGAAAGGGCGATAGTCTGTCCGATAGCTCGCACTCTTTTTATCAAGCCCGAACGTAAAAACACTGATCTATATAAAATGGAACTTCCCACAATACAGAAAGCGCCACGCGAATGGAATATAAATATTAATTATTTTATTAAAACTTACATATTTCTATTTAATTAAAATGAGCTCCCAAAACCATTCGGATTTCGCGTCAGTCCGCCCGCGGGCGTCGATGGAAGCGGACCTGTGCTCGTCGCTCCGGCGAAACCCCCTGCGCGTCCCGCATTTATGTGACCACGTGAGTGACGGAAAGGGCGATAGTCTGTCCGATAGCTCGCACTCTTTTTATCAAGCCCGAACGTAAAAACACTGATCTATATAAAATGGAACTTCCCACAATACAGAAAGCGCCACGCGAATGGAATATAAATATTAATTATTTTATTAAAACTTACATATTTCTATTTAATTAAAATGAGCTCCCAAAACCATTCGGATTTCGCGTCAGTCCGCCCGCGGGCGTCGATGGAAGCGGACCTATGCTCGTCGCTCCGGCGAAACCCCCTGCGCGTCCCGCATTTATGTGACCACGTGAGTGACGGAAAGGGCGATAGTCTGTCCGATAGCTCGCACTCTTTTTATCAAGCCCGAACGTAAAAACACTGATCTATATAAAATGGAACTTCCCACAATACAGAAAGCGCCACGCGAATGGAATATAAATATTAATTATTTTATTAAAACTTACATATTTCTATTTAATTAAATTTATAATGAATCGGAAAATAAGCTTTTTCATTAAATAATATTTTCCAAATTCGTAAGCGATTCTTTAAGTATAAACGGACGATTTTGTCACAAAACAGTATATCTATACTATAGTGTGTCTAAATAATTTAGATTAGTTTGACAATTCATTTCAAATTTAGTAGGGATGGGTTGTGTAAAATCAGTCATGAATCTTATCAATATCGATTTTTATTCTTATAGAAGTTGGAATCGACAGATTTATTGTTATAACTAATGAAATAAAAAAAACGCTGTTTTCTCAAATTAATAATAACCATAACAATTAGTGAGAGTAAATAAATGTTTATTACTACTACAGCCGTTTTGTTATTTATATAGTTCGTATGTTTTCTAATACCACGTGGACGAAGTCGCGGGCAACAGCTAGTTATAAATAAACTTAATGTAAAAATCTAAATCGGAGTCGGGATGGCGCTTCGCGGCGTTCGATGTTAAGGACACGGCCGCGAAGACCGACGATAGTGATGGGACTCGAGTTGCTTTTCACTCGAGTGACTCGAGTAAGTTTTACATTACTCGGACTCGAGTGAAATTTTTGCCAACTCGAGTTTCAAGTGACTCGAGTCGACTCGAATTACGAGTGACTCGTAACCATTAGAGTGGTTTATACCGAGCCGAGTAAGAAATTCTTACAGCAATTTCAGTTTTTTTTTTTTAATACATTGTTTCTGTTCTTTTGTTGACTTATTTAAACTTCATTTAAGTTAATTTTAAAGCATATTTATTATTATCTAAATTGTGTAAGAACATAATAAAACTGTTCATATTTTGATTTCATGAAAATCCTCGTTATAATAAATTAAATTGGAAACTTTTTAGTATTACATTATAATATTTCAATTCGACTGATAGTTTATATAAGAGGTTTCTTGGTTACGTAGACAGGTTAAGTTTAAACGAAAATTTTATTTAATTAATATTTTTATCGTTTTGTTTAGATTTTTGAGTAGCTTTTAAAAAATAATATTCTATGTTAAATTAATATTGTTTTATTCGCTTTAAAATTTTGGTTATTCGAGTTTTATATTCCGAGTGACTCAAGTCAATAAAAATCACTCGAGTCCTATCTTCACTCGAGTGGCATTCGAGTAAGAAAGTTACCAGTACCGAGTGACTCGAGTGAAAAAAAGTCACTAGAGTCCCATCACTACTCGACTCACGCGATCTAACCGTGCGGTGCACCCCGCTCATTGTTTGCGCGCGCCTACTTCTTCCCCCCAAAAAACGCAAATTGTCCCGAATACAGCCCCTTAACGTGGCGTAAAAAGTGAGCCCGTGCGAGTTATTGCTTAGACTCTAAATTCCTTACAAATTTTGACGTCTATCAGATTATAAGCGGCGCTTACGATGCGAAATATTTAAAACTAGCTGTTGCTCGCGACTTCGCCCGGGTGAAATTACAAATATAACCTATTACGTTTGCCCTTTTTTTTTCAACTTATTACCAAAAGTATTAACTTAGTAGTAATATACGTAATAACAGAAATCTACCGATGCAAGATTCCAAATTTCTAAGCCCGGTAGCTTGTAAGCTGATTTTTCGGTTACCCTTATTGTTTGTGTTCGCGATATCTTCTAAACTATTAGTCCAATTTAAATACTGTAAAGAACAATTTTATTCTACATTAAATTCTCCTGATAACAAACGCATTTATTTGGATAAGGATTAATATTGAAACCAATAAAAGAACGCCGCAAATAGCGTTGGATTTTTAATTCATTTTGTAAACACAAAAGTGGTTTTTGTAAGAAAACCGTTAAAGATAGATATATGCTATCGCGCACTTTTCTGTAGAACTTTTTAAAATCTACAATTCTTTCATACATCATTTTTATATACCTCTAACGGTTTAGGCAGCGTAAGCCGAGAAAAGTTAAAGTTTAGTGAATTTTAACGCCGGCGTCCAGAAACACGCTTTTTATTAATAGTTCCTAAACATTAGTAATAATAAAATATAGCCTATGTTACTCTCAGATAAATTACCTTTCTGATGGTGAAAGAATTTTTAAAATCGGCCCAGTAGTTTTTGAGTTATTTCAATACATACAAAAATACAAAAATACAAAAATACAAAGTTTTCCTCTTTATAATATTACGAGCCGTTGCTCGCGACTTCGCCCGCGTGAAATTACAAATATAACCTATTACGTTCGCCCTTTTTTTCAACTTATTACCAAAAGTATTAACTTAGTAGTAATCTACGTAATAACAGAAATTTACCGATGCAAGATTCCAAATTTCTAAGCCCAGTAGCTTGTAAGCTGATTTTTCGGTTACCCTTATTGTTTGTGTTCGCGATATCTTCTAAACTATTAGTCCAATTTTAATACTGTAAATGACAATTTTATTCTACATTAAATTCTCCTGATAACAAACGCATTTATTTGGATAAGGATTAATATTGAAACCAATAAAAGAACGCTGCAAATAGCGTTGGATTTTTAATTCATTTTGTAAACACAAAAGTGGTTATTGTAAGAAAACCGTTAAAGATAGATATATGCTATCGCGCACTTTTCTGTAGAACTTTTTAAAATCTACAATTCTTTCATACATCATTTTTATATACCTCTAACGGTTTAGGCAGCGTAAGCCGAGAAAAGTTAAAGTTTAGTGAATTTTAACGCCGGCGTCCAGAAACACGCTGTTTATTAATAGTTCCTAAACATTAGTAATAATAAAATATAGCCTATGTTACTCACAGATAAATTACCTTTCTGATGGTGAAAGAATTTTTAAAATCGGCCCAGTAGTTTTTGAGTTATTTCAATACATACAAAAATACAAAGTTTTCCTCTTTATATTATTACGAGCCGTTGCTCGCGACTTCGCCCGCGTGAAATTACAAATATAACCTATTACGTTCGCCCTTTTTTTCAACCTATTACCAAAGATATTAACTTAGTAGTAATCTACGTAATAACAGAAATCTACCGATGCAAGATTCCAAATTTCTAAGCCCGGTAGCTTGTAAGCTGATTTTTCGGTTACCCTTATTGTTTGTGTTCGCGATATCTTCTAAACTATTAGTCCAATTTTAATACTGTAAATGACAATTTTATTCTACATTAAATTCTCCTGATAACAAACGCATTTATTGGATAAGGATTAATATTGAAACCAATAAAAGAACGCTGCAAATAGCGTTGGATTTTTAATTCATTTTGTAAACACAAAAGTGGTTATTGTAAGAAAACCGTTAAAGATAGATATATGCTATCGTGCACTTTTCTGTAGAACTTTTTAAGATCTACAATTCTTTCATACATCATTTTTATATACCTCTAACGGTTTAGGCAGCGTAAGCCGAGAAAAGTTAAAGTTTAGTGAATTTTTAACGCCGGCGTCCAGAAACACGCTGTTTATTAATAGTTCCTAAACATTAGTAATAATAAAATATAGCCTATGTTACTCACAAATAAATTACCTTTCTGATGGTGAAAGAATTTTTAAAATCGGCCCAGTAGTTTTTGAGTTATTTCAATACATACAAAAATACAAAAATACAAGTTTTCCTCTTTATAATATTAGTATAGATTAAATTCTCCTGATAACAAACGCATTTATTTGGATAAGGATTAATATTGAAACCAATAAAAGAACGCTGAAAATAGCGTAAGGTTTTTAATTCATTTTGTAAACAAAAAAGTGGTTATTGTAAGAAAACCGTTAAAGATAGATATATGCTATCGCGGACTTTTCTGTAGAACTTTTTGAGATCTACAATTCTTTCATACATCATTTTTATATACCTCTAACGGTTTAGGCAGCGTAAGCCGAGAAAAGTTAAAGTTTAGTGAATTTTTAACGCCGGCGTCCAGAAACACGCTGTTTATTAATAGTTCCTAAACATTAGTAATAATAAAATATAGCCTATGTTACTCACAGATAAATTACCTTTCTGATGGTGAAAGAATTTTTAAAATCGGCCCAGTAGTTTTTGAGTTATTTCAATACATACAAAAATACAAATATTTCATCTTTATAATATTACGAGCCGTTGCTCGCGACTTCGCCCGCGTGAAATTTCAAATATAACCTATTACGTTCGCCCTTTTTTTCAACCTATTACCAAAAGTATTAACTTAGTAGTAATCTACGTAATAACAGAAATCTACCGATGCAAGATTCCAAATTTCTAAGCCCGGTAGCTTGTAAGCTGATTTTTCGGTTACCCTTATTGTTTGTGTTCGCGATATCTTCTAAACTATTAGTCCAATTTTAATACTGTAAATGACAATTTTATTCTACATTAAATTCTCCTGATAACAACGCATTTATTTGGATAAGGATTAATATTGAAACCAATAAAAGAACGCTGCAAATAGCGTAAGGTTTTTAATTCATTTTGTAAACAAAAAAGTGGTTATTGTAAGAAAACCGTTAAAGATAGATATATGCTATTGCGGACTTTTCTGTAGAACTTTTTGAGATCTACAATTCTTTCATACATCATTTTTATATACCTCTAACGGTTTAGGCAGCGTAAGCCGAGAAAAGTTAAAGTTTAGTGAATTTTTAACGCCGGCGTCCAGAAACACGCTGTTTATTAATAGTTCCTAAACATTAGTAATAATAAAATATAGCCTATGTTACTCTCAGATAAATTACCTTTCTGATGGTGAAAGAATTTTTAAAATCGGCCCAGTAGTTTTTGAGTTATTTCAATACATACAAAAATACAAAGTTTTCCTCTTTATAATATTACGAGCCGTTGCTCGCGACTTCGCCGGCGTGAAATTACAAATATAACCTATTACGTTCGCCCTTTTTTTCAACCTATTACCATAAGTATTAACTTAGTAGTAATCTACGTAATAACAGAAATCTACCGATGCAAGATTCCAAATTTCTAAGCCCGGTAGCTTGTAAGCTGATTTTTCGGTTACCCTTATTGTTTGTGTTCGCGATATCTTCTAAACTATTAGTCCAATTTTAATACTGTAAATGACAATTTTATTCTACATTAAATTCTCCTGATAACAAACGCATTTATTTGGATAAGGATTAATATTGAAACCAATAAAAGAACGCTGAAAATAGCGTAAGGTTTTTAATTCATTTTGTAAACAAAAAAGTAGTTATTATAAGAAAACCGTTATAGATAGATATATGCTATCGCGGACTTTTCTGTAGAACTTTTTGAGATCTACAATTCTTTGATACATAATTTTTATATACCTCTAACGGTTTAGGCAGCGTAAGCCGAGAAAAGTTAAAGTTTAGTGAATTTTTAACGCCGGCGTCCAGAAACACGCTGTTTATTAATAGTTCCTAAACATTAGTAATAATAAAATATAGCCTATGTTACTCACAAATAAATTACCTTTCTGATGGTAAAAGAATTTTTAAAATCGGCCCAGTAGTTTTTGAGTTATTTCAATACATACAAAAATACAAAAATACAAAGTTTTCCTCTTTATAATATTAGTATAGAAGATATAGATAGATTCATTTCAGTATTTGGCCGTAACACTCATTGGTTAAAGTACTGTAGCGTTGACAAAATCCATTGTAAAAAAATTTCTTGCCTGTTTACAAGATACAAAAAATCTATAAGATAGATTTTTATTGCGATAACTGCGCGTTGCTTTGGTAATTCCTGGTCCCTCGCAATACACAATACAAAAATCTACATTGACTACAGTGTGTCTAAATAATTTAGATTAGTTTGACAATTCACTTCAAATTTAGTAGGGATGGTTGTGTAAAATCAGTCATGAATCTTATCGATTTTCGATTTTTTTTCTCATAGAAGTTGGAATCGATAGATTTATAGTTATAACTTATGAATTTAAAAAAAACACTGTTTTCTCAAATTAATAATGACCATAACAAATAATGAGAGTAAATAAATGTTTATTACTACTACAGCTTTACGTAATCGAATTGGTTTTCGCTATTATTTCTGACATCGCTAAATTCTCTACACTATAATCAATACTAGAATTGTCCTATAAATTAGTTAATAAGAAAATAATAATTTTAGTTGAGTTCGATAATTATTTAAACCGAATATCGATAATTCAAAATTGTTCGCTATGCGTGTTTGTTTCGTCACTACGATACCTGTATATTAAGTATGGCATTTACCTTCATACAAATTGAATTCGATACTTCATATGCGTCATTTATCAAACTAATCTAAATTATTTAGACAAACTATAGTACTAAGTTAATACGTACTAAGAAAGAAATTTACGAAATTCGTGCCCTATGAATTCAGTTGGGGTCCAAAGTTAGTATGGAGTAATTTTATTACTTGCTTAGCATTATATTAGTCCTATAGCCGAAATCCTTGAAAATTGACTTAAGCCGTCTTCAGAACAACTGGGTAATAATTACTACGTGTTTTAGAAAACTTTCAAATTTATCATGTAAAATTTAAAAAGGGGCGAACGCAAGTTTTGAACTTATAAACTCCACGCGGACGAAGTCGCGGTCAATAGCTACTAATATATAGAATGATAAAGTTATCTGTCCCGGTGGGCCAAGTCAAACTAAATTATGACAGCTTACTAGCGTCCTTTATCAACTTTTAAAAAAGTGTTATAAGATCCATCTCAAACTGTTATACTGTAGCCGTCATGTTCTATTTATTTCTTTTATATAATTTTCTATAGGTATAGCACCAACCAAAAGCACTAACGATCAGTTAAACGGCCGCAGGCTCAGATATTCTAGTTACATATATAGAACGAAAGTTATCTGACCCGGTGGGCAAACTATAGTTCGTCTATTTAAGATTGATTAGTAGAGTAGGGTCTGCGCTCCGGGTTTTCGTCCTCCAAAAAACTATATCATCCGTCATCTTAGTCACCATTCCCTTCTTGATCATGTCACCTTTCACGCAATCCATCCATCTCTTTCTACACCTACCTCTACCGGTGTACTCAGAACTAACGTCCTTCTCATTACATGCGGTTCATCCCTCTTCATAACATACCATGCTAACCTTTTACTCCTTACCTTCTCTACCACTGGGGCTACTCTCAAACGTCCTCTAATATACTCATTTCGTATCTTATCCATTCGTGTTACCCCACACATCCATCTTAACATTCGCATTTTTGCCACATGTATTCCCCTTTCAGACATCCCTTTTTCTGCCCAAATTATGCACCTCCCGTAAAAATTTTTAAAAACATTCACAACAGATACCCAATGAACATAGTAGCACTGTCAGAATCAAATTAATAGATTTTAATTACAAAATTCTTAAAACAATATCTTGTGCCTTTGTTACCTAATTGTTGGAGATTTAAGGCGGGGTTATCGCAAATTGCGCATCTTTGGAAGCATAGAACAGGATTTCTACAAAGATTTGATTAGTGATATTTTAGTATGTGTAACTTCAGTCCTTTAACTAAAGCCTCGTGGAACAGAATCACGATTGGACAAACTTTTCTCGATAGATTTATTTTTTGAAAATGTGCCTAATTCTGTAAAGATCACCATATATCTGCAATACAACAACGAAAGTAAAAACTCGAAGTGGTTTATTTGATACACGAGTACTTTATCTTCGGTTAACCCGAAGCTTTTTGCAATACATTGATTAGTTAATTTTTAATCGAATTTAATTAAAATGAGCTCCCAAAACCATTCGGATTTCGCGTCAGTCCGCCCGCGGGCGTCGATGGAAGCGGACCTGTGCTCGTCGCTCCGGCGAAACCCCCTGCGCGTCCCGCATTTAGGTGACCACGTGAGTGACGGAAAGGGCGATAGTCTGCTCGATAGCTCGCTCTCTTTTTATCAAGCCCGAACGTAAAAACACTGATCTATATAAAATGGAACTTCCCACAATACAGAAAGCGCCACGCTAATGGAATATAAATATTTTTTTTTATTTTATTAAAAACTTACATATTTCTATTTAATTAAATTTATAATGAATCGGAAAATAAGCTTTTTCTTTAAATAATATTTTCCAAATTCGTAAGCGATTCTTTAAGTATAAACGGACGATTTTGTCACAAAACAGTATTATCTATACTACAGTGTGTCTAAATAATTTAGATTAGTTTGACAATTCATTTCAAATTTAGTAGGGATGGGTTGTGTAAAATCAGTCATGAATCTTATCAATTTTCGATTTTTATTCTTATAGAAGTTGGAATCGACAGATTTATTGTTATAACTAATGAAATAAAAAAAAACACTGTTTTCTCAAATTAATAATAACCATAACAATTAGTGAGCGTAAATAAATGTTTATTACTACTACAGCCGTTTTGTTATTTATATAGTTCGTATGTTTTCTAATACCACGTGGACGAAGTCGTGGGCAACAGCTAGTTATAAATAAACTTAATGTAAAAATCTAAATCGGAGTCGGGATGGCGCTTCGCGGCGTTCGATGTTAAGGACACGGCCGCGAAGACAGACGAGACTCGACTCTAGTGATGGGACTCGAGTTGCTTTTCACTCGAGTGACTCGAGTAAGTTTTACATTACTCGGACTCGAGTGAAATTTTTGCCAACTCGAGTTTCAAGTGACTCGAGTCGACTCGAATTACGAGTGACTCGTAACCATTAGAGTGGTTTATACCGAGCAGAGTAAGAAATTCTGACAGCAATTTCAGTTTTTTTTTTAATACATTCTTTCTGTTCTTTTGTTGACTTATATAAACTTCATTTAAGTTAATTTTAAAGCATATTTATTATTATCTAAATTGTGTAAGAACATAATAAAACTGTTCATATTTTGATCTCATGAAAATCCTCGTTACAATAAATTAAATTGAAAACTTTTTAGTATTACATTATAATATTTCAATTCGACTGATAGTTTATATAAGAGGTTTCTTGGTTACGTAGACAGGTTAAGTTTAAACGAAAATTTTATTTAATTAATATTTTTATCGTTTTGTTTAGATTTTTTGAGTAGCTTTTAAAAAATAATATTCTATGTTAAATTAATATTGTTTTATTCGCTTTAAAATTTTGGTCATTCGAGTTTTATATTCCGAGTGACTCAAGTCAATAAAAATCACTCGAGTCCTATCTTCACTCGAGTGGCATTCGAGTAAGAAAGTTACCAGTACCGAGTGACTCGAGTGAAAAAAAGTCACTAGAGTCCCATCACTACTCGACTCACGCGATCTAACCGTGCGGTGCACCCCGCTCATTGTTTGCGCGCGCCTACTTCTTCCCCCCAAAAAACGCAAATTGTCCCGAACACAGCCCCTTAATAAAAACAAATTGCAATCTTTTGTTTTTTAAATAATTTATTGTAATACTGTTGGTCCATCATAAAAACATTGATATCTACGAAGAAGTATATTTGCAAAATAAAATAAAAAGTTAGTGGATAGAACATTTATTCTTGACTAGAAAAAAGGTAAGAAAATAAACAACAATTTAAATAATAAAACTCTTTATAATGACATTCAACTACAACAACAAATTCTAAACTACGTACAACATTCATTTTCGACCTACATATTTAATATGCCTACCTTTAGCCATTATAGTGTGGGTTTTCTTGTTGCGGATCTCCACCTCCAGGAAAGCAATCTTGTTCCCCGTCTTCTTGGCGACAGCCTCTATCTCCAACTTGTCGCCTTCCGAAACCGTAGCCATGTAGCTAAAATAGAAACAAATCATTATAGACTAGCTTTTGCCCGAAAAAAAAACCAAAAGTAAGTAGCCTATGCGTTCTTCCCGACTATGTTCTACATCTATACCAAATTTCATTCACATCTGTTCAGCTGGCTACAAACTCTAACAAACATCCATTCACCCATCTAAACTTTCGCATTTATATTAGTATGAAGTAAGATAATGTTCTCAAATTTAATGTAATATCTATATCATTATAACTTGAATACAGAAGACTGTAAATAAATTCAAGATGAACGTCACAAAATGGCGGCTATATTAGGATTTAAATACATATATATCCCAGATAAACTGAAAAACTACTAAACCGGTAAATGCAAGCAAATATTTGACAAATTACTAATAATCCAAATATAGGTAGTTCAACACAAACTGTGTAACTTAAAGACATTTTCTTCATCGCATCCTTCAGCTTTAAATATAAGAATTGCTTAATAACACTTCTACATGAACATGCAAAATTGTAAAAAAGTAGCTATAAAAATTCATATATTATAGCATACCTAACACTGAGATCGATGGAGAGTCCACGTCCGACTGATCTATCGTTCGCCAGCAGGGCAAAGGTGGACATTGTATCCACCACGTGCGCGATGAACCCTCCGTGCAGGGTTCCACCCTCGTTCAGATACTCAGCAATGACTCGAAGCTCCGATATCACCACACCATCGCCGCAAGACACCAACTTGATCTAAGAATGAAATAATATACATGAGTATTACTATTAAAAACTGAAATATTTAAACTAAATAATTTGTTACAAATCTTTCTTTTACATTCAATAACAAACAAATTGCACTCTAAGTTTAATTTGTTGATAATGTCCTAAACATGTAACTGTGTTTCTATAATTTAGATTTATTTCTCACTGTTTGATCTAGCAGAGTTGGGAAAGGACTAAGTAACTAAGAGTTAACACTGGCTCGGAAACTTAGGTTCGGGACAGGGTGTGGCTTGTCTCATTTTCTCCAAGAACAACTTGTACTACCACTAAATATGCACTTTCATTTCTATCCCTACTAAATACCAACGAAATCTGTGCTTTAGCCAAAGCCCAGTTTACATTATGCCAATAAAGTAGACCAGTAGCGCTCAAAATGAATGCTGGTATAAAACTGGCATAATGTAAACACTATTTGGCACTAGGGAGCTCATATAATTGATGCCAGGCCTGCACTACTGTTCTATTGTGCTAGACATATGTAAACATGTTGCTACTTTCAGATGCAAATTAAGTAAATATGTGTTTCCAACCAAATTCAATATTGCTACTTTTAACCATTCTGCCAGATCCCTTTGTGTAGGCTTTAAATGATTTCTAATTTAACCTTTAACTTAATTCGCTCTATAACATATTGCGCAGTATCATTGTCAAGTGCCACGCCCTTTTTTCAATATTGATTTTATTGTTAAAATATATTTTATTCTTGTCAAAATCATGGAAAAAGACTCAACAAGCATCATTTTACTGTAATTCTCCTGCTAAAACCTGCATACAAAATTACATTGCTATATCATATTCTTCAAAGAGAAGTAGAAAGACACTATATTCAAACAGGTAATTTGCTAGCAGATTCCCACAGGGGGTTTTAGGTTATGGTATAGCAGTTTATTTTTTCCTTATGTCCGCTCCCGACAACTGGACAATGGTATTACAGTCCATTGCCGCAGATGAAATAAGTACAAAGTAAAGGTTTACTACAGTGTATTTTATCTTTTCTTTGTGAAAATGAAGAGAAGCTAGCAAAGGATCTCAATATGTCTGATTTCTATTGTTTCAGGCTGTAGGTTGACCGCTCCCAATAGATAATTACAATTTGCCGATCACTTGCAAGTCTTTAGATGTGAATTGCGAGGAAATCTATCTTTATTCAAACAACTGTTTCTTTGCAAAACAACCTAGCTAACTACAGTAGCAGCGGTTACAATCAAAACCCTCAAGAGTTCCTAATAGTTGAATGGAAGTGAACTAGTGAACCAAATCTTATATGCCATCTTCTCCAATTGAAAACATTTATACTATCTCACACTTTACCTATACTAGTATAACAAACAGCCACTTAAGGGCCACACCTTTTGTCTTATATCTAATATATCTTCAAATAATCTCACAGCAAAATTGGATTTGCCAATTCAAAGAATTGAAATAGTATTTAGAATTATAAATTCCAGTTGCTTAAACATAAATCACTTAATTCTGAACAAAAAGATTTTCAAAATGGAGGTTCATGTTACAGCCACACCCTTTAATGGTTAGTACACCCCATCTTCCATTTGGGTACTTTTAATTTTAATTTATAGATTAGGGTATAAGTGATTAGTTAATATTCTTATTAGAAAGCAAAACTTAAATAAAACACCCTTTTTAAAAACATTTATAACACAAAGACATTCAAAGTGGACATTGCGCTTGTCCGAGAATATGGAAAATCAATAACGGCGTAGGGCAAGAGCTATGTATATCTAGGTATACCTAGGGACATGATTGATTTTAGTGCCTAAAGTTGTACAATTCTACTCGAAAGATTCCAGTAATGTTATATGGTTGAATTTGTTTTTGTTTTAACATATTTTAGTGTAATAATGAAACAAATACTTAGATAATAGATTAATACGTACATTACGAAGGTTTCGATCGAAGCCCTTCGCATTCACCACCGTTTTCAGGAAGAGCTCGGAAAGTGATGAAAGCTTGCTGCACATTTTGATTACAACGCAATTAAAAGATGGAACTCAACACTTGGTAGTACACCGGGAGACAAACGGAACGATAGAATCCCAGCCGCCCTTCGAAGTCTAGAGCAAAATGGGAAAGTATTGATTGAATTTATAAAGGGGATGGGGAACTTGTTACAGATATTGAGAACAAGCAACCAGTGCAGAATATAGATTATAAATTTGAAATGGTTTAGTGTAATTGACTAAATAAATTGGTTAAGATTTATGCTTGATTATATTCTTATTTTCACTATCTATGTATAAAACATTATTGTTTACAAATAAATTAATCCGGCTCTAGCCAGATGAGAGTGGCGCTACTATCGCGTTAGTTCTGACAAAAGAGAAGCGCCTATTTTTTTACTAGTGTTGGACCCAAACTGGTTTTTACCAGAAAACGAAACCGAACTTTCGGCCTTGCTCTCTGTTTCAGTCGAAACCGAAACTTCCACAAACACATTTAAGATTACAATCATGTATTGAAATTTAGTGTATTTAATAATAACAAAAAGTGGTACTTTGTTTGAGCTCGCGAAGCTTTCTATCTTGTCACAATATGTAAAATATAATTTCAAAAAATATATCATTTCTATATAGTTTTAATTATTGAAAAAGAGATAGTGTTGTACATATCTTATTGGTTTCATCATTTTCTAAAAGATGGCATTAAAATGCAATAAAAGCCTCGTGAATAAAAATGTTCTATTTTATTATGAGTACAAAATATTTTTATGATAGAAAGCTAAGATAACACATCTAGAAATAAATTGAAATTACTGTGCCCAAGTCCAAATCTGAAAGAGAAATAGTTTCTTGGTAAAGTATACCACAAAACTAAAAACTTCGTGGGATAGTACAGTACAGGGCTCTCTTTGCCCTGACAATATGATTTGCAAGCCAAAACTGCTTCACTTAAGATAAGAAACACACTTTTGCTTGCTAGACAAGATAAATGAGTGGTGTTATCTGTTAAAGCGCCTGTACATTTTTAATTTAATTTAACACGAACGTATTGACTTCAATGCTATATTTTAAAGCAAAAAAAAAATAAAACGCCTGTTGGAAAATAAAAAGCGTTTAATTTACAACATGCGTAAATAATTAACTTGTAAATGGTAATGAGTCAATATTAACATTATAATTAATGTCTACGAAGGTTCTACTTTGCATGTATATCTTCATCTACGGGTTTATGGTGAATTGTTAGTTGCTTGTCTTTGGGACTTAAAAATTTAAACTGCTGTCATTGCAGAAAGGGAGACAATAAAATTCTTAACTCGATACCTAATTTATTACAATACTTTGAACGTGTTCTCGGGAATAATTCCAACATTTAAAATGTATTAGAACTCTTGTAGATAAACTTGTTGATTTATATAGGGGTATTATATAATTATATTGAATTCACACTGGGCACTGCGCGTGTAATATGAGCATGTACCGCGGCATTGACCGGCTCCAAATTTGAAAGTGGGTTTTTGTTTTCGTTTTGGTCTGGTCTCACGTAACACTATCCTGAATGCATTGTACGAAACGATCGTCCAAACATAACTCACGTAATATTAAGTATAATGTTATCTTGCTCTACTGACATAGTGTCATGCCATTTGTACAAGTTATGTGTTTATTTTTAAACACGGAGATAGATTCATCTCATTTGTCTCTTTGAAAATTACATATCTCTGTACACTTCTAACAAACAAGCAATATCTCTTACTCAATGCGATCCGATAATACTATCGTTTGTTATGTGTCACAAATGATCGGGCTATTTTAAAATTGTGACAAGTACTCTTGCCAGGTGGGCGTTAGCGAAAGCTGGACCCGTTTGTAGATGAGTTAACTTCCGTAAAATATACGGTAACCATACATTTAAAATTATTTAGACTTTAATTTCACATAAGTTACTAAAAAACCTAAGGTTCGTTATATTCCCTCGTACAAGGTCTGAGTTAGGGTTCTGCTATTGTGAGTTATTATATATGCTACAGATCCCAGGATAATTTATTTTGGCACATACTGGATTGAATTGGCCAAAGAGCATTTGTAATTCAGTCATCTTCATTTGTTGATAAAAACAATCAACAATATTTTTTTTTCCATCGGTGCGCAACACTGCTACCTAATTATTAGCAAGAGTCAGAGTTTGTCGCGTTACAAGGAATGTTTCTCTAAGTGTGACACCGCGGATGTCGACTGTAATGCATTGACATTTATTCAATGGAGGTTAATATCCGAGGAGATACGGTCTGACACTGTGAGAAATCAGAGCGACCCGAGCCGACGCCGGTTTAATTCCCGCCCACTGAACACTTCCTGACGCTGCACCGTGACATGGCATGCGCAGTTTGAATTTAAACGAACGAGTAAAATAAATAATTAAAACAATATTACTTATTATTATGGTTGCATAATATAAAGAGGCGCAACGCGGCCAATGACAGGCTGAAACTCAGCTCCGTGTGGCATTGGCTATTTATACGCTGAGCCCTTGTTATCATTTTTTTTTAAATATAAATACTGTATGAGACACTGTATATCCTTAAATGTATATGATGGCAATTAAGAGGCTCTTATTTTATTTTATTTTTTACTTAGTATATAACAAAGAGACATCTTCGTTCTTTTTACTACTTAGGACAAAAATTATATTGTCATCAAAGTTACTAAGATCATCAACTTGCCCTTATCCCTACGGACGGTTGGCACAGTATGTGCTGCTCTTCCATACATTTCTATCAGCCGTCATATCTGAATCCACTCCCTTCTTAAGCAAATCCTCTTTCACAAAATCCATCCATACTTTCTTCAGTCTTCCACTATCTTTGTAGTCATCCACATTCAATCTTAACACTTTCTGGTTTATGTCCCCACCGACTCGTCGCATAACATGTCCAAACCACGCTAACCTTTTACCTCACAATTTCTCCACAACTGACATCTAAGTTACTAAGATATCGTACTTATAAAAAAAAATCACCCTCGAATGTTTCATGTTTAAAAAGTATCAGATTTATCTCATTATCGAAATAGCTTGACTTTCATGAAAACACCTTTCGAATTACAGAGGTGTTTGTTATAAGGTCTTGAAGTAAAAATAGAAAAGCGTGTAGCGTCAGGTGACGTTGATTAAACTAGTCTGCAATTTTGTCTGGACCAATTAGTACACCCTTTGAAATATTTTAACGTAATAAAATGGAAGAAGACGCGATTGTTTAAAAAAACTGTTACTTTTAGATAATGCTCGTGTTTCAAAATGGTTTGGTATAATTAAATTACTTTACTTTGTTCCTTTAAATTTTTTTCTTAGCTATTTAAGTATAGTATTTATTTTGTACTAGCTTTCGCTCGCGACTTCGTCCACGTGAAATTAAAGAAGACAAAAGTAAGGAGCCTATGTGTCCTTCCAGACTATCCTCTTCGTCTATGCCAAATTTCATCGAGATCCGTTCAGCAGTTTTGGCTACAAACACTAACAAATATTCATCGATCCACCTAAACGTTATTACAATGTTAGTCAAATTTCAACAATTTAAAGACGATCCATAATTTTCCAATCATTGAATGTTTCACCCGGAGTTCCAGAATATAAATGTCATTTTGCAACGTAAACATGTAAGATAAAATACATAAATAAAATGATTACATAAACTTTGGCTTTCTTACATTGTATTAACGATAACAAGCTGATAATAATATTTGTACACGAAATACATCCCACTGCGAAGACCATGAGCCTGCAAATTTCAGTTACGCAAGTTACCTTAGCTGTTTGCATTCATTTACACCTGGGGGTCTGCAAAGTTATGTGTTGAACCTAATATTCTAGAGAAACTACGCTTTCTTTTTCATCATTTTATGATGTCTAGGCTTTTAAAGGAACTAAACATCTCGTCGACAGCACAATTAACTTTGATTTCTTTTAATGTAAGCAATAATTAATCTGTTTAAATAATCCATTTAAATGTTAACGTGGAGGGATACATCATTAGGGATTAGTCTAACAACTAAAGGATGAATAGTTTTAAGGGTGACATGATCAAGATGGGAGTGACTACAATTACTGGTTGATTTGGATAAATGTCTCTTTAGCTGGCTACATATTTAGTATATATAAACTAGTTACTTAAAACTACTAATGAATGTTTGTTACTATGTATCTTCAGATTAGTTCAACTTTGGTACAGATGTAGAACATAATCTGACACACATGGGCTACTAATTATAATTTTTTTTAATTCCGCGCGGAAGGAGTCGCGGGCGACAACTAGTTTAATATAATTTGAGTATGATGAATTAGGTACACAGCCGCGCAATTATAAGTGTAAATTTTAATTATATTCTGACTATAATGGAATTTGGTATATTTATTTTTATATATTCACTAGTATTCATATCATCAGGAAATATTCGCTATATTATTGTACCACTTAAAATAAATCTCATAAATATTGACTCATTACACAACTTTACCGCTTCGTATGTTGGTCAACAGGCGACCGGATGTGGCCGAAGACAATAAGCAGCGAATTAATTTCATTTGGAGCTCTAAATGACTTGTGAATCCAAAACGAGCACTTATTACATAACGACCATTTTCATTTGTAGTGGAGATGATACGGCTTTTATTGTATTTTTAATGTACGATTATCATTTTAACTTAACAATTAAATTACATATAATATTTTATTTTTGTTAAAAAAAATGGTGCTTAATGAACTCTCTTTAGTACGTAGTTTTAAAATAACCTGCTTCAAATTCGCCTCAGAATCTGTAACACGCAAACATAGAATAAAAGCTCCAAAACAAAATTCCTAAGATAAACATTTAACACTAACTTTCGCCTGCGTCCATCCTCATGGAATTAAAACAAAAGTAACTTATGTGTTCTTCCAGACTATGCTCTACATCTATGCCAAATTTCATCGACATCCGTTCAACAGTTTAGGTTACAAACTCTAACAAACATGCAACCATCTTAACTTTCGCATTTATAATATTAGTAAGATATCGAAATTGAAGTCGGGAACTACAAATGTATGACGCCTTTGTTCTAGATTTCTATATGGCCTGATGATCTATTGACCACTGGAAGCAATAATTGGAGTGCTAGGAATCATGACGAGGAGTTATTATCGTGAATAGGTATTTTTAGCAATTACATATAAGCAATTTGACTTTGACAGATTTTGATAAGGGACCCAACTACGGAAGTTAGTAAGCGATTACCGCATACATTACGTAAGGTGACCCCAATACGTACATACAAAGTAACATACATACATGTGCCGTTACTAAAGGGCGGTTAATCAAAGCAGTTAAAAGAGAAATCATAACAAATGTAATTAGACGATTTTAAACGCTTATTCAAAAATACATTCGAAACGATATAATTGCAGTCATTTACAAACTTACAGACGTCAACATTTTTATGGAATGATATTAAAGGTTTGTTTGTTTGTAAATCACTTACTATTGCCTCTGACTCCGTCTATGTGGATTAAAAAAAAATCGTAAGTAGTATCTAGTATCCTCTACATCTACCAAATTTCATCGAGATCCGTTCCACCCTTTAGGCTACAAACTCGAACAAACATCACATTTATCAGTAAGATTTAAGACGATGTTACTTAATTAAATGTCGTTCCAGTATTCGGTCGTAAGTACACCAAAAGTAATAAGTAAAATTTCGGCAACGCATGACTTTCCAATAACTTCTTAAGCTTTACTGGAATTAAGTAAGTAGTTTTCAACGTGAGGGATGAAACCTTACAAGGTTTATAAACTCGATAGTTTGATTTCGGTGGAAATTTTTTGCTACGTAACTGAACGGGTGAAATGATGTCGATAAAATTTGGAATAAAAATACATAGATTACATTGTCGACTAACGCATAAGTTACTAATTTTCTTCGCAATCCGGCGCAGACAAATTCCGATCAAAGATCGAATTAATTTCTATACAAATTCAATATCGCATGTTATTAATTTTAAAAACCTGTTTGCAACTAGCAGTACTTAGTGTTAGTTGTTTTGTAATAGTGCTATCAAATGAGGACATCTTATAAAATTCGACAGATAAATATAACAGATCGTTGTCCCGCTTAGCGCTCGTTGGATAGACGAAATTACGTAATACAAGTAAAAAGCGTGAAAGCTAAATTCGTATCTCCTTTTTAGTTGTCCTGTATGACTATGTGACGCAATCCGCCTTCGGAGTCACGTCCATTTAAATCCGGATAAAAGGATCGATTTTATGTTTTTGTAACATTTGTTACAATGCTATTAGATCATCATCAATTTGCCCTTTTCGCTAAGTATGTGCTGCTCTTCCATACATTATAATCTGACTAGTCAAATGACCTACGCCTACTTTGGACTTACTTGATATGATTTCCAGATTAAATTATTTTTAAAGATTTTGATTTAGTGGCATGACGTGCCGTTGTTCATGGGGCATTTGACAAAAAACAAAGCACAATCCCCGAAAGATTTGTTCTTCAGTCTAATAACTCATTCTTAGTATCCATCCTTTCTGGGGTACTCTCAGTAATAGTTGGAATTCGGCAGTGACATCAATTACATACTTGATATTTGAGGATATCTTATCAGAAGTTTAAATCAATCTTTTAAAAATGTAACACAAAACAAATGCAAATTAGAATCGAGATGAGTACATATTTAATTATTAAAGTGTAAAACTTTCACTGAAACTTATGTGAACTTGTTCGTAATAACGATTCAGTTTATTCGAACTGTCCAGTTGTTGCCGACGGCTATGTATAATATAAGTTGGCTATTACGTGCAAACCTGATTGACTACTGCAACATAAAAGCGAAGCTAATGTTAGAAGGTTCTAGACCAGATTCCTAATATTTTTTCAGACATCATTAAACATTCTAGTGGAGTGGGTTTACTGCTTACCCCCGTCAAATCTTCCGTGGAGTCCAAGGTTCATAATAAGAAATTCGAAGCCTTTTAACATAAGCATTATAGTTGTATTCGAAGTAAATCCGGTGTTAAGTAATACCTATATGTTTAAACACAATAAAACCCACGACATTGACCATAAATATAAGAGAGAGTTCGTATGTTTATAACATAATCAGATTTAAAGCAATATTAAGATATTTCGAAGTAATTATTAATACAATTATATTCTAACTTTTTACTAGGTAACGACAACAATTGAACTGGTATCGAACATTACCACAAGATGGAATTCCGTAAAACTAAATATTTAGTTACTGGAGTTTGTTAAAGAATAATTTATAACTAGTTATATAAAAGTAAAAAAAAAAACATACAGAAGAATTGAGTACCTCCTTCTTTTCGGAAGTCGGTCAAAAAGTGAATGTAGAATCCAGGATCTTCGAAGTACAAATCAACGAAAACCTCCTTCTTTTGGCAGTCGGTTGAAAAATCAAGAAAACATAGTAGTATGGTCAATTCAATGGAAATAAGAAATTATATTTATGAAGATGTCTGAAAATATCATTTGTTGTCTATGGAATAGTTTTGAAGAGTTTCCTTGTACTGGCATTAATTGATACAAATAATTAAATACGACTGTAATTACAGCTTTATAAAAGTACTAGCTTTCGCCCGCGACTCTGTCCGCGTGGAATTAAAAAAAACTAAGTAGCCTATGTGTTCTTCCAGACTGTACTCTACATCTATTCCAAATTTCATCGAGATCCGTTCAGCCGTTTAAGCTACAAACTCTAACAAACATCCATCCATCCATCCATCTAAATTTTCGCATTTATAATATTAGTAAGATAACTCTGTACATAAGTGTGTTATAATTTCTCATTTCCATTGAATTCGACTATAGATATTTAAACGCTTATTTAGTTGCAATTAAAGTCAAGGTGAAAAAGAACGTTTATGCAGATTTCTCATGAAGATTTTCACAGCATTTTAAGTACTACTAAAACAAAGGTTTTCATTCCGTTATCAAGAGACTAATCTTGATTGTAAAGGACCTGTCACTAACACTTTTACGTTTTTCTTGTGATAAAGAACAATAAGGATTGTTAATTTGAAAATCTACAATCTTCTAATATTTTTCAATATTATCTTGACTTTTTGCCTTATTTTTAGTAGCAACATTTGATGCTATTTATAATATCTATCAGAAATAATTCAAATTTTACATTATCCAATTTTGTATATTTGATTGTTTTAATTATAATTTGTTGACAAATAGTTTTTTTATATAGAATACAGTAGCTAATGAACACAAAGGTCACCTGATGTTATTGAAGACTGCTTAAAGGAATTTGCAACAAAATTTGTAGCATAGACTTAACAGTAGGCGAGTCGTCCGGATTTTGATTGGGGGTTGTCATAACTTGGTTTCCCGTGTCTAACATTCACCGGACAAGTATCTTAACAATAGATATCACTGTCAAAACATCTGAACCCAAATATAATCGCATCTCTGTTTTTTCAATGGAAACAAGTGGGATGGCAATACATTTTAGTAAATATGTCCCTGCAGTGGAAACCGACGGTTAAGCTACTCATTGTTCTTGTAGGTTCGTTTGTTGTTACTTTTCGAGTTGTGTATTTTAAAGTTATTTGATTGTTATTAAATTTGACTTTTGACTAGCTTTGAAGTTGTGTATAACGTGATATGGTATATACAAGTATTGATTTAATTATAAATTGTGATTATCAAGGAGTGTTTTCAACTAAGCATATATCTATACTATTATAATAAAGCGTAAACACACACTTCTTTGTTGCCTAAGATGTCAGTAATTACCGCATATTTTTGAATAATTCTTTTTTTAATAAAAAGCCCTACACTTACGTCTCGCTTTAGGCTATATATTTTCTCGCCATTAAACTTAGGGGGTAGATATTTTGGATAAAAACCCTAATGTGGGAAAGAGAGCATAAGTTGCTGCCAACATCAAGAAAGCAAGATTGCTAAGGTTTGTCATGTCATGTCATTTTGACATTTGCTATTGATAATTTGACAAATGTAAACAATAAAATAATTTTCATAATTTCATGCGGATGAAGCCGCACGAGAACAGCTAGTAAGGAATAATGGTGTTTATATTTCTAATCTTTAATTTGCTTCATTAAAAAGTAAATCCACACTAAACCCGCTACACATGTTCGAACTGTACAGTTAAAACTGACAAGTGTATGCCAAATTGAAAACTCTACAGTGTAGTTTATTTATTTATTAGTATAGCTGACAGTTAAAACTTTGCCTACAATTGTCATTTTGTATAGTTCAACTGTTCAGTTAAAACTGAACGTGTATAGCGGGCTTAAGTTATTTTACGGGACAGACTATATCCATTGCGAATGTCTCATGCGTTAAAAATACTAACGACCTAATTGTTACCAAAATTGTCACACGATCGATCACTAGAATTCAAAGATCGGCTGCAAATTTCATTATTTAGACTTGGAGTCACGAGTGGAATGTAATTCTCGATTTTATACCTGTTAATAGAAAGATTTATACGGGAGAGCATACAAGATAGTTCCTGTTTTCCCAAGCACATGTACACTAGTTGGTGCTATCCAGCGAAAGTGAATGCCTCATCGCGCCCCACCTGACCGCCTATGGGGTGGGCTTGAATATATATACACTTACTCAAGGTAAACGGTATAGTGTAAAAACAGTTCCGGCGTAGAAACTACTGGAACGGCCGTCCCCGCCCCAACATGCGAGGGATCTGGAGCCAAGTGGTCAGTGTTAAAAGTTTTTTTTTTAAACAATAGTGTACGACCTTTAAATTTCCTCGACCTTGTCAACTGAAATTGATAAAGATAGGATAGAATAATGTGATTTTTTCCTGACAGACTTTTAGTAAATCTCCTAGGTCGACAATTTTTTATTCGCTTTTTTTCAATTAGCCCATTCAATGACTGAAGCAAAAGTAAACACAAAAAGTTAAAAAAAAGTGTTTTGTTTTAAATGATCTAAAAAAAAATTGTCACCCTAATTTACGATAGGCTCCGAGCCCCTCATTGGGGACATGAGTTGGTGATAATGAAAAAAATATCTAAGTAATCATTAATAAATTCAATAGTTTTGTCTTTATAGTCTTTTTGATCCTGAAATAAGCTTTCTTATTACAATTAATTACACAGATATACTAATAACTTAATTTATCTTAAAGATGAACTAAAAAAATTTCGTAATTCAAATGTTTTACCTCGTCATTCTATTGTTTTACTGCTGTTTACATAACAACTGGTAGTTAAGTAAAATATTGACCATTGACAAATTTGAACATTCACAGTTTGGAGAGTACACACGAAGCTAATAGACAAATATTGTTTTGCCTCAGCTAATTGCTTGGGACTTGACTAATGATGCGAGTGAAACATTATGTGGAATATATGTAATGTGAACATAACATTTGAGATATTTGTGATGTTACGAATTGTTTATTTTTAAAATAGAGACTAGACTTACAGTTAATGGATGTTCGAATTCGTGTTGTCAAAACGGTGTTAACATTTTTTATTGAAGTTCCTGTCATCACTTCAAGAATGTAAAATGGTACTCTGTATCGAAATGATTGGTTTAATCTGTATGGTTGTTTCTATTCATTAATCTATGTTTTTAGTGGTCAGACAACTTTCAATGTAAGAGCTTTAAATAAGCTTCCACTAACTTTTCCTTCCTGGTTCTATCGTATAATCTAACAATAAGTTTTAGATACGATGAAATAAGTGTAAAGTCAAACGTAGAACCTGTTTTACGTTATGTTTCACCGATGATTAATGAAATCGGTGAAATGCAAAATCTTAATATCAATATTTCAAAGTTCAGTTTTTATGAGCAATAATTTGTATATTTTTTGTAGCTTTAGGTATTAGTACGATAACCTTGGTAAGAACAATCAAATTCTCCATTTTTAAAGATGACTTTTGCTTAGAAACGGAGTCATTGTTAAAGTTTTTATTCTGTTTAACAATGTTTCTCATCATTGTTTCCTAGGTTCATCGATAATGTTGTAATAGTGAAGTGACTTTGAAGCGCTTTCGTTTTCGTTGTTTTTCACATAATTTAGATAAGTCGGAATAAGGAACCATCTGCTATATTTTTTATATACTTTTGTTTATACCACCTTGGACAAAATGTGATTAGATAGATATCGCTAGAAGAGCCGTTTATTTGCCAAAAAAGTAAAATCGTTTAGACAAGACTGTGGACTGAACAGTTCCCAGTTTTACATTTGATGGGACTGTTCAAATCAAACAGAGCGTGTGTAGCAGGCTTAAGAATATCGTTAATCTTCAATAAACTGTTTTGTAAACATTTGTATAAAGATCCAGGTGACGTAATAAAACTAAATTTCTTTAAAATAGATGATACTATTTCGTCGTTCCGAATACGGTCACATTTTGAGGGCGTATTATGCAACGCGGATATTCTCTAACGCACTTAGACGTGTGAAGCACGATCGTCTTTCGGATACAGTAATTATAATACGTAATAATGCGTAATAGGTGTGCGACGGACGTTTGTGTTGACTGTATGCATCCGAGAATGGTCCGGTTATATAAGACAGATATACGCTTTGAGAATAACAGACATCGTTATTGTGTATGAAATCGACCTCGTTACGTCATAGTGCAAACCCTAAAACAAAGAGTAGGTATTCATAAAAAAGTAATGAGAGGAAAGAAAGTATCGATGGGTTAGTTGGAAAGACAGAAGAAATTATACCGTATGTGCTTTTAACATATTTATTTAAAAAAAATATATTTTGCTATGTTTCATGTGAGCATTACGTAACTAATGAAATGTGCACTGTTCAAACAGGAAGTAGGTACTCGAGCTAGGAACTTGTTTGGTTTACTGCGAGACGAATTTAGCGTGAAAATGCAAATATGTAATTTTGATTTCATGTAAGTTTTATGTTTTATTGTGATTGAGTAAGTCTGAGAATATAATAGGTCAACAGATGTTGGTTGACGTAGCTAGGATTTCAGGCGATTTTTATTTAATTTTTTAGGAGCAAGTAACCTAATAAGAGTTGACCTTCTTTAGCTTTTTAAAGGTTAAAGACCGTATCTTTTGGATCCAAAATGAATGTTAAAAATAAATTGATTTTTTTTAAATATTTTGTCGTTGGATATATAAGTAGTCGCAAGTTATGCAATTGTTTTGCAAGTGCGTCCTATCGTTCGTTTTCGAGTTGTGTTAATAAAGCGGATAAACTTTCACGAATCGTTTTCACCGTGTTTACATAATGTATTTGCGGATTTGTTGTCAAATGTGTTAAATAAGTTTCCATTTTTATATACAAACAATTTTAAAATACATATACGATGAGTATAGACGAATAATGAAGCGTAATCGTGACTCGACTTTGCTTTCGTTATTCTCTTGATACTATTATGTAAGGCTCAAGACGCCCGCGCTGTGACCTACGACGTTGTCTACCAATTACTTAGGTCAAATCGTGTCTCATAGAGTCCGTAGTTCTTACGTATTAACTACTAGCTGTTGCCCGCGAATTCGGCCGCGTGGCGTTTAAAAACTAAAAAAATTACATTTGCCCCTTATTTCAACCTTTACATAGTAACAAAAATCTGTATGCAAGATTTCATATTTTTCCCTGTAAATTGGCTCAGTAGTTTTTGAGTTATTTCGATACATACAAAAATACAAATCTTTTCTCTTTATAACATTACTATAGATATAGATGTATAGATAGTATAGATTTATTAACTATAAGTTATTTAATCTTGTATAATAGCTTGAATTAATAATTGCGGTCATTTAACAATCCACTTTCCTATTCCTTATTTATTTATCGTTTTCTGAACAATCGAAATCGAAAAAAGTCAACAGATGTTGGTAGACGTAGCTAGGATTTCAGGCGATTTTTATTTAATTTTTTAGGAGCAAGTAACCCAATAAGAGTTGACCTTCTTTAGTTTTTTAAAGGTTAAAGACCGTATCTGTTGGATCCAAAATGAATGTTAAAAATAAATTGATTTTTTTTTATATTTTGTCGTTGGATATATAAGTAGTCGCAAGTTATGCAATTGTTTTGCAAGTGCGTCCTATCGTTCGTTTTCGAGTTGTGTTAATAAAGCGGATAAACTTTCACGAATCGTTTTCACTGTGTTTACATAATGTATTTGCGGATTTGTTGTCAAATGTGTTAAATAAGTTTCCATTTTTATATACAAACAATTTTAAAATACATATACGATGAGTATAGACGAATAATGAAGCGTAATCGTGACTCGACTTTGCTTTCGTTATTCTCTTGATACTATTATGTAAGGCTCAAGACGCCCGCGCTGTGACCTACGACGTTGTCTACCAATTACTTAGGTCAAATCGTGTCTCATAGAGTCCGTAGTTCTTACGTATTAACTACTAGCTGTTGCCCGCGAATTCGGCCGCGTGGCGTTTAAAAAGTAAAAAAATTACATTTGCCCCTTATTTCAACCTGTACATAGTAACAAAAATCTGTATGCAAGATTTCATATTTTTCCCAGTAAATTGGCTCAGTAGTTATTGAGTTATTTCGATACATACAAAAATACAAATCTTTTCTCTTTATAACATTACTATAGATATAGATGTATAGATAGTATAGATTTATTAACTATAAGTTATTTAATCTTGTATAATAGCTTGAATTAATAATTGCGGTCATTTAACAATCCACTTTCCTATTCCTTATTTATTTATCGTTTTCTGAACAATCGAAATCGAAAAAAGTCAACAGATGTTTCCGTTTACATCCACTGTCATTTTTCAACTGGAACAAAGATTTGTTGACGTTTTTTTATGATAGCATTATTCTCTCTTAACCTTCTCGTAATTCACACAATTATATTCAACTGTGTGTTGTCAAGGCGCATGCGTTCTGTTTGTGCTACGCGATAATTACAACGAAAATCATATTATAAATAATATGTTTAATTTTATAGCTTTATTATGTTTGTTACAGATTACCCTAGCGGTAATACAAATCGCTCTAGTCACGGGCAAGGCGCTTATACCACAAGAACAACAAGCTCAACAGCAGTTGGAACCAAAATCAGCTTCGAGCAATGTAGCCCAGAAGCGTGTAGGCTATGATTACCCTGCTCCGCCCCTGGATCTCGTGAACCCGTACCAAGATCACGACGATCTTCATGTTCACGGAGATCATCATGAGGTGATAGACCATCACGACGATCATGACCATCACGGTGATGACTTCCACGACCATCATGATCACCACGACCTGCATGATCACCATGATCACCATGAAGAGCATCACGTAGAGGAACACCATGAGGAACATCACGATCACCACGACCATCACGATCCCGGTTATTGGAAAAAGAAACTGATCTGGAAACCCGGCTGGAAGAAGATATGGAAGCCATCCAAAAAACAAATATGGAAACCATCATCGAAGAAAATATGGAAGCCTATCTGGGTACCTACCAAAGTTCCCGTTTGGAAAGACATCAAAGTTCCCGATTGGAAAAAAATTTACAAACCAGTATGGAAACCTATCAAAGTACCGGCATGGAAAGAAGTGAAAGTCCCAGATTGGAAGAAAATTCAAGTTCCAGTTTATAAAGATATAGTTGTACCTGGCTGGAAAGAAATTCAAGTACCGGCATGGCGCAAAATATGGGTGCCAGAATGGGTCAAAGTAGGTGTACCTGGAGAAAAGTACCTCGGTAAAGACCACGACGGTTGGGAATATACGTCACACGATTTATGGAAGAAGAAACTAATTTGGAAACCTCTTTGGAAGAAATATTGGAAACCAGCTAAAAAGCAAATTTGGATACCGGACAAGAAATTGGTATGGAAAGATGAGTGGAAGCAGATTTGGAAGACAGAAAAGAAGCAAATTTGGGTAGACGACAAAAAGTTAATCTGGAAAGAGGCTTGGCAACAAATATGGAAACCCTCCAAGAAACTGATCTGGGTCCCAGACAAAAAACTGGAATGGAAGGAATCCTGGAAGCAAATTTGGATCCCGGATTGGAAAGACATTTGGGTGCCGGGAATAAAGAAAATATGGCGACCAGTTTGGATTTCAGAATGGTTCCCATCACCGGATCACCATGAACACGTTCATGAATCCCACGGTTGGGACAGAAGTGATAATAGCGCAGCATCCAGCCAGAAATCGGTAACAGTGAAGAAAGCTCCTCAGCAAACGAGTCCTCAACAACCCACACAGTCAACGTGGCAGTTCCCGAAATAATTAACTTAATTTAAAGTATTTGGTTTTATATAATTGTCAAAAATGTTCGCAGAATCATAAGCAATAAGAGCGGTCACGTGCGACGAAATCACGTCAGGATTATAGGTAAATGCCTAATTACAATTACAAAACGCTCTGCGAAGTTAATTAGTAAATATTGCGATTGTTTCTATGAACTGCGAACATTTGTTATTGTTACAAGTATTAAAATCGAGTTTGATAGCGTTGCAAAAGAGGAGTATTGAAGCTTTAACTGAATTACGTAATGTTTATTAAAAGAGGAAAATTACTATTGTCTTACATACGAGTATAGTGTCTATAACATATACTTTATCTAGAACTTCTACCTTAAATATATAAAAATGGTAAAGCTTGTTGAAATCGGATTATGGTGAGAAACAGTAAATGTAAAGGAGACATTACAGTCAGTTATGTTATAAAGTTGACGTTGCATTGTTTTGTCTTGTCAGTGGTGGTAATTCTGACACTGTGACAATAGTAATTTGACAATTTCCTCGCAATCGCTCGAAATAATGTAATTTACTTTAGTCGTGATGGTGCCCACTGATGTTTTGTGTTTTGTTGTTCTTAGTGTGTGTGTTTCTAGTTGTTGTTAATGAGTACTTTAATTTTAAGTGAATTTAAATAGATATAGCTGAACCAATGAAATAAATATAAGTTTTGTTATATTCTTATTACTTGTTTTACTTCGATCAGTTTTATTATGATATGGTTTCGCTGGTATTTTAACGGTGTTTTATTTATTTTTCTAAATTAACTAGCGACATTTATTCACAATGTAAAATTCATATCTTTTATGAATTCCATTTTGGTAGTATTGCAATGGCTGAGCGTAATTTTAGGGTAAATGTGTTGATTTTATTTAAACTCCAAAAATAATTAGTCAAAGTCTATTAACTCTTGATATTGTGTGACTCCGGGAGGTGTATCTGACTTGTGATCTCATCATCAGCTCAGTATACGTCCCTACTACGGGGTTCCGAGCCCTAAATTAGGTGTGACTAGACCTTATTCAAAGACGCTGGCCCAGTGAGGGTTGGTTGACGTCACTCATATCTTTGAATTTCTTCGTCGATGCAGGTTGCATCAGAATGTTTTTCTTTACCGTAAGAATGTCGGTAAATTACGTACATATGAAATTCAAAATCACATTAGTACATAGCGGGATTCGAACCCAGGACCTGTAGATTAGAAGTCAAGTACGTAAATACCTGAGCCACCGACGCTCGTTACCGAGACATATCATGCGGCACGTAACTGTTCAGTACCTAAATATTAGTTACCCACAATTTTCTTCTTCCCTTCGTCGTTCAAGAATCTGAGGCCGAGAAAAACGCTACAATCATACTAATATTATAAAGGCGAAAGTTTAGATGGATGGATGGATGGATGTTTGTTAGAGTTTATAGACAAAACGGCTGAAAGGATTTCGATGAAATTTGGTATAGATGTAGAGGATAGTCTGGAAGAACACATAGGCTACTCACTTTTGATTCTTTTTTTAAATTCACGTGGACGGAGGACGGAGGCGAAATCTAGTGCTAAATAAAAATGGGCATCTCAGACTGCCTTTTTGCAGTTACATTGTTACTTCAAGTACGACTTTCAACATCTTTACATACAGGATTATTGGTAATTGACGTATTCCCGTTAGGAGGTGATAGAGGGGAACATTTGTGATAATTTTGACCCCTTTATGCATTATGCAAAAGTTAACCATTTATAGGTACCATGATATTTAGATTTAATCAAAGTAAGTCAAAAATGAAACTCAAAGTTTGTATGAAGAGATGTTATTCATTCGACAGAATTGCTAGAAAATTGACTTAATCACATTTCGAAATTGACTACGTATGCATTTCAGGCTTAATCCATTTTTTTCCTTCAAGCAGTAAGTAGAGATTTAGACGCTAAACGAAGTCGAGGGTAACAGCTGGTAGATTATGAATATTCAAATAGTGAGAGTGGTAATTAAATGACTAAGTTAATTGCAGAAAGGTAGGTGAATATCAAAAGTGAGAGTAGAGAAATTACAGACTTCAATCGTCTGTCAGTTGATGAAATATAAATGCATAAATTGCTCACTACATTACTATTCTGTAATGGCGAGGTACAAGGTTAAACCGGCACGGCAGGCTATTGCTGCCTGCACTGCTATTAATTCTTAAAATATTTATAAAAGCCACAATTACTATTATAAACTTTAGACAGTACCTAAAAACCACGTAAGAAGCAAGACAAATCTTACTAATATTGTAATCTTACTTTTTACTGGATGATGATGACGGATGGATGGATGTTTGTTAGAGTTTGTAACCTCAATTGCTTAACGGATTTCGAAGAAATTTGGTATAAATGTAGCGGGTAGTGTGGAAGAGCACATAGGCAATTTTTGATTCTCACTTTGTTTACTCGATAATTCTGCAATGGTTCAACATGTTTTATTGAAATTTGGCACAGGTATATAACAAAGTCTGTACCAACATATGGAATATAGTCCATCCCTTCAAAATGTTAGGTCCCGAGGGATACGTAGTTTTTTGTTTTACATACAGTTCATATGATTTCTTTAATACTGCGCGGACGAAGTCGCGGGCAACAGCTAAAATAACATATGTTATCATTTCGTCAGCACGAATCAACATCAACAAGTAACTTAGGTCATATAACTAGAGTACTGCGGGCTAACCCTATGACTAAAGCGTCCGATGCTTGAGTTATTATTCATGTGTCCTGGATACTGAAGCATTACTGGTAATTCCATCGATCGATCCTACACCATCAAGAAATATTACCTACTCTTACTACAAGTCTACTCTTGGCTATGAAACCTATATAATTTTCAAATTCAACAGATAATTATTTTAAAATAGTAAAATGCATCGTATAATAATCTGTAAAACATTGACATTTAACTGTAGAAAAAATATTTAATGTTTTGTATCCAAAATATTGCTATTCGTATACTGTCAGGCGCTAAATGATCATAAAACCGCAATGTCCATCGCGAGATCTTCACAATTTGCTCAATTTAATATATATTAGGTATTTCGAATGTCTTAGGATTTTACCACATTTACTCTTGTAGTTTAAGAAGCACATTTGCAAATGCTGATGTCTGTGGGCAGCGGTCACTTTGCAATTTTGGTGAATTCCGGTGGCCGCTTGCTGGTTAGTAACCTTATACTACAAAAAAATCACTGAAAAAACTGTAAGAAGTAAGCAAAATTATGTTCTCTGTCGGTGTGTGCTCTGCCTCATCGTTCTGCCCTAGTACTCGTATAATAAAAAAGTATGTGTTAAATTGACATTTAAAAAATCTTTTACAAGTTTCCCTTTGTGTTAGATTTTTACACTTTCCAGTGGATTGAATGAAACTGCAAAACTTCGAATTCACTGTGTGTTTGTAATGGATTCGGGAATTCGTGCAATGCTTTGAACTTTGAACAGTAACAGAACTTCACAGCTCAAAAATGCTCTCGCATGAATGTGTTCAAACGGCAATGTATCAATTGAAAATATGTAGGCGTGTATTACACGATTCAAACTTTTCAGCAGCTCGCCGGTTACATGCGAGCGCATGTCGCGTCGAAGCGCAATTCTTATGACGGTATAGTTGTTTAACTTTTTTCTAATATAAATACGAAAGCTTAGATTG
Organism: Papilio protenor; assembly: GCA_029286645.1. Classification (NCBI taxonomy): domain Eukaryota; kingdom Metazoa; phylum Arthropoda; class Insecta; order Lepidoptera; family Papilionidae; genus Papilio; species Papilio protenor. Next base: position 994,374 of record JAGSMZ010000035.1, on the reverse strand, counting down.
TATATGGATGGAAGGATGGATGTTTGTTAGCAGGGATCTCCAAAACGGCAAATAAGTCTAGTGAAAAGTCAATACCACACAACAATCTTTATTATGATAAATATAATTGTTTAATCATACATGAATAAGCATAAGATAACTCAATTCATATTAACTCAATATACAATCCAATTACGCGCAGCAAGTTTTGCCGGCTAAAATAATTCGCTGAAATTAATTAATAGAGTTGTTATTTTTCACTTCCAATTAACATTCTACCAAATGCAATAACAAATAACAATCACAAGTGAAAGTTTCATTGAACGATGTTTTGCAATAGTTTCAGTAAAACAACAATTCAAAAGAAAACAAACAAGCGCTGTTATCTCGGTTCTAATTAACTGAAATACTAAATTAGTACTAAATATAACTGCCGTAGCAGTCATTACATCTACAAAAAATTGTGATATCTCATCAAAAGCTTATGTAATCATAAAACCTGCCTAGGCACTAAATGAAAACCTAAACTTATTTATATTTAAAAAAATATGTACTTAAAACTGTGTTTTATTGTAATGAACTTTTTGTACTCTAAGCATCATTAACTAAATAATAAATCATCATAAAACATATAATATTAATAAGGAGATCATAATAAAATAAGTGCAAATTCAAATAGTATCATATTTATTAAAACCTTTAATATAAGTGACTAGACAATATCAGACATCAAATTGTGCAGAACTCTAACATCCGAAATCAATATAGGATCATTGAGATCGATCCGAAAAATATTTTAATTAGCCTGTAAGAAACGAGATACAGCGATTCTTATAATCAATCTTTTGCTCTTTAAACGATCATGTTCTCTATCTTTATATCAGATTAAAAATGGAAAATGAAATAGCGCGGATACGTAATTATATTTCCAGAACCAATATTGATTTCGAACGTAAATAGAATAGTAGTTAGTGCTTGAAACATTTATTGGGGTAGTTTTACAGAGAGTCCTCCGCGTACATTCTTAAGCCAGGCCGGTGGTGCCGCGTGCTCGGTGACCCATTGCTGGGTCTTCTCGCGGTACCAAACGCGCTTCCAGACCGGCACGAAGATATTCTTCACCTGCCATGTCTTAATCCATTTAGGGACCCAGACGTACTTGTTCTTCCAGTACCCTTGGTACAAGTAATGTTCCAGGCTCTCGCGATCCCTGACAAAGAAATCAATTAAATCGTTTAAACTATCGTGAGACATTACTTTAAAAGAAAATTAACGGCGAAGGGTCTGAAACTAGTCGGTGCCGTCACCGGAGGATAAAAACGTGAGTTGTGCCGTTTTTAATTTTCGCTTGAAATCAATTAGTTTAGTAAACGCATAACCGTGGATTTCCACTACCGAAATAAGCAAATAAACGGATGATCAAGGGGTGGAGGGGCGTTAGTTGTTTTGAGCTTTCCCTTAATATTGAAAGAATTGTTTAATACGCTTCCGTTGTTTAGCATATTTTTAGCATTTGTTTTTTTGTATTGTCAATAATACTCACTTCCCCGGTTTAACATCGCTGAGCTTAATAGTAGCAGTTTGTGCTTGTTCATAGATATTCGCAAGGCTAAACACCGTCATAATCCCAAAAACGATCTGCAAATAAAACACATTGGTTATGCTGGGTTGCTGAAGTTTCCATTTACTTTATCACTAGCTGTTGCTCGCGACTTCGCCCACATGAAATTTAAAAATATAGCCTATGTTACTCACAGATAAATTACCTTTCTAACGGTGACATTTTTTTTTAAAATCGCCCCATTAGTTTTTGAGTTATTTCAATACATACAAAAATACAAATCTTTCCTCTTTATAATATTATTAGTATAGATTATAGTAATAAGTATAGATTAACTGTTGTTTCATTAGTGATAGGTTAAGCTAATATTCAAAGGAGTAAAACTCAAGTTACGTACTTCGGAAACGAATTTCAAGAATTTATCGAACCAAAAACACTAATGGATGGTTAAATATAGCTGAGAAACTCTCCATTAAATGATTCCGTAATCCATGATACTGTCAGTTGTCTATTTGTACAAATACAAGTGAAAGTGTTTCTTCAAAAATAAATTTAATTTTGACTCCGATAATACAATTTTACCGTCGTTAAAAAGGACGTTACTTTATTGTATTAGAAGATAAGGCTTTATCAACAATCACTTGATTACACAGAATTTAATTAATTAAAATATATTTTACTGACGACAGGGATTGAACCCATATTGATATCGGTAGCGCCTCACTGGCTTAATTATACGTTACGACATTGAAATAATGAACACAGCTTTATAATTAAAATAATAACCAGCAACAAAAGTACAATTTAATATATTTTATTGTAAGAATATATGAAAATACAAACTAAATATTTAATTGACTCCGCAAACTGACAGTGAAAATAAAATGTGAATACAACATTGCCGAGTAATCGATATAATGAAATATGCAGTATCGCTGTTGCTTTCCATGGACATAGACATCTAGATATATTATAGAAATTGTGAAAGTCTTTGCAAAAAGCACAATTAGAGGGCCTAGCTAACCTGACCATTTTTTTAAAATTCGTAAGACAGAAGACATTTTAAACGCCAACATTCTTAACGAAACGCGACTTGCGACATTTGAAAAAAAAATATACACACAAAGTATTTATTTCATATTGCTTTAAATTGAACATACAAAAAATGTGTGATTATAAAACGCTCTATATCTATACTAATATAAAAAAGCGTAACACACACTTCTTTGTGGCGTAAGATGTCAGCAATTACAGTATATTTTAAATAATTCTTTTTTCAATAACAAGACCTACACTTACGTCACGCTTTAGGCTATATATTTTCACGCTCTTAAACTCAGGGGGTAAATAAATTGGATAAAGATCCTAATGTGGGAAAGAGATCATAAGCTACGAGCTTCAAACTGCAAGGAAGAAAGATTGCCAGGGTTTGTCATTTGCAATTGATAATTTGACAAATGTAAACAATAAAATAAAGATTTTATAATTACATGCGGACGAAGCCGCACGGGAACAGCTAGTTAGAATTGTTATAATTTATAGAAATAAACATAAAACCGCAATCGCAGCACAAGTTAAAAGTTCAAAAAAATATCTATTTTTGTAAAGAAAACTAGCAATTATTCACTTGAAGTAACTTTGATTTCTCGCAACAAGCTTCTGAAGTTAATCAATGAAACATGAACTTTTAACAAGTAACATTTATTTCAAAAGAAATAAACCTAATTGAAGCCGGTTTTTTCACAAAATTCTTCTAACTCCCTCGCATATTAGAGTAAACTGGCATTAATTTTAAAAAATATGTATAGATATGAAAATAAATTTGCAAATTTACTATTAAATTTTATGCTTTAATTTAAAAAAAAACTTTTTTTATTAAAGTAATTATTAAAACATTTTAAAACAACTTACCAATATAATCCCGCACACTTTAAACATTTTCATTGTTCAATTTCGAACGGTTTCAATCAGCGAAACCTCTCCAGCGACGAGAAAAACTGAACTGAGCAACGACGTCACTTTTAATGCCCTTTTATAGTAGTTTTCCGATCGCTGCTAGGGCGTCTTAACTTTATTTCTGTTCGCTGCACGTAGTCAAAGGACGCAATACTTTAATTTATCATTTAAAATTTTCGCCGAACACATTCGTAACATAAGGTTTCATTTAATTTCATTTTCTTTGATGACGTCAAACTAAAAATTAAACGACGTAGAAATTCTACGTTACTAATGTTAAACATTTCTTAATTTAGAATGATTTCACAAATCGATATATTAATAGCATCTTTGAGCCACCATACTTGGCTAAGGTTCGCTATACACGGAGTAGAATTTGCCTTTGCTAACCGCTGAAAAAGTGGAATAGTGACCGCTATAGGCTGTAGGGAATGACTGAAGCTATCCATGTACGGTTGCGACTATATCGACGTGTGCAACTCGGAATATGAAAATACAAGTAGATTAATCAGGGGAATATCAAACTTTGTTGTACAAATGACACCAAGGCACATTTTCAAACATGCACTACAAAAGCAGTTGTCTACAATTTTTTTTTCAATCTGGATCCGCGCTTCTTTTGCTGGAGGTTATGGTAGAGACTTTTACCTGTTTCGATAGGTGTTCGTTGTCCAGTTTTGACTTTTCGGAAATAGTTGAAAACAGACTGTTGTCAAGAGTAAAACCAAATGATCAGGATGTCTACAAAGAGGTACCAAGAACCAAGGAGTCCTTGGGAAATTTGAGAACCATTTTAGAACCAGCAGGTTTACTGCTAACCCATAGGATGTTTGATTTGTTGTTCCGTAGAACGATTGGCCAAACGGGAAATATCCAAAGACATCAACTTGGCAAGTATAATAGAATCAGATAAAAATTATAAATACTTACCCGCGATGTCGTCCGCGCGGAATGAATCATACTAATATTATAAATGCGAAAGTTTAGATGGATGGATGGATGGATGGATGGATGTTTGTTAGAGTTTGTAGTCTAAACGGCTGTACGGATTTCGATGAAATTTGGTATAAATGTAGAGGATAGTCTGGAAGAACACATAGGCTATTTACTTTTCTTTTTTTTTAATTCCACGCTGACGAAGTCGCGAGCGAAAGCTAGTATAAAATAAAAGTATTATAAAATATTAATATTTCACTCAGTAGTACATAGATAATGTAGCTTTCTAATGGCTAAACATAGTTTATAATCGATCCAGTAGTTTTTGAGTTCATTTGTTACATACAAAAATACAAATTTTACCTCTTTGTAATATCAACAGCCTCAAAGCCGCGATAGCGACTTTTCTTTTGATTTTGTAGTTTTTTTATATAAAATATTAGCAGATCTCTTAACTATTATGAGAACGTCAGTAAAAAGTGATATCTTCTATCCTACATATAATAAAATTGGAGTGTCTGTAAAAGGGAATTTTGTGTGCACTGTATTTGCTGATAATGAAATAAAATTTTTGTAATTCTTCTTCTGTCTGTCTGCAATCTCCGAAACGGCTGCACCGATGGTGCCAGGACTTTCATTCAATAGTAGGCGATTGATGATGGAATATTATAGGCTACTTTTTAAAATTCCTGCACTAACGAAGTTAGATATATTTATTAGTGAATTTAAATTAGCAAGGAATGCAAAAGTTAGTAGCATTGTCATTGACTTATTCCCCTGGCTACGTTTACATCATATTTAGAGCGTGCGCACACCTTTGACTAAACTATCGCAAAACTGTTTAGTCGCGCTTCGATCCCCATGAGTTCATATGGAGGTGCGCACACAACTTGATTTTTAATTGTGCAACTAAACAGTTGAATGGGCTGCGAAACAATCGACAGTCGCGACAGCTGTGCGATAATTTAGTCAAAAGTATGCGCCCGCTCTTACCCTCATGAACAATTATATTAATTCAAATGTAATTTAGTTGTGGCCTAATTAACTAAACACATTTTAAAAGTGCAAAAAGTTAGAAATAAATGTCCAATCATATTATATGTGCATATTATAGTCACATAAGTAAATAAACTACAGAGACAAAGCTTCTTCATCATCAACTTGCCCTTATCCCTTATGGAGGGTCGGCACAGTATGTGCTGCTCTTCCATACATCTCTATCAGCCGTCATATCTGAATCCACTCCTTTCTTAAGCATATCCTCTTTCACACAATCCATCCATACTTTCTTCGGTCTTCCTCTTCCTTTGTAGCCATCCACATTCATTCTTAACACTTTCTGGTTTATGTCCCCATCGTCTCGTCGCATAACATGTCCATACCACACTAACCTTTTGCTTCTCAATTTCTCCACCACTGGCGCTACTTTCAAACTTCCTCTAATATACACATTCTTAACTTTATCCATTCTTGTCACACCACACATCCATCTTAACATACGCATCTCAGCCACATGCAATCTCCTTTCATCCGCAACTTTGGTGGCCCAACATTCAGATCCATACAATACGACAGGTCTAATGATGGACTTGTAGATCTGTCCCTTAAGCTTAAGAGGCATTCTTGGATCACAAGTCACACCAGTAACCTGTCGCCATTTCATCCAACCTGCATTTATACGGCTTTTCACGTCCCGGTCAACGCCACCGTCGGACTGGACTAGAGAACCGAGGTACTTAAAATCGGAGCAGGTTGGTAGAGGCACGCCAATTAAGGCGATTGGAGAGAATCTGGTCGGACCGCCAAAATCGCAAAATAAATGTTCTGTTTTGGTCCTGCTGATTTTAAGACCAGCTCCCTCCAATTTAACTCGCCATTCTTCCAACCTGCTCTGTACCTCGCTTCTTATGAACGTTAATTTTTTACCTATCTTGGTAGGGTTGTCACAATAGGTTAAAACAAATTAAAGAATTCATATTTTGTTAAATCGTTTTATTAGGCAGTATACACAAAATGGTTACATCATTCTTTATATCCGAAATATTTTTAGGAACGTTGCGAAACTTCTTAAAAGTCTTTGTACGAATTCTCAACCAGATGACGGAGAAACCATATAAATACAGGGACTTAAAAATCCTTTCGCAACATTAAGTAAAAAGAGGTAGGTCGCAATCGGAAAGTCTGGCCCAAGTTTTAGTTTCAACCTTTATTAAAAACTTTTGGGTAAGGCCCCTCTTTACTAACCTTTAATTAGCTTAAAATACTTTTGAAATGATTGCAACATTTGTAAGGTACTACTTGTAAACATTTGCATACAAGCAAATGCCCTGAGTTTGTTCGCATAATATATTTTAAGGGTTAGCAGAAAATATAATTATATGGCATTATTTTTTGATACTCATCACAGCTGAGATGCACGAGAATAATAATTCGGAACCTCCGTGAAGTTGGCCCCCTCACTCCCTTTTTTTTACATTTTTTTTATGCAAATCGTTAGAGAGAGTTTGAGAGAAAGAAACTTTGGTTTGAGAGTTCCTACTTTCTCCGTAAAAGCAATTTCAATTTTTAGCGTGAAGTTGGCCCCACACTTCTTTTTTTTATGCAAAACGCTAGAGAATCGTTAGAGAAAGATTGAGAGAAGAAAAAAATCGTTTGAGAGTTCTTAGTTTTTCTTTAAAAAATATTTGAAATTTTGCAATCGAAAACTTTCAAATCGATTTTCTTTTTCTCGGAATTAAAAATGAAAGTAATGGACTTAGAAGGATCAATTTTTTTTCTCGTCGTTAGAGGATCGTCTGAGAATGATTGAAAGAAGAAAATAATCGTTTGAGAGTTCTTAGTTTTTGTGTAAAAAAATCTTGAATTTTGAAGTCGATAACGTTCGAATCGATTTAACTTTTCTCCGGATTAAAAATGAAAGTGACATAGGGTAGATCAGACAGTTTCCGACCAGGGGGGAGTTACGGTCCACTTAAAACAAAAACGTATGTTTTGGAGCTCTTATGGAAATTAATTGAAAGTAAACCACAAGAAACATATGCTACAACTAATATTCTCAAATTTGATATCTAAATTACTAATAGAAAATATAAATTTGAAAAGCCACGGGTGATCTAAATAAATCAGGCGCGAAGCTGATAAAATTGTTAATTTCTTATCACTTTTGTTAAGGACAGCTTTTTTTAAATATTGAAGTTTGTTTACTTATTCAATTTTAATGTGCTTTCTTATCATTTTGTCTAATAGAAGAGATGTTCTAGTATCTATTTATGTGGATATTACAACGATTATTATTTTCGTAAGGCTTAAAATATAGTGGACTACTACTGTCTTAAAGCTTGTATGGGAGTACAGTTATGGCCATAGCACTTTACAGTTATGGACCTAGGCCGAGATACAGTTTCGGTCCACCCAAACTTCATATTGTTCCCTGTTTCTTAAAGGGATGGGTAATTTATTTTATGAAATTTCCGAAAAAAAATATCGAAACAAATCTTAAATAGATTGTTTATTGAACTTTCATTGCTTTGTTACTTAAAAATTGTAAAAGTCTTATGTAGACTAGAAGGAAGGAAAATAAAACGCGTTTTTAGTAAGATAGTCTTAAAATTAGTGATCCTACGAACATAATCAAAATATAAAAAAAAAAGCATCTAACAGAAAGTTTACTTTTTCTACGTGATCTCACTTTTTGATACTACATTAATTTTCCAAAGAACATTATTAGAAAAGGACGCAGAAAAAATGCTATTTCCTGAAAGTTAAGAAATAAATATATTTAAAACAGCTATCCAAATTATTATTGAAAAAAGGTGTATGATTGAAACAATAAAATTTCAGCAATTTACACGAATATTTCGATTTGCATTCTATTCTAGAGACCCGTAAAATTAATATCCTTGATAATACTAATAGGACTTTTTTGTGTGTTCTTTATATTAAAATGGTAATTCAAATTATTTTGATTAGTTTCTGATTTTATATAAATAAATGTTACTGTTCAAAAAGGCAAGACAAATGACAAATAATAATCATTTTATAACTATTATAGTCATATAAAGGTGGACCGTAACTGTACCCCAGAGGTGGTCCATAACTGTCTCGGGTGGACCGAAACTGTGCTTTTAGGGGTTTAATTTTAATTGACTAATATTTTATATTTGATAAAATACTCTGTCTAAAATGTTTATGTTCGTGTAAACAAAATATTTTCGTTTAATAAAAACATGCTTTCATCTATTTTACTCTTCAATAATGATAATTACGAAGAATTTTGTGACTCAATCTGCAAAGTGGACCGTAACTATCTGATCTACCCTAGTATGTTATCTACTCTTTGAGCTATGGGCTAAGACGATTCAAATTTTACTCGATTATCGACTTCAAAATTCAAATTTTTTTTTACAGTAAAACTAAGAACTCTCAACCGATTATTTTCTTCTCTCAATCATTGTCAGATGATTCTCTAACGACGAGAAAAATTTGATCCTTGTAGGTCCGTTACTTTCATTTTTAATTCCGAGAAAAAGAAAATCGATTCGAACGTTATCGACTTTGAAATTCAAAAAAAAATTACACAAAAACTAAGAACTCTCAAACGATTCTTTTCTTCTCTCAATCATTCTCAGACGATTCTCTAACGACGAGAAAAATTTGATCCTTGTAGGTCCGTTACTTTCCTTTTTAATTCCGAGAAAAAGAAAATCGATTCGAACGTTATCGACTTCAGAATTCAGAAAAATTTTATACAAAAACTAAGAACTCTCAAACGATTCTTTTCTTCTCTCAATCATTCTCAGACGATTCTCTAACGTTTTGCATAAAAAAAGTAAAAAAAAAAAAGGTGAGGGGTCAACTTCACGGAGAAAAGCAACTAGGAATAACTATTCCATAAATATTTAACTGTTTCTATCTGTGTGTACCTCTTGCAGTTAAAATAAAGAAAATAAAACCTTATGCTTAGGGCGTAAGAGTCTTGTTGCACGTAAAATGAAATTGAAAAGAGTGAGAGAGCTACATGTGTCTTCTTTTTCCCTTTCTAACAGTGACTTAGAGTTGCCAGATATCAATCCTTTCGTTGTTTGTAAAAAAATAGGCAATTGATGTAATGTAGTGCAGTAAAAATATTTACTTTCAAAATGTTTCTAGATATTAATAATAATTTATTACCGATATGTTCAAGCAATTTTATTTGTTGTTACATGTAAAACTTTATTAACGCATAAAATTTGCAATTGGCGTACAGGTTTTCTTTTATTTGTTTGAAATTCAAACACCTGAACTGGCAACACCGCATGACATTGTCGAATCGGACTTAAATGGCGGCGTTTTTAAAATCCATGGTATTTTTAAAAATTTCCTTGTTAAAATGGTGAGAACTTGTGTCGTGGAGGCTTGCGGAAGCGAGTATTATCCTGATTGTGGTTTATCTTTTCATAGGTAATAGTTTTAAACATAATTTGTTAGTGAAGAATTACGGTGACCATGCATGACTATCCAATTCTAGAAATCCTGAGAATGATAGAGAGAATCATTAATCAAATTTTACTCGATTTCAAAATTTCAAATATTTTTTTACAGAAAAAGTAAGAACTCTCAAACGATTCTCTAGCGATTTGCATAAAAAAAGGTAAAAAAAAATTGAAATGTGGGGGCCAACTTCACGCTAAAAATTGAAATTGCTTTTACGGAGAAAGTAGGAACTCTCAAACGAAAGTTTCTTTCTCTCAAACCTTCTCAAACGATTTGCATAAAAAAAGTAAAAAATAGAAGCTGAGGGGTCAACTTCACGGAGGCATGTCGTGTCCCACAAGTACCACTAGGTAAGTAGTATATGACGCGTGTGTGAAAAGCAAGCAAAAACGGGAAATGTATAGTGCCGCATAGAGCAAGTTTATCATTAGCACCTTTAATTAAAATCAATCTGAAGCGATGATCTACTGAAGTCAGGTCACGAATATTTTTTTATAATTATTGTCATAAAATCATATTTCAATATGGTCACCATGGCCAGAGATGGAAAAATGGTACAGGTATTGAGCTCTCGCTCGCCTTCAATTTTTCGACAAGAGCTCTATCCTGTTCTAGTAATACATCCATGGGCAAAAAATAGTAAATTGAAGTAACGTAGGATTTTATTCTTTGGCAATGCTGTGTTTTTTATCTGTTCAGTGAGTGGCATAGAATAGGTATGTCAAAATAACACTGTCATGTCGTTCATTTTATAATCTGTAGTCTATCCCGCCCTGAAACTGCTGTATTGATTTTTCGCTTATGTTATATACTTACTCCTGCTCCTGCCCTATATACTTGTCCCAGTTATCCTATACCTATAGTACTCTGATATAGATATTGATCAAATCGCTATTTCCTCCATGACTTTCGACGGGACAACATATGCAGTCTACGCCCATGAATAAAAATCTTTTGTGTGGATAGTAATGTTATCAAGAGTCGTCAGTGCAGTTTGATGCTCTAACTAACAATGCAACCATTAATATCTCCTGTTGGTAAGTGATTTTTCCTTATTTACTGTGTCCTGTAATGATAATGTAGTTTTCCAATCGGTTCACTGTTTCTTTGTTTTTGGCCAATCATTACTGTTACAATGAGGTTTTAAGAATATTGATCTTCATTATGACAGCATATCCCTAACAAGTAAATGTTTAAGTTAAGCGAGCTAGAGGTCAAGAATATGATGTCCCGAGCAGTCCAGAAAATTGCTTACTATGCAATTATGCTAATAGCTTGTAAGATCAAATGTACATGCTAAATTATAGGTCTTATGACAAATGGTTTAGGATTGTCAGATTATAAGCAGAATTAAATTTTTTAACTGTACATGAAGAGCATCGGAGGCCGATTATGAAGCATCTGACCAGATCGGATCTTATATCTCTACATCTGTGTTATTTCTAAAATGAATGAAAATATTGTGATGCAACCTGCATATATCCACAAAAAAATTCAAAGATTTGTGTGTAATCATCGCTTACTGGGCCAACATGATTGTCTAGTCACCCTAACTTAAATAGACTCCGAACCTTTCTAAATTCTAGTTGGTTCGGATTTCAAGTAGATCTCCATATTGAATTAAAATTTTGCTGTCGGAAGCAGCCAGCTTCTACTTTTTATTGACTTTTCTTTATTTAATTCACTTTGTATCGTTTGATTCAAGAGAGAGCTAAAATGAAATAAACAATGGAATAGATAATTCTGTACATGGCTGCTAATATATTTGACTTTTAAGATATCTCATGAAATTAGTGAGATAACTAATGTGACAATAATTGTTTCACAATGAATATTTAGGAAATTTCGAGATTTAGCATAAAAGGCTAGTTTGTAGCTAAAAATTATTGTTATTTTATGTTATTATTCTTTTCCTCACAATCAGTTTTCCCGATGAACTCCAGACGCCCTTATTCTGTTGTACAATGTTAGCAATATTGAAGTTAAAGTAAATATATCTTACCCAATGAATATTTTAAATATGCATTATCTCTAAAAAACAGATGTGAAATAAAATGGATTACTCATATTACATTGTATAAAATCTGTTAGCATATAACTGTACTGTAAAAAACCCAGAACAGTTGATAATGACTATAGTTATGTTTAATCATTAGTCCTGATACAATGTGTAAATACACATCATAGTGTTCTACCATCTACCAGCATAAAGTTACTATGGTTGAAATCTTACTTCAAGAATTATGTAATTAAATAATTGACTTATTATCTTTGTTTTCCTTGTTTATAGTTTGTTTTATTTAATATTATGTGTTTATATTAATTATGTTGCTGTTTAAGATAATTGTAACTCATTATATCTCTTTTACAATTCTGCAATATTTTCAATAGTTTTAAAAATAACCCTTATTTTAACTGTAAAAGCTACTTGAATTAACTCAGCTCTCTATATCACTTCTAATCTAAGGTAAGACATTAAAAATGAAGCGTTAAATGAATATGAGAATATTTTGTCCACAGATCACGAATCGCGAACCAATTCTTACCATGCCGAGGAAGAGAACAGAGGCACTGAGGCGACTCCACTTCTCCAACGCTTCCCGAGGTATCAACACGATGATAACTTCTATCGCACCAGGGCTGTTGTCAGCTTTCTTCTTCTAATCTTGCTGTTTGGAATGACTATTGGCACATATCTCCTGGTCATCCAAAGCAGATCAGGTGAATATTTTATTTATAGAGAATTTATAAATACACTTGCGGTCATAATAGTGAGATTTGATTAAGTTTGAATGTGATTTTATAATTCTGGTGAATTTATGGAACATGCTTGCGTTTTATCTTAAACAGTATTAGGGCAGTATCCCTTTCTTGTGTATTTTAACTTCTAACCAATAAGAACTTACCATATGTCGGTTTTGTACAATACTTTTATCAGATATAGTTACATATAGCTCTGCTCTGGTAATTAACACTGACGCTAATGATATATAGAAAATAATTTTCCTTGCTCGGTTTGCGCTTGAATACTACTTGCGATTGTTAGAGTTTAATTAATAAAAATTATTTTTTTAACACACATTACATTAGTATTCGACTTATATTGACAATATTGTAAATTTTTAGAGAATGTGTTACCACCAATTGAAGAACCGGAGCGTTATGTAAGCCGTCTTCAATGGGATAAGAATGGGGAAATTGAGCTGGCAGATGTTGAACAGATGAAGAAGAACACAGTCATCATCGTTCAGACGGATACAGAAGAATGCGACAGCACGAAAACTTGTTCTAGGCTATTGAACTTGATGCAGGTAAACAAACTCTGCTTGATTTTTTTGGTCATTTGACATTAAGTGAATCTTAGGAAACAGGAATCTACGAGTATACTAATATTATAAAGAGGAAAGATTTGTATTTTTTTTATTTTGTCCCATTCCAAAAATACTTTCACCGTTAAAAAGCTATGTTATCACTGAATAACATAGGCTATATAATAAAATATTTTTTTTTTTTTAGAAAAATGGGGCCCGCCTTCAATACAACTTCTTGGTGTCGCCCGATGGAAGAACCTTCGAAGCTCTTGGATGGAAAAGAAGTTCATTTATGTTTCCCGAGTACTCCGAAAATGCTTTAGTCCTGGCATTTATAGGTATAAAATATAAAAAATTAAATGAATGTTAATAAAAAAAATAAAAAAAAAGAATGTAAGTTGTATATTTTGTTATGAATATATGTTTTTTATTTGCAGGTAATTACACAAGCGATCCACCATCAGCTGCTCAAATGATGCAAGCCAAGATATTTCTAGAAAATTCTATAAGCCAGCAACATTTAGATTTAGATTTCGATATAATCGGTAAAAAGACTAAAGAACTACCAAAATATTTGTTTTTAGAGTTAAGTAAATTGCCACAATGGAATAAACATCTCTCCGATATGAACTGAGATGATTGTTAAAAGTAAGATTATTGATGTTAGTAGTTCGACTAGAATAATTGTCTATGAATCTCTGTAAATGTTTATTTTATGTTATTTGTTATTTTAAGTCATAAACGTAATTTAATTAAAGAATATTAGTTAAGGAAAAATTAGTGAGATTAAACATATTATTTTTTGTTATTATTTTTTTTTGTTTTATTTTTATTTTACTTGTCAGTAAATACTGATATCCGGATTTTACTTTGTTAAATAATTTAATGTACTTTCGTGGGTAGGAACGCGGGAATAAGGAGTGGTTTGTGAAGAAGTAAATTAATTAACATGTTAGTAGAGTCGTTTTTCAATGTCGAATCGTTAATGATATCTGGGGATAAGGAGGATTAGTAGATATGTTAGTATTAGTATATATATGTTAGGAATAGTAAGCATATCCAAGTGCTTTGGTCAATGGGTTGGTGTCTTCATTGTAACCGCCCATGGCTATCGCACACGTTTACTGGTTACGGATACCTAGGCTGGTAGATATTTCTCAGTGTTGTGCCGCAGTCGGCTAGTATTAGTTGTCTCGAGTCGGAGTCTTCGAGTCATTGTTGTTTCGTGTTGTTATCTATGCTATACAGTAGGCTGGTAGATAGTCGCAGTCGCAAGTCCACTTGTGTTGTTTCGGAATCGGCAAGTCATTGTTGTTTCGTATTCAAATTAGCAAGTGGCAGACTCGCGGTTAGAACCTAGGCGTGTCCAAGTGCTTTGATGCATGGGTTGGATTCTTCAGTGGAACCACCCATGGACATCGATATGTGTGCTGGTCACCTTTAACTATATGATACAGTAGACTGGTAGGTATATCGCAGTCGCAAGTCCACTTGTGTTGTTTCGTGTTGGAGTTATCAAGTGGCAGACTCGCGGTGGGAACCTAGGCGTTTCGAAGTGATTTGGTGCATGGGTTGGATTCTTCAGTGGAGCCACCCATGGACATTGCACATGTGTGCTGGTCACCTATATTTATGCAATACATTAGTCTGGTAGATATGTCGCTGTCGCAAGTCCACTTGTGTTGTTCCGGAATCGGCATGTATTAGTTGTCTTCAGTCGGAGTCGACTAGTCATTGTTGTTTCATGTTCAAGTTAGCAAGTGGCAGACTCGCGGTTAGAAAATAGGCATGTCCAAGTGCTTTGGTGCACGGCTTGGATTCTTCAGTGTAACCACTCATAGTCATCGCACATGCGTGGTGATCACCTATATCTATGCGAAAAAGTAGACCGGTATATTAGAGGAAGTTTGAAAGTAGCGCCAGTGTTGGAGAAATTGAGAAGCAAAAGGTTAGTGTGGTATGGACATGGTATGCGACGAGACGATGGGGACATAAACCAGAAAGTGTTAAGAATGAATGTGGATGGCTATAAAGGAAGAGGAAGACCGAAAAAAGTATGGATGGATTGTGTGAAAGAGGATATGCTTAAGAAAGGAGTGGATTCAGATATGACGGCTGATAGAGATGTATGTTAGAGCATCACATACTGTGCCGACCCTCCATAAGGGATAAGGGCAAGTTGATGATGATGATGACAGTAGAATGGTAGATACGACGCAGTCGCAAGTCTAGTTGTGTTTCAGAATCGGCAAGTATTAGTTATCTTAAGTCGTAGTCGGTAAGTCATTGTTGTTTCGTGTTGGAGTTGGCAAGTAGCAGGCTCGCGGTTTGAACCTAAGCTTGTCCAAGTGCGTTATTGAATGGGTTTGGTTCTTCAGTATAACCGCCCATGGATATCGCACATGTTTACTGGTTGCGGATATCTAGGCAATACAGTAGACTGGTAGATATGTCTCAGTGTTGTCCCGCAGTCGCAAGTCCACTTGTGTTGTTCCGGAATCGGCATGTATTAGTTGTCTTCAGTCGGAGTCGACTAGTCATTGTTGTTTCGTGTTGGAGTTAGCAAGTGGCAGACTCGCGGTGGGAACCTAGGCGTGTCCAAGTGCTTTGGTGCATGGTTGGATTCTTCAGTGGAACCACCCATGGACATCGCACATGTTTACTGGTTGCGGATATCTAGGCAATACAGTAGAATGGTAGATATGACGCAGTCGCAAGTCCACTTGTGTTGTTTCGTGTTGGAGTTAGCAAGTGGCAGACTCGCGGTTTGAACCTAAGCTTGTCCAAGTGCGTTATTGAATGGGTTTGGTTCTTCAGTATAACCGCCCATGGATATCGCACATGTTTACTGGTTGCGGATATCTAGGCAATACAGTAGACTGGTAGATATGTCTCAGTGTTGTCCCGCAGTCGGCAAGTATTAGTTGTCTCGAGTCGAAGTCGGCAAGTCATTGTTGTTTCGTGTTGGAGTTAGCAAGTGACAGACTAGCGGTGGGAACCTAGGCGTGTCCAAGTGCTTTGGTGCATGGGTTGGATTCTTCAGTGGAACCACCCATGAACATCGCACATGTTTACTGGTTGCTGATATCTAGGCAATACAGTAGACTGGTAGATATGTCTCAGTGTTGTCCCGCAGTCGGCAAGTATTAGTTGTCTCGAGTCGGAGTCGGCAAGTCATTGTTGTTTCGTGTTGGAGTTAGCAAGTGACAGACTAGCGGTGGGAACCTAGGCTTGTCCAAGTGCTTTGGTGCATGGGTTGGATTCTTCAGTGGAACCACCCATGGACATCGCACATGTTTACTGGTTGCTGATATCTAGGCAATACAGTAGACTGGTAGATATGTCTTAGTGTTGTCCCGCA
The DNA here is from genome assembly GCA_029286645.1 of Papilio protenor. Lineage (NCBI taxonomy): Eukaryota > Metazoa > Arthropoda > Insecta > Lepidoptera > Papilionidae > Papilio > Papilio protenor. The sequence continues at coordinate 977,798 of JAGSMZ010000035.1, read as the reverse complement.
GTCGGCAAGTATTAGTTGTCTCGAGTCGAAGTCGGCAAGTCATTGTTGTTTCGTGTTGGAGTTAGCAAGTGACAGACTAGCGGTGGGAACCTAGGCGTGTCCAAGTGCTTTGGTGCATGGGTTGGATTCTTCAATGGAACCACCCATGGACATCGCACATGTGTGCTAGTCACCTATATTTATGCGATACAGTAGTTTGGTAGATAAGTCGCAGTCGCAAGTCCACTTGTGTTGTTCCGGAATCGGCATATATTAGTTGTCTTGAGTCAGAGTCGACTAGTCATTGTTGTTTCGTGTTCAAGTTAGCAAGTGGCAGACTCGCGGTTGGTACCTAGGCATGTCCAAGTGCTTTGGTGCATGGCTTGGATTCTTCAGTGTAACCCATGGTCATCGCACATGCGTGCTGGTCGCGGATATCTAGGCAATACTGGCTGGTAGATATGTCTCAGTGTTGTCCCGCAGTCGGCATGTATTAGTTGTCTTGAGTCGGAGTCAGCAAGTCAATGTTGCAATGTCATGCTGGTGGTAGGAATCTAGGCGAATCCTCCTTAACCCAACCATAAATAATAGATTTGAAATTTGATTACATATTTAACTTGTATAACTATATCACAGTATATTATGTAATTGATGTTAATAATAATATTCCTGCATTTCCTAAAGGCCACAATGAATGGCATTTCACATATACTTATTACAACTTTAGCCAGAAGATGGTAATAAAATTATAAGATACTATATTAAGCATTTTTATTTTACTTATTCCTTTATGGACCTTATGAACTTTCCACCTGAACCTTTTTACTTAGATTTGCGAACTTTATATTCTAATCTAAGGTTACAACCAAACTGTTACATAACTAGCTGTTGCTCGCGACTTCGCCCGCGTGAAATTAAAATACAATAAAAAATATAGCCTATGTTACAGATAAATTACCTTTCTAATGGTGAAAGATATTTTGAAATCGGCCCAGTAGCTTCTGCGTGAATCGAATACATACAAAAATACAAATCTTACCTTTTTATAATATTAGTATAGATGGTTTGGAAATGGAAAATAACAACAAACGTAAGCAAGCCCAGTTTCATGTGGTAGCACCTCCGTAGTTTATATGGCCCTGAGGTGGCTGGGTTAGGTAAATCCTTCAGCCGTTTGTTTGAAAGGACTGCAACTCGGGGCGGAGCTGACTCGACGGCTGGCGTAAGCGGGGCCGCGAATGTTTTGAAAGCGTTCCCCGCTACAATGCGTTTGAAGAACATTGTGATTTTATTTAAAAAAAAAGTATTTTTAGTATATATTTTCATTTACTCCCAGTAGTCAATTATTAACATTTTTTTATTACTAACCCAACGAACAGAAACAATTGTCATGATAACTATCAAACATTTTGAATTCACTTGTTTTTTTAACATTTTGTTACCTCAAAATGTTACTATTTCCTTAAATTAAATTTTATACTTATAAATACAGTAAGATTTACACACTTTTTAGCTTAATCTATATCCAATTTTCTGAAACTTCCCTCTATTGAAACGGTTCCATCTTTGATAACTGGTCTGTTTCTAGAAGATGTGATTCCTCTTGTGCTCAGGATATCCATATCGTCTAAAGCTAGGAGTTTCTTCTTCTGGTCCGAGAGCAACTGTCTCGTGTGAGAGATCATGTCTTGAAGTTGCAACGGTCCCCCATACATTGTCGGTAAACATGCAACATTCATATTCTTATGCAGTTGTTTGAGATTTGTGTGAATCTAGAAAATTAAAGAAAATATATTTCGACATAAATAAAAATCAACTTTTGTGATTCGGAATCTTTTGATGATATACTGCATTGTTCTATATTTAAACGATTTTGAAAAAAGGTTCTTAATTAGAATTTTCTAACATACATCTTACAGAGACACTCATCAGGGTAAGTAGAGCCCCTGAATATCCACTGCCAAGAAAAGGCAACATGACATAATATGTTAATTAACAATGATTCAAGAAAATATCTTCGTCTTTCTCGTTAATTCTGCAAAAACTAAACAATATCTTACTGTAAAAATATTTCAACAGAATCCACGGTTAGACCGCCTAGAATTCTAGCGAAATACAAGTAGCCCCTTCTCTATCAGGTCTTATATTATTTTGGAAGTTACTATTTTTATATCTTACATTAAGTCTTTGTGTCATTTTCGATGATACTTTGCTCATAGCAAAATCGACTATATACTTGATTCCGGACGGTATATTGACGAGGTGAAACTCCTTGTGTCGAATCGGAAGTGATTGCTGGAAAAAAGACAAAAGCTATTATGTTACTTAATAAACAAAGAAAATACACAAGAATAGGCTTCGAGAACCTCACGTTTGCTGATTACAATACAAAACACAGTTTTTTTTTAATTCGATGAAATATGAAAGAATAAACCAATTTACCTCTCCCCACTTTAATATTCTAGCGAAATCAGTTGGGTTCCAGGCGGTGATGTGAGCGGCGGTCAATCCTGTACCTTCACCGACGTGTGTGAAACCCATTATCTGGTCTACTGGGTCGTCCAACAGGCTCTCATACACCACGATATGCACCCGACACATATCCCAACAAGTGAATTTGTTAGCATTGAAATGACCTAGTAAAATAAAATCAATTGTTAATTTATAAAGACGTGGATATTAATTCGCTACAAAGATTCGCTACTTCAAAAATATTAAAATTTTATGTAGATACGTGGGTTGAATAACCATAATTGCTTACTTTGTTTGTTCAAAGTGACACATATGTAGATGGCAATATTTTTTTACAACATATGTTTAGGAAATTATTAAAATTAGATGAAACATTTCATACAAAAAACAAAGTAAAGCACCAACAAAATCTTCCAGGTATGTCAAAGCATAAAAAATTGCAGTGCATCACAGAAAAACAATCGCATACGTAATTTATATATTGCTTTAGAAATTCATAACTTCGCTTCAAGTATAATAAAAAAGGAATTCATACTCATGTTATAAACGATGACACGTCGCCCCATGTTGTCACGTACCGGTGATACCACTATGTACCTAAAAATTAAATAATAATGTTGAATACTAAATTGTAAAACAAACTCCAGAGCAGCCGAAAGTATCTGGATGAAAGGCCCAGATGTTTACGATCTGGCCGAGATCACATGTAATGTTTTTATTTGTAAAATATACAGTTTCCGCTGGATAGTTTTTTTTTACATTTAATAAGCAACGAATAACTTAAATACTTCATCGAGTTTTTTAAGGATAAAATCAAGGGCAACAACTAATTTAGCATTACTGATTACTAGCTTTCACCTACAACTTCGTCCGCGTGTAATTAAAAAAGAAAAGTAAGTAGCGTTTGTGTCCTAGACTATCCCCTACATTTATACCAAATTTCATCGAGATCCGTTCAGCAATTTAGGCTACAAACATCAATCCAAACTTTGGCATTTATAATACTAGTAAGACTAGTAAGAAGTAAGATTCTATATTATTAGGAACTCACCCACTCTCCAATATTTCAGCAACTCTAGCCTCGTCGTGATCGAGGTTAGTGAAACACTCTGGGTAATATTTCCTTAAGCTCAGATACTTCAACAATGTCTGCTGGGCCATTGGTATACTGTATTTCTTATGACGAAGGAACCTCAATAAAAAGTTGTCATCTGTAAAGAAAATTAATCAATCAATAACTTTTTTAAATAATTACAATATAAAGTTGAAAGTTAAAGCGCCAATAGCCTAATGGTTTGGGGTACGGTCTACCGATCTTGCGCTCGAGGGTTCGAATCCCGCCATTCGACTACTATCGTGAACCATATCCTATCACAAGCCTAGAGCTTAGTTGGAATGGTCAAAGGAAATATTAGTAAGTTAACAAAAATCTACTAACATTTAAAAATAGTAATTAAAAAAAAAAGAAAAAAAAGTATTCCCAATGCCTATTATTACATCCTAGATAACGATAATTGTATGCATTTGGAAAGTTAACGTGTTGCATTGAAAAACTTAAAACGAATCGCGGAAATCCACGATAATACACTTACAGAATAATTGTCTTGTTCCTAACAACGAGACAAAGTTGGAAATTATTATGTGTGTCAATAATGTAATAATATCTAATACTTAATTTGTATATTACGTGTTTTCTGTTTACTTGTGTGATTTGTAATCTAACTAATATAATAAATGCGAAAGTTTAGATGGATGGATGGATGTTTGTTAGAGTTTGTAGCCTAAACGGCTGAACGGATCTCGATGAAATTTAGCATAGATGTAGAGCATAGTCTGGAAGAACACATAGGCTACTTACTTTTGTTTTTTTTTATTCCACGCGGACGAAGTCGCGGGCGAAAGCTCGTAAATAATAAAAGAAAAATGCACATAGTAGACAGAAAGTGCACATATACAAGGTATATAAATTTCCGCCGACATTAAAAGTTGTAACAATGTTGATGATCGCAGTCACGCAGAACCAATCTGGTTTCGTTTGACCTTTACGATATCAGAATGAATGTTGTGCAATTATATACACAATATATACAAACCGGAGGCAGTGTAATAGGAAGCAGAGAGTACATGCTAACAACATGTTTCCGGTCTTAAATCCGGTAACAAAACAATCTTAAAATTATTGAAAATAATTATTCGTAAGGGAGCATCCAGGTCCGGTGAAGGCGGGAGAAGTACATTCGACAGATCTGAACTTATCTAAATGGTTATAGAAGAGCTCAAGATCTGAGAATGGTGGGCGTTTATTCTTTGTCAGTTTCTGATGTGGATTTGAGCATGAAGTGGCGTTGTAAATGTATAGGCGGACGAGTTATCTAGTTCCCGAAATGAAAGCCAAGATAACGTTGTTTAAAAGTGGTAGAGCCCGATTTAACATCTAAGCACGAATGTGCCGGCTCGCCCGGTGCAATACCACGAACACACAGACATTCGTGAAGTTTTTTTTTTTTTTTTTATAGTAGAAGTGGGCAAACGAGCAGCGGATCGCTTAATGCTAGTTGATCCGACGCCCATGAACATCCGCAACGCCAAGGGAACTGCAGTGATAGTAATTCCGGGTTTCATCTGATGAGTGTGGTGCCGGAGGCCTAATATTAGTCCCTTTCCTTTCCCATCATTTTCTTATACGGAAAGATGGGAAGGGAAGGTGGACTTGACGGTGGAGGAGACGCATAAAAAGGGGAAATATCCTTTTCATGTGCGTCTCCTTCACCGTTGATTAACGGTAGGTAACGCGTCTGCAATTGGGGATGTATATGGGCAGCGATCGCTTCGCTTTCTCGGCGCATTCAGGTGACCGTTCGTTCATTTGCCACCTTATAGTATATAAAAAAAAGTTGGTGTACCTTGTCTGACGTTTCTTATATCATGGTTCTTCTGTATCCATTCCCTCATGATCTTGAGGGCCTGTTCTCTGGTCGATGGTGTTTCTCGCAGCTCACGAGCCGCGACCGCCATGTGGTTACTGGGTGTGTGGCTCATAATATCTTCTTCACGTTTCTCATTGCCAGTACCCCACGTTGTACCCACGGTAAGCAACACACTTGCCGACTGCATTATACTGTAAACAAAGTACAATAGTTTTCAAATATCTTGGCGGCTCGAAATATCGTACGAGTCGCTCCGTAGAACTCCGTATTACGCAGCGCGCCAATGACCTTGGGCCGGCAAGCCATTTGATTATTCTTATACAATAAGGACAAATAACACGTTCAATACCATACCACAAAGCCGACTCATTCACTTAACTTTAATACGCGAAAGCTCCAATAGCATTGAAAGTGTTCATCTGCGGCGTTTGTTTAATTTAAAATAATCATTCGTATGATTATCTTTTTAATAGAGCATTCTTACATCAATGTACCAAATTATGATGAAATTTAGGTGGGTTGTTTTACGGTCACGAAAGTCTTAAATTATTATTTTACTTCTATACTTAATTTATTCTACACAGTTAAAATGTTTTGATACACGATTGAAGGGTAATTGTTAAATAAATGTTTTGATAAAGTGTCTATTTGAAAACGATTATAGAAGAAAGGAAGTTGTAGATAACATATAACTACCGCATTTGTGAAATGAATTTATTCTCACGGATTTTTGTACACTGATGTAAAAAATAATTTTCTTATGTCAGCATAATGCTATGCATTATCCTTGATATTACTACCTATTTAATATTAAAAATCAATAAACGCAAAGTGGCTTTTTGACGGAAATTACATATCCTGTTCATAATGTCAATTCTAGAAACTTTTAGCTCTATGTTATTAACAATCATGACACCGTGCACCCTATCCTAGGTTTTATTGCATCTGCTTCGGTTTGAGCTCCTTTTGAATTATTTTTGACCGTGACTTCCTTTTTATTCGCATCAATGCATCATTATTTCAACATGCATTTATAAAATATATTTTAGATGCATTTTTCATACTAAAACCGCAATATACGAAGTGAGGAAGGTTAACAAGAATTATTAATCAATTTCATTTTAAATTTGAACTTTTAGCAAATATTGAGTAACATTTGCTATTTATTTGGGAAAAATTTAACTAAATATCTGTTTTTATTACTGACCTTCCTTTCTAATCATGTTGTAATTCACATATAAATGTGCATTAATTCTAAATTGGTATGCATAGGAAATGCAATCTTACCGAGATCGCGCCATACCGAGCTGTCGCGCCTTTTATTACAAGATTAATATGACAATAACACGATGATGAATATTGCCAACCAAAATCGACCCATCTTACAAATCAATCGATCTCGAAAGGTTTGCAAGAATGGACAGCAACTCAATAGAATACTCATTATGGCATGTAGCATCATACTGTTGACAACAGTTTATAAAAAACATACGGACGAATTGAGTACCTCCTTCTTTTGGGAAGTCGGTCAAAAAGGTAAACAAATGTAAATGGAGTATCAAATTTATTTACCTAATATTGGAACGAACGAATACTGAATAAATGAGAAAGTTTTGATGGGTCTTTGTTAATACGATCACCGTAACGGCTTTACGGATCTCGATATAATATGGCACAAATATAATCAATAAACACAAAGTGAGCTTTTGACGGAAATTATAGATCCTGTATATAATGTCAATTCTAGAAAATTTTTAGGTCTGTATTACTAACTACACGACGCCATTTATCCTTTCCTACGTTTTGTTGCATCGTCTTCGGTTTGACCTGCTTTTGAATTATGATTTTGACCATGACTTCCTTTAAACACGTAGGCTTCCTACTAAGTTTTTTCCGCACAGATGAAGTCGCGGGCAAAAACTAGTGATGATAGCACAATACCCAATGAGATCCAATGAAAAAACGATTAGTTTTAGGATTGCATACCGTAGAATGCTTAGCTATAAGGCTAATTGTAAGAAAAAATCTTTGATTTCAAATTTTAGTTGAATTTCGGTCAATGGGCGACCGTTAGGAACAACTAAATATACCTACGATCAGAACAATGCAGATACTAAAATTATGTAATACTATTATACATACAATCTAAATGTTGTTTAAACGTTAAACTTATTATGTAATTAAACCAGTTTCATTGATGAGTTTAATAATATACGGCCAAGGTTTAGAGTAATACAACAGGTCACACTTTATTGGTTAACTCTTTATTATTATATAATACGTAAAGTTTAAAAAGAGCTTACAATTAATCAACATTGATTAACTCTCAGCTGTCTTTTCTTATGATTTATTTATTCCGGGGTAAATGTTTACCAACTTTTCCAACAGCATCTATTATGTCGTCGTCCCAATTTTCCGCAGGTCCGAATGCTTCTTCGTGTATAGCTAATAAAGCGAATTCTGTCATTACATCTGATTTGCATTCAAGTTGTCCAATATCGTCTGATGCTTCTTTGAACTCCGAAGGGCGGATTCTCTTAATTTCACTTGCATTAAAACCGCACAATATATTTCTGAGTGCTTTAAGATCGTAAACCGTGTAATCTTCTATCTTTTTAGATTCAAAATCCTTACGTACGCGATCCGCGATTGCTGACAATTGATCATCTGTTAGATTGTAATCCTTGCCGAAGTTTTGTATCATCTCGAAATCGTTAAAAGTTAAATTTTCATAGTCGGAACTATTTATACCTGGTATCACCCACCGAAGGACTGAAAGTATCTCATCTGGTATTTTTGATATGCCATCGTATAATGTGATTAAGGATTGCCAAATGTTAGCGGCGTCGGATTTCCTTAAATTATTGTTGTTAAATTTTTGTATACATTTAGTCACTTCCGAGATGTTTGTAGAGTGCGGTTCGGTTTTAGATATATTTTTTTGTGGCGCAAATATATCGTTGCAGTTCATATCATTCGATAATAATATTACTCTTATTATTAATGAAACAACGAAAAGCATGATACACAAACGTTGTATGTTGAACATTGTCTTGATATTTTTATGACGAATGAACTGGCTTATGATCACGGTACGAATGAAAATGCCGCTCACGTAGTTATCTAGGTTCATTGATTATTGAAGGGATTGATTGCTCCGTTAGGGTTGGGACAAAACTGTTACATCCCTATTTTAAAACTACAAAATTTTAATTTTACATCATATTTTTTGTAATAATTACAAGAAATATATTTAATTCTTTAAAAGATTGAAATAATAACATCAATTCATATATTATAAGCGATAAAGTCTGTAAGGAATTACGTTATAAGTTTATAAATAGTTACTAAATTAAATAGCATAAAAACAGCAATAACATTTTATGATAATAACACAATGAAAAATAAGTTCTTTGTAACAAGGAAAATCTTAGAAGAAACCTGTCTACAAGTTATGTTTATTACTAATGTTAGGAAGTGGTTTCCGAGACATAGTCGGACACATTAGATTATATCAACTTATAGACTTCCGACGGACTTTTTGAAGGCTATCTACGTTCATTTATGGACAAAGTAACATTGACAATGTTTCTATTGTTTTTAGGTAACTTTTCATTTATAAACTATCGCACAGCTGTTGTGCGATTGTCGATTGTTTCGCAGTCCCCTTCAACTGTTAACTTGCACAATTAAAATCGAGTAGGGTGAGACTAAACAGTTGTGCGATAGTTTAGTTTCAGGAGTGTAACGCTCTTAGTATTTAAATAAAATATATCAATACAATTGGAATAAAACGTTAATACACGCTTTGTTAATTCTACATAATCAATCATAATAATCACAGCAATATTTGACTGATTCTTCTTTTAATCAAAAGCTCTACTCCTACGACTGTTTAATCGGCTACATATTTTCACGCTGTTTACTATACGGGGTGAATAAATTGTAAAGTCAAGCGGAAAGGTACAAAAACTACTTGCTAATAGCAGCAAAGAAGCAAGATAGCCATGGTAGAGGTAATTGTTAGCCATTTGCATAGTCCTTCGTGGACGTTTGTGCATTTGAATTTCTACGGAAGAAAATCTGGTATACTTTTGGTAGCAAGATTTGAAAGTCATGTAACCCTTTTAGATACGTTATTTTAATTTGACATTCTTTTATCTATGAATTTAAAAAGGGGTTGACCAGTTTTCTGGGAGGTAGGTAGACCATTTTACTATAAATATATTCATATATTATCTCCTTATCTATATTATCAATCGAATCGTCAGTTTTTGTAACTCGATTTTACCCTTTTCCTTAAGGCAGTTTACACGTGTAAGCGTGTATGTTAATATTTTTTTAAAAGCTTTTATTTATTCATTTTATTCATTTCAAATGAATTTTATCTCTACATACATATTTATTTGAGACGCTATAAAAGTATTACGTGTGTGTTAAAAATATGTATAGTTCTATAAAAACTTTAAGTTGAATCAGAAATTCGGAAAAATAAATACAGCGCGGCTTGTAGCTTGTACATAAGAGGTGGGTCTATACTTTTTGAACTATCGTGGTTCAGAGCTATGATAAAGTTGGAATGTTATTATACATAACTGCATAATGAAGGTGTACCAGTTTGAAATAACTATTCGAGGTCATTATCAAGACTTGATTATGGAAGAATAGTTTAATGCTGGATCTAGATTATTTGTAGTTATACTTTGACGTAAATTAAAAATTGTGACTTAATAAAAAAGGATAAAAAGTAAAAAAAAAAACCGGTAAATTATCCGTTAAAAGTTAAGTTTGAATGTATATTAATTAATTTGGCAAACAATGAATTGACAATTTTATTTCAAGTTCAAAAAATATAATAATATTTGTTAATTGTTTGTACAAAAATCGTGGAAACAAAAAAACTTCTCATATTTAATTAGCGTCTAAGAATAAAATTATCTTGCTTATTTAATTTCAAGTTTGAAGTTTACATAAAACTATGTCTCGTAATATGGAAAATTCGCACCTTTTAATACGAAATGACGAAAAAAACCGTGTCATTGTGGCTTAATAAAACTTATAGTAAGTTTTTGTATTCATGTCTAAATTTTACTTTAATATGCAAAAGTTTTTATGTATGGATGTTTGCTATGTACACTCCAGAACGACTGAACGGATCAGAAGTTCTATGGTTACATTTTTTTATTTGTTTTTTTATAATATTTTTAACAAAAAACTTAGTAGATTCTTGTTAATTTGCTAATATTTCTTTTAACCATTCCACCTATGTATGTTTTAGGCTTGTGCTAGGATATGGTTCACAATAGTCGAATGTCGGGATTGGATCCTCGAGCGCAGGTAGTCCGTACCCCAAACCATTAGGCTATTAGCGGTTACATTAAAATAATATTTTTCAAAACCTTTACCATCCCTATTGTTCTCAACGTGGTGCATATTTCAAAGTCGTGCATTAGTTACTTTAGACGGGCGACATCGAATCGCGTGATATGTGAAATGAATATTTAAAATGCATTGTAGCGTCATACCTATTTCTAATCGAAGAAATTGTATTTAGGTTTATTAATTTTATATAATAAAAATCAATGCGATCTGTTACGAACGCTTTCATATTACGTTGTACGCGAAAATATAACCAAGTTAATCTTATAACTATTATTAACAAATGTTAAGTAAATACTTTTAAAATTGAATTTAAAAGTGACCAGCATCATTGACATTATATTAAATGCATATATTAAAAAACTTGTTTGATAAAGCGACTGTTCCAGAGTTCTCTTAGAGTTTATTTAATTCTGTCGAATATTAATCACCCTTGAAGGTAATACTGGTGATAGTAAATTGATTACGTTATTAATAACTTAATATTAACAGATGAGACTTACTAATGTTCTTAATATCTAAAGATTATGGACTAGTTAGTAGCCAGTCTCTAACTCTATCACATTTCGGGGATATTGAAGTAAATACGACAAACACAAATGTATAACCTGACACTTTATTTAGAGCAAAATAACAATCAAGATTGACATATTTCGTGTCCAATATATATATGGGTGAATAATAAAAAAAAATAGTCTCCGCGTTTTTTTTTACCGACTTCCCAAAAGAAGGAGGTACTCAATTCGTCTGTATGTTTTTTTTATTCATTTTTATGTTTGTTACGGCAAACTCCGCCGCTAGTGGACCGATTTTTTTGTATCCGTAACTGATCCGATTTTATGGTACTTCTTTAAATTAGATTAGATTCGATTTTTTAGAAATCCACGTTGACGAACTTGCAACAGTTAAACCGACAAGATACTAAGCCTAACAAAATCTCATGAGTCCCCGTAACTTAAGAAAGCAGGTCAGTTTCTGTAAGACGAATATTATGCGTACCATTACTTATAACTTTAAACAGAAACAATTTATATGCGGATATATTACCGTAACATTGACAACCAACATTACTCAAAGGGTAATTTTGTAACACAACTGAGATTTCGACAAGATGATGAATGTGTTCTGCGACCGGAGATCTTTGTTTAAATGTAAATTGATAAAATAAAACCATCACACCAAAAATTCCTTATCATTCAATCCTTATTTTTGTAAATAAATATTCTATATGCCATTTTTAAGTACTGATAGCAAAAAAAACGTTTTTTATTAAACACCAGTCCGACAAAATATAAAAAAAATATTTTGTGTTGCAATATTATGCTTTCTAGTTATAAATGTATTACCCATGTTCCAGAAAATTAAACAATCGTCAGGAGGTCATTATCTACACAAAGGCATAATTTGGTGTTATGCATCACAGCCATGAGAAGGTATCTATTACGACATTGTACAAGAAAAAAGTAGGACGACAATGACTTCTTGTTAGCACACGTGAATCTATGACTATGGGCGGTAATTCATAACTAGACCATAGTACTAACAGACAGGACTGGTAACTCCATAACTGCTTAAGGTGTGGATTAAATTCGGAACAGTGATAGATCGACAAATAACAGATAGGCCCTAGAAAGTCGCGGGCGCGTACAGTAAATAAAAAAGTATTTACATTATGCGTCATTCACGTAAAAATGTCTATTCCTATATGAGGGGAACACAGCTGAAATAAATAAACAAAATTATTATGAATACTGTTTTGGATAGCACTAAGAAACAATTCTTACCAATTTTCAACAATGCAATCCGCGGTACAAAATTATTTAAATTTTAAATGTCCCGTCATTTTAGCAAAAGAGCATACAAAAGAATAGCACTAATTATAATAAATTATAATAATTTTAAGAAACAAAAATCTCATACGAATCAGAAGTTAAAAATATTAAAATTACTTGATGCAAACAATTAAATTAATTTATTCAAGTTTTTATCTAACTGTCGAGGTTTTTATTATATTATACTTCTACTAGCTTTCGCCCGCGACTCCGTCCGTGTGAAATTAAAAAAAGCAAAAGTTAGCCTATGTGTTCTTCCAGACTATCCTCTACAGCCATACCAAATTTAATTGAAATCCGTTCAGCCGTTTTGGCTACAAACTCTAGCAAACATCCATCCATCCGTTTATAATATTAGTATGATATAGTTACTGGAATTTTCCATTTCTAATGTCGAATGATCGCCAGTCTAGATATATCTTATACTTAAAATGTGAACGTGTTTTTTCCTACCGTGTTTAGCTGGTATGTGTAATTTACACAGAGCGCACGCGCACCTTTGACTAATCTATCGCACAACTGTTTAGTTAGCCTATGAATTCTATGAGCTTATATACACACTATTAATCTATTTTAGTTGTTCAACTAAACAGGTGAGTTTGCTGCAAACAATCGACAATCGCACAACAAAAAAATTCTTTGATAAAGAATAATGTTCGAATTTCGAATTGTGGGTGGCCACTTTTATAAACAACTCTGCTTAACTATCAATTAATTTAAAAGTTTACATCTCTGTATTACATTGGCTTATGTAAGTGGAACGTCAAATATCAAAGCAAACATTTTGTTATTTAAGTTTGTCAATGTTAGACGTATGTGTGTCAACGGCAGTGACATATCATGAGATGATCTGACCCTTGTTCACGTATTTCATACAGGGACCCAGTTTCTTATGACGTAATTGAAATATGGAGTTTGTTTTGTTTTTGCAACGTGTAAAGCGACAAGGCCATGTGATTTATGTCGCGCGTAAATGTTATGTCACTTAAGTTAGATGCATAATTTTATATTATTTAACTGTTTCATGTGAGTGTTTACTAAGTAAATGATAAATCCGGATAACATGCATTGCCAGTAGTCGAACCAATGAAGACATAACACAAGCGGTCGTCGGTTCGAATCTCAATATTTAAATTTTGAAGTTTATTAGTTATGGTTACTAGATAGATTTTTTTTTTGTTAAAGTGTTTGTTAAATGTTAATATTACAAGAAAGTCAAGGATATATTACTAAAATTGTTTAGAAAATTTTTCAAAAAAAAATTGGATTCAGAAGGCTTGTTGTCCTAGAAGATTTTCGTTAAGGCGTACGAAAATAATTAGATTAATTACTTTCAAAAACATAATGTTTCCGCAATGGTAAAGTTACATGCAACCGTTAAATTCAAATACACGAATGTTAATATTATTATTTGTTTTTTTCTCCAAAGGGATCTCAATTTTAATGTATTACAGATGCGAATACAGATTCCATAACTCCAGCTAATTGTTTTATATCAAAGTTAACTATTAAAAATATGATGAATAACAGAATTTGAAAGACATTTTTTTTATTTAGAGTCAAGCAACGCCTTTAAAATACTAGAACATTTTTTTAAATACTATAATTGCATATTATATATTTTAATTAAATTAAAGGCTTATAATAATAATAGTTTTTGAATCTGATATATTTGAATAGCAAGAGTCTAAATTACTTTAATATAATATATTATAAATAATACTTAAATATAGGACAAAAAATGTATATACTCGTAAATATAAGTAATTCGCCAGCTTAGTGTAGGTTATTGCATACTTAATTAATTTATTATATTCAGTAAATTAAAAAATGACATACCACAATTTCGGCTGAATTTTCTTTAGGTGTTTTTCTTTTATTGTGACACTTAAGTATATGTCGCGAGCGCTCGTTCGCTTTGCCGCACGAACTTATAATGAGCAAGTGTAGTGCGGCGTACGCGTCGTTTTGTTTCTTTGCAATACCTCAACTATATATGAGGCAATAACAATATATAGCTATACCTGTATTCACACGCAATTAATATTACTAAACATTTATAGTCTAATTTACAATAACATCACTAGAAAGAAACTTAAATCTTCCTATGTATTCGGCTATAAATTGTAATAAAAAAGATACCTAGTCATTACGGTAGCAAAGAGAAACAGGAATTTTTACGCCTCATAGATAACTTTCTCGATTCTTCCACAAACAAATGTCCTTCTAGAAACAAGGAAATACCGGCCTTTGATCAGAAGAAAATGAAGATGAAAATACTGACGTTAATGTGAAATTCCAAATGCTAAATGGTAGGTATCAACTATGTATTTAACAGTGATAGGGCCAGCTTTAACATCAATGAATGGGCCGGTTCGCATCACGCAATACCACATCCACGCAGAAGACTGGCGTGAAGTGGAACCAATTCCGCATTTCGTCTGATGAGTTTGCGTGGCGGAGGTCTAATTTTAGTCTGTTTCCCTTTCCATCATTACCTTGTAAGGAAGGGACGGGTAAGGAAAGTGGATTCGACAGTTGAAGAGACTCATAGGAAGGGAAAATATCCGCTTTATATGCGTCTCTTCCCCAATTTGCAATTGCGGATGTCTATGGACAATTTAAATGGCCACTCGCTCATTTGCCACCTTATACTCGTAAAGTAAAAAAATCAAAGAGCGAGATGTTTTAATGCGATGGAAGCGTAGAGCATTTTTTTATGTTCAAGTTTTCAACATTTTAATATAACATTTGCGATCAAAAGTAGTCCTGATCCATTGACACCTGTGACTTCTGGTTAACGTAAGAACGCGACGTGACAAATGGATGTAATGTAAGTGTTAATGGGTACTAAAAAGTGAAACATACAAAGTGTGTTCACATTTGTATGGCATTGCCAAATTTGACTGAATAAGAAAGATTTGAAAATTTTTATTTTATTTCATGTAATTCGTAAAAGTCTTTTAATTACTGAAATGGTGTGTTGCTTCTTATGTTAAATAACGTTTTACTAGCTTTCGCTCGCGACTTTAACTTTAAATTAAAAAAAATAAAAGTGAGTAGCCTATGTGTTCTTTCATACTATCCTCTACATCTGTACTAAATTTCATCGAAATCCGTTTAGCCGTTTACGCTACAAACTCTAACAAACATCCATCCATCTAATCTTTCGCGTTTATAATATTAGTATTATTATTTTATTTTATGTAATTCTTATAGGTCTTATATTGGTGTGTTGATGCTTAGAAGATGTTGAATAACAAGAAGTATTTAAAATATCTCTTCATATCTTGAAAGTATTGAAACTGCATGTTTTAAATCTTGTACGAGTAAGTACAAATTTAACTGGACATGTTGTTGGTAATTGATAGCACATTTGACGCAGACAGTATTGATCCGCCGCGTCGCGTCGGTTTGCGCGCGCAACCCGACGCGAAGCGACGCCATGCCGCATATATATATCTATAGGGTTTTATATATGTACCTGGGAATAGATCAAGCCCCAGCCCAACTGGTTTCTTGTCTCGAAATATAAATGGTCATTGAAAAACGAAACATGTTTTTTTATAATACTTAGTCAAAATCAACTATAGCATTTGTATTGAAATATTGCTCGCGACTTCGCCCGCGAGGAATCTAAAAAAAATTAAAATTATAGCCTATGTTACTCAATGATTACATAGCTTTTTGTTGCAAGAATTTTTAAAATAGGTCCAGTAGTTTTTAACTTATTTCAATACATACATAAATACAAATCTTTCCTCTTTGTAATATTAGTATAGATATAATGTTCGAATGTAAAAAAATACAAAAAGAGGGTCATAGCTTCTACAGCAGTGGTGTCGAGGTATATTGAACCTTGCTTGGATTTGTCACCTTTGACTTGTGAGCTTGTATGCTTTGTTTGAATTGAGAATTGAATAGCGCACTTCGGGAGAGTTTGATCCCTAAAGGCGTGGATGATCCCTGGCCGCGGTATGGACGCAGTGGGCACATTGGGTAAGAATTTAAAGCTCTATACCCATCACTTTTTGCCTGTGTAGAAACGGACCCTCGATAAGCATACAACTGCCGATCGTATATATACGGAGCGAATGGAAAAAAGTCGATAGCGTGTTTTAGATCTTCGACGTGACTACAATGACGCTATTGTTGTCTCAGGTTATTCAAACAAGATGAAAGGGACGGCGATACGAACGATGATACGTGTTTATACAAGTAACACGGTTCATGGCTTCTAGGTTATATTCGCGATAGTTTTCATTATCTTAAATGTATACTCCAATACAATGTATACTTTTTTTTTTACTTATTTTTCATACCAACATAATTTAATAAGTGTAATACGGTAAAATAAATACTTGTGGACTAAAGAACCTTCGTCGTTTTTGTCTTGGTTAATGATGTCATTGTAAACACAATAGCGAATAATTATTTAAATTAACATATTATGATATTAATATGGTACTTAGATGGGAATTAATAAATCCGCTAAAACTATTTTACACAAGCTGTTGCCCGCGACTTCATTCGCGTGGAATTAAAAAAGTATTTGTTACCTCGCACTGGAGGTTAAGAAATTCTAAACTATACATTTTTAGAGATAAACGATATTACATACATTTACCCGTTTTAAAGTTGTCCAGTAACACCTGACACATGGTATTTATTCTTTATTGCTTTTTTCTATGTTATTTTATAACAATACTAGTAATTTCTTTTGCACTTCGGTTTGTGCAATTATTTGTATAGAACTTCATATTTCAACAACAAAGAAATAAAAAAACTCTAGGCTAATTTTAATTGGTCATCAACTCATACCCTTTTCTCGCTGAGGGGCTCGGCTACCCTTATCTAGGGGTGCTTAATCCATCCACCGATGTTCCTAAAAATGATAACAAGAAATAACCTTTAAAATACCCCTAGCTGTACCAATGTTTAACTAGCAATAGTTCTATTTGAAAAGAAATATATTATACAAGCTTTCGCCCGCGACTCCGTCCGCGTGGAATTGAAAAAAAAACAAAAGGGAGTACCCTATGTGTTCTTCCAGACTATCCTCTACATCTGTACCAAATTTCATCGAAATCCGTTTAAGCTACAAACTCTAACAAACATCCATCCATCTAAACTTTCACATTTATAATATTAGTAAGATTAATTGGTAGTTTAATTAAGGATGTAATTGTAGCCGGAGGCCTAATTTTAGTCCATTTCCCTTTCCACCCTTTTCTTAAGAGGAAAGGATGGGAAGGAAAAGTGGATTTGACGGTGGAGGAGACGCATAGGAAGGGGAAATGTCCTCTTTATGTGCGTCTCCTCCTCCGTCAATGAAGGGTAGGCAACGCATCTGCAATTGCGGATGTTTATGGGCAGCGATCGCTTTCCATTCCGGTGGATTCAGGTGGCTGCTTGCTCGTTTGCTGCCTTATATTATAAAAAAAAAATCTCCATCTAGTTTTTTATAACAACAATTAAACAAATGTAATTGGTTTGGTTCCCTTCATTATTAAATAAACCATGAGAATTGTAATTAAATAGTATCTTTGTATTAAAACAATTAAGGTTGATAAACAGTGGGCTTTTTCCACCAATTTTTAAGTGCTCACTAAATTATTCTGCGTAGCTATTAGTGATACAATAATTATGAACAATCATGTTTTTGTGGAGATATTTGGATATTTAACCCTTAAATGCATGATTTTTTCTTTTTAAATACCCTAAATTGAAACGGGTAGTAAACTGAACATACGAATAGATCAAGGGAAAAATAAAGTTTTTTTTAAAATAGTCTATTGTGTATGGAAGAGAAGACTGATGTATAAATGCATCATCATTCATTTAAGGGTTAAAACCAGCTTATTGATTTTAGAAAGCCCGCTATTTGTCAAGAAAATTAAATAGCTAGTAATTTGCAATAAAAATATACGTAAAACGAAATCTTTCTACTTTGGATAAATCCTTAAGGTGTGGTAAAATTAATTAAAAAATTAATCACGATTCATGCTCGAATTTATACCCATAAAAACATCACCATCCTGTTATAAAGACAAAAAAGGGGAATGATATATGAAAAAATAAAAAAAGACGATTTTTTTGACGATAAGTTTATTGATATAAGTTAAAATTACACTGATACTACCAAAACTTCCTACAACATCAATTTCAAATGTAATTTATTACAATGCGGTTCAAATAAGAATGTGCGTAAACATCACGTTGTGACGTCACCGCTCTTAAACCGAAAGATACCTAGAGTTAGTAAAAAATATTAAAATAGTTTTTTATAATCTGAATATTAGAGTTCAAAAAATAATTGCGGAATTAATTTATTATTAAAAATTGTTTTTTTGTAGAGATTTATTCATATCGAAGTAGGAAGGCGCACATTCTTATTTGTAACGTAATACAGATAAAATATTATTAAAATGTATTTAAGGTATTATGTAAATTCAAGATTCGAAAAACTGTTAAAAGTCACATCGATAAAATACTGATATGTTCTAAAATAATACTAGGGCGTCCCCAGCCAATGATCAAGAGGGAAAGACTATAAGGGCCTATCCCACCACTGGCTGATAGAGGCTCAGATAGCTTAAAAGTGATGTCACTGTCAGATAGAGTACCAAAATCCGATTCTTCCATCAGATATTTTATACGTTCGATTGTTATCTGACAATTTACAAAAATTGTGGGACTGGCCCTATATATTCATTATTATTTCAAAGGGATTATCAAATGTGGTCCAAAGGTTTAATGTAACTGATAAATTACTTTTGAGTTATCTATAAATAGGCCGCTTACTATTTCGAAGTAGTTTATGTATAAATTTAAAAAAAAATTGCCCCCGTTGAGGACGCCCATAAATTAATTCAAGACAGCTTATATTATAAGAAGGTATACATTGATTATTTCTAAATTTACATCTACGACAAAGAGTTAAAATACATTCCGTTCGAAAACCTGACAAAGCAATAAATTATTTCCGAATTTCAACTAATTGCCAATATTCTTAAACAAAATATATTTGGGAAAGATGAATATAAATTAATTTGGACGTTTTCAAGTCGGTAAAAATCACATCATTAATAATACAATTAAAGCTTCTTTTAAAATAACTGGCCAGTAACATAGACTAGAAAAAAATCCTTAAATTAAAAAAAAAATGCTGAAACAAAAAACTCTTTGCTTCTTAATCCTACAGTGATTATAATGTAAAGGGTAAATATTTCAAGTACAAATGAGATCACATAATAGTTATGAAGCTCTCATATTAATTCATATTTGCATTATTTCAAATGCGAAGGAAAAATGATATTCACTTTGGACAAACTAAATGCATAGTTAAAAAGAAAGTACAGTCTGATAGAGAATTTCCACTATTTGTTTTTTCAAAGGGAATGTGATATGGCAAGTATGGAACGGATGTTTTCCCAGTGGAAATCCTCAAAATCCTTTCTTTTTGAAGTTATACTTCTTTTGACACAATCTATTATTTGTTAAATAATTTTAAAATCTACGTTGAGCAGACGATATTTTATAATTGAATTTAATTGCAAGATTAATTAAAAAAATTAAATACTTTCATTTATTCAATGTTATCGAAAATTTAAAATAAAGTCTGTTTTTTAATTATTTCGAGAATTTACTGTTGATTAAAATGTTGTTTTTATAATTGAAAACAAAAAAATGTGCAACTTCATCGTACGCGAGTTAAGATTATTTTTTATTTATCCAACATCACATTTTAAAAATTGATTTTTTAAATCAATCTCTTACAGTCTTGCGAGAGAGTTTTCTATCATATTTTTAATACAATAATACAAAGCGCTTTACTTCATAAATAGGACAAAAATATGTTTGCTGAAAGCGTTTCACATATAGAAAATATAAGGAACAGTTTCACTATTTTATATTAGCGTTTTAAAAAAATAATGCTTACCCATAACTAATATGACTAGATTTATGCTCACTCAAAGTAGGAATTCTTTAAGATAGTTAATTACTAAATTATACAATTAAAAGTAATACTGCAAATCAATTACATTGAAAGGAATAATCTAATTTAAAATCATATGAATTAAAAAATAAATTAAGAACGTGAATCGTGTTAAAGTCAAAACTATAATCCGTTGCTTTAAATAATTAAAAAAAAATGTTCAGATCAATATTGAATTTTGAAGGGAAGAGAAGTTTTATTTTAGTTCTACTTACGATCCTAATACTGTGTTAACACCAAGAAATTACACCAATTAAAGTGACAATGACTAGTAATGGATACATGAATACAACATCGACTTATACTAAACTTAAAACTAAGAAAAAACATAACGTTTTTTCTATATAAAATATATAGAAATGTTATATGGAAAAAAAGTTACGTAGTTCAATCGCGCGTTTAAAATACGTTTACAGCAAGGTGTTTAAATACGTTAAGTATTTATCACAACCCAAGAACATGAGCAAATAAATTAAACAGTCATAAAATTAATTAAAAAAAACCTACTTATATTTGGTATAAAAACGATTAACTAAACATTATGTTTTAACATATCACAAGTATAAAGTCTGTAGCAAAAATTATAAACTAATAATGAGTATTTTTTTCAATTACAACTATTTAAATTTAAATAAATTTGGAGATCAGTCATTTTTAAGTCTTAAAAAAAGTAGGCTATTTTCTTATGAGACAAAAGTATTATAATAAGTGTAAAAAAAATTATAAAAAATCATAGCCAGTGGTTGCAGATGTTTCAAAGAAATAACATTTGACCATTTACTGGTACCAGTTTCTGTTTCTCGGTGTTCTTAGGCTGTGTGCTGACTCTCTCCTTCAATTTACTCAAGATCATCTTTATCGAACCAGGGTCCGAGTACATTCACCCAGAACAGCCAGAAAGCCTTCAGCGGTATGATGATAAGAGTCAGCCAAAACTTGTTGGAGAAAAGGGCCAACAGATGGGTCACCGAAGCAACAATCACAACATCCTTCAGGTGTCTAAAAATAAAACAATTCAATAACTATGGTGACCACTATAAATGGACAGGCTATAAGAATCAACTGTCATTCGCTATTCTTGTTCCGTTTAAATGGACAGGGAAAAAAACAATAATAGAAGTCGGACATCTGTGCCTCTTGTATCAGTGTTTAAAAATTAGACTTACTCGCCAATGCCGCCATCCATGTTGAGGTCATGTCCAGGGTCAAGCAGTTGGTAGGTCTGCATGGAATACTCAGGGCGCGTGATGTGCCTCATGAAGTGATAGCAGCATATGTAAATCACAGTCACCAAAATATTCATGCACTGTTGAACAGACAAATTATTTATATGTGTATAACAAGTTGATACAAATACATTACAATTTAAAGGCAGTAGTATAAAAGTTGGATTGTACTATTAAAACCAGGCAGTTAAAAGCAAAAGTGTGTAGCAGGCTTAGAGTAAATTGTAATTTGTATGAAATTTATTTAATAGCAGTTTTATTAACAATATTGTTATCCCTTACTCTTTGACAAAACAAAGACAAAACTAACAGAGAAATTTCCTTAATAGGAGTTTTTACATTTATTAAAATAAAAAATTTCGACGGAGAATTTGGGCAAAGTAAGCTAATTTAATCTTTTGTTAAAAATGTGGCAAATGATCGTTAAATAATTTGATATATTTAACCGGGACCGATGTATAAACTTACCATGACTAGCGGGCACATGTGGTCATAGAAAAAGAAGTAAAAGACCGTGTTGTAAATGGCTCCGCAGGTCAGTGACATGTTTCGATAGAAGCGCACCGTTGCCTCATTCTCAGCAATTATTTGCTTGCCACCTCGGGTCGGTTGTTTTCGTCTCTGTTAAAGGAACAAGATTTTATTGCATCGAAATCTCCCTTGTATACTATTTTTCTCGAGGTGGCTGAGCGCAGATTTTGCTTAGCCTAAACCTTGTTTATGAGTTTGAGTTATTGAAAGGTTGGCAATGCATCTGCAATTTCTCTATTCCTGCGGATATCCAGAAATTGACCAATTCAGTTATTACAAAAATAATTTAATTGCAAATCAGAAGATCGCAATTGAATAAGCAACTAATTTATTGCTAAGTTTTCATTTCTTCACTTAAGCATTTGGAACATGCATGTGATCAGATGTGTTCCCAACCTTCAATTAATGGACAAAGAAACAAAAGGATGTTTCTGTTCCCTATCTATTCTTTCCCCTGTCGGATCCACTTCTTATTCTTATTGGGAAGTTTTAAATACATCATTCATGGTCACAAAGATAAAGCCTGCTTTATTAAAAATTAGTTTTAAATTTTCCTTTTAAAAGCCTTATGAGCCAAACGCCAAAAATTACTTAGGGCATTGTCTTAAAAACGATATTGATTTTTCAGAACACAAAATTTTCAGGGCGTGGTCCCGACAGTAATGGCTTCCAAAATGAAATATACCAATTATTTTTCATAATCTAGTAATAATAACCAATTTTGTTGCAAACACTGCATAATGTGATAAATATTTAATTGAAATAATCTATAAAAATCAAATGTTTTATACAGGACAAAGGAACAAAGGCTCTCAAAGTTGTATCTATAATGGACCTCTAGATAAGTCCCACTATTTTATCATAGTTCTCTATCCAAAATGATTTGAAATCATTGTGTTAAGAGAATACTTACCGCCGGCATCTCTGAATGCGATATCAAGTTAATATCAAACCAATTACTAAATCAGATTCACAAGTTAAACGCACAAATTTTCTTTCGCCTACCAGCTACCACCAGCCCAGCAAAGCAAAGTAATATAAAGCCTAGTACACATTTCACATTTGATTGAAACGATCAATAACTAGCTGACATTCAACTGGCATGGTGTGGTTCACTAACTGGCGCCAGTGTGACCATACACATTTTGCCTAGTCTGCGTTACTGTCCAACTGTACTGTACTGACAACTGACCAAGTGTGTACCAGGTATAAAACAGTATAGATTATAGATTGCGTTTTAAATAAGAATGTGCATAAACTCGCGTTATCCTTTAATGTATAATTTAATGCGGAAAATATATTAGTAAAACTGGTTTTTTAAATAATATTTATTTCGTCTCTTTATCCTCAAGTAAAATCATTATAATTAAATGGAAATCTTTTTTGATGATGGGTTTCATTCTTTTTTCAGGAAAATTGGTGGAATTAAAGAATCATTCATTCAAACCACCTTTATACAGAGTGGAGAAGTTTGCGGTATAGTTTATTTTTTAATTGTTTGCGATTTTTCTCTTTCATTTGCCATAGAAATATAATTTTTATTACTCATGTTAGACCACAAGCTTTTCTCTAATCACATGTCATTATATAATTTCATGCAAAGGTTTAGCGACATTATTATAAAAGTTCAAGCACTTAACTCCTATGCATATGTACTTTTTCTTTGATTAAAATTAATTATCCTTAATCGAGAATTTATATATTTATTTGCATTAAATATAATGCGCAGATAAGAAATTGGGTAAGAAAATATCGGATATAAATACAAATTATAAACCTACAAGTTGGGCATTACAATAGATAAGTTAATATACTTTTTAGATTATGATGAACGGAACGAATGTTGAACGATTCACATCACTATTCACTCGATGTCAAGTCAAATAGAAACCAACCAGTAACCAACAAGCACCATCACTATTACTAAAATACGATACGGGTGTGAGAGAGCCTTTTATACCGCTTTATTGATTTTGAATGACTTTAGTCTGAAACAAAAAATTGTGCAAAATCTCATGAACTACACCACTGTTTTCACGCGTTAACAATATATTTTACACTAATTTACATTACTATGAAACTTGTAAAACGATTAAGTACGTTGCGACCGTGACCCTCAAATTAGGTTGACTACGTTTTGTAAGAATTCCTCAGGTGGGTTAAGCTTATTATTTGCTTTTAAAGTTTTTTGCTTTTGAGAAAATGAGAAAGTTTTTTGTATGAAAAGTATTTACCACTGCGAAGTTATCGATATCGTTAAAATAAAGATGATGTCTTCTTTCAGTAATAGCATGAAATTCTACTAAAGAGATTTTATTTCACGTGCTACATTTTGTTATACTGCTGTATTTCTTGAAAACAATATTTAATGTATCCCAAAAATCTCCATAACGCCATATACCTTATAATTTGAGTTGACATAGGATGATAATTTAATTATTTCCAACACTTTACAGATTTTGAATGAAATAATAAAAGTTATCAAAAACATTACAAAACAAAATTCGCTGGCGCTTTTAATGTTTATTCAATGAATTAACGATCTTATAATATCTTAGGTGTTAGGAAAACAGTATTTTCTGGTTTGTATTATCTTTTCCTGTGTTTATTTAGATTGTGTAGTGAACATGGTGATTATACTCAAATCAAAAATGTTTCACAGCTGTGGTCTATTGGCTAATGCATGAATTGTTAGATTAAATTATTGAATCTTTTGTTTAGAAAATGAAAAATTCATCTGATTGAAAAATATTTGAGATAAACATTCTATTTATTTAAAATAATTGTCATAGTTGGTAAAAATATGTAGTAGGATGTTGTTAAAATGTTTTTGCGTTGCCTTGCAGTTTTTGCTCTATTTTTTAGTGTGCTGCGAATGTTTAGCTTAAATTTCTTAGTCTATGTCTCTGATAATACCTATAAACTTTTGCTTTGCAATGTATTGTACACACAAATAGACAGTTTTTATTTTAATCTGTGTTATTTTTTAGATTAAAAGAAAGTACTAAATGATACGGGAATTTAATGACTCTTCAGATGAAGATGAAATGGAAAATCACTACCAAACAGACCCAGAATGTCTAGTGCTCACCCGACCGGATCGTGATATGCACAATCGCTGCTGCGGTGGCAAAGCTTGGTGCATAAAAGTAAGTGTACATATTTACTACTAGCTGTTCCCATGCAAATTATAAAAATTTCATTTTATTATTCACTTTGTCAAATTATCAATTGCAAATGTCAAAATGACATGACATGATGTCAATCAAACCATGGCAACCTTGCTTCCTTGATGTTGGCAACAACTTATGGTCTCTTTCCCACATTAGGGTTTTTATCCAAAATATTTACCCCTAAGTTTAATGTCGTGAAAATATAAAGCCTAAAGTGTGACGTAAGTGTAGGGCTTTTTATTAAAAAAAGAATTATTCAAAAATATGCTGTGATTGCTGACATCTTAGGGAACAAAGAAGTGTGTATTTACGCTTTATTATATTAGTATAGATATAAATATACAAATTAAAATTGTATTCCTTTGAAAAGAAAGCATAACTGCAATAGAAAGTTGCACATTTTGCTAAAAAAAAATTGGTATTGATTTTGGAATGAGATAAAGTTCTTTAACTGCTAATACTCATTCTGTATTCATGAATAATTGATAAAAGATTTGAGAAGATATTTGTTTAGCATCAATGCCACTTCTATTGACACTAAAGTGAACTGGGCTTGTTAGTAGTGTTCTTATACAATAATTACTGAACCTTTTTAAATTTGTCTAACCTATGCATCATTTTTATAATATGTGTCTTCTATGTATGAAACCAGAGTATTGTTGAATTTTTAAACATTGTGGATCATATTATATGTCCTAGAAAATCAAAATTGCATATAGCAAATGCTTGGTTATTTAACATCAGGTAAACTGCTGACTTTGTGCATATTCAATTAAAAAAACAACAAAATGATAAAAATAACTAAATATGAGCCTGATATCTTTTGTTTTCATATTATGACATTTGTTTTCTTTAAATTGTCCGCCCCACTTGTGTCTGACCTGACCTTTGTTATTTATATCATAGAACTTGGTTGTATTGATTTTTTCCAACTCGATGTTCAATGCATCATTGATAAGGCACAATTATAGTTGTCTTTGGGTTTTTGTTTTTCATGCCCTTGGTTTTATTTTACACTTTTATCTTTTTTATATTTATTAACAAAAAATGATAAGGCTGTGTCTATCTTACTATCTCACTTATATTATGAATGCGAAAGTTTAGATGGATGGATGGATGTTTGTTAGAGTTTGTAGCCTAAACGGCTAAACAGATCGTGATGACATTTGGCATAGACACAGAGGATAATCTGGAAGAACACATAGGCTACTCACTTTAATTTTTTTTAAGTCCACGCGGACGGAGTCGCGGGCGAAAGCTAGTACTCTATATTAATATTAAATGGGATGATTTGCATTTTGTATATCATCAATACACTCAAAAACTACTACACCAATTTCCAATAAACTTTTGCCAACAGAAAGTTACATTATTAATGAATAACAAGCTAGATTGAACTAGAAAATTATTCTTTTTTGATGCAACGAGAATAAATTTACAGATGCATACATAAAGGTGAAACAAAATCTAGGTCAATCTAGACATATAATGTGATTGAAAAATATAGTATTTAATTTTTATTTTTCAGGACATCTGTGGAATAATATGCGCAGTGTTAACATGGCTGCTGATATTGTATGCGGAGTTTGTGGTGATGATGGTGATGCTTCTACCAGGTGTATCAACATACCCTTTCTACAGCTATTCCAATATTATACTGTTCCAGACATTAGCATTCTTGGCTTTTGCATCTCATCTTAGGACAATGTTCACTGACCCGGTATGTATAAATTACTAGCTTACGCCCGCGGCTCCGTCCGCGTAGAATAAAAAAAAACAAAAGTAAGTAGCCTATGTGTTTTTCCATACTATCCTCTACATATGTACCTAATTTCATCTAGATCCGTTCAGTAGTTTAGGCTACAAACTCTAACAAACATCCATCCATCCATCAAAACTTTCGCATTTATAATATTAGTATGAAGTATGACCATTTTGAACTTCTCTCTCTCTCCCTCCCCCCCCTCTCTCTCTCTTTACCTATTAATGAATGGTGGGCCCCATCGTTATTTCGATGAATTCGTCAACGTCAAGATTTAAAGATAACTGAAAGAATAAAGAAAAAAATTAAAATTTTGAATAGCAGTTAACTAGATAGACGGTGTCCAGTATGATTGACAAATGACTAGTAGCTGATGATATCAATTGAGGCACTGAAATAGGACACACAAATATTTGAACTTGTAAACATATTTAAAACTTTACTGTCACTGAGAGTTATATAGATTTAATATGGAAAATCTATTAATTGTCGATTCAAATAGTGGCAGTTTATTTTTTTTTAAATTCAGGTTTCGAAGTGGATAACAGTAAAAATAGAGATACTCTGAAGATTTTTAAACTAAATAGTTTTTTGTACACAGGGTGCGGTACCAAAAGGGAATGCAACCAAAGAAATGATAAAGCAAATGAGTTTCCGTGAAGGGCAGGTGATCTTTAAATGTACAAAGTGTTGCAGTATTAAACCCGAAAGGGCCCATCATTGCTCCGTGTGTCAGAGATGTATCAGGAAGATGGACCATCATTGCCCGTGGGTGAATAACTGTGTCGGTGAAAATAATCAAAAGTATTTCGTATTATTCACGGTAAGTACATTAATAATTTAAGATATAAAAAAAAGCTTTTTTGAAATCCGCGGCTTTCCATTTACAGAAAGATATAAAGTAATCTTTCTTGCAATAAAACAAACTCTGCCTCTTATTAATAAATAATTAGTAGTAAGTTGCGCAAACGACGGTATAATATTAAAAAGCGACCATTTTTTGTACTGACACATTTAAAAGTTATATTATTTTAAGGCGGAACACCACCAGATTCCCTGATTGTATATATAAAATTCGAAAGTCTTAGTACATGGCGGGGATCAAACCTGATTGTATAGAGTTTGGGTTAGTCCCTCATAACATTGTTATTATTATGATATGTACATGATATTTATAATGTTTGTTTCAGTTCTATATAGCTGCGATATCTATCCATTCGCTTACTCTGTCTGTATATCAATTTGTGACATGTATAAGACACGAGTGGCGTGATTGTAGTACATATTCTCCGCCGGCTACGGTCGTACTTTTACTGTTTCTGATCGCTGAAGCTCTACTATTTGCTATATTCACTGCTGTTATGCTCGGAACTCAGTTACATGCTATATGGAATGATGAAACGGTGAGTGTTTCAAACATGCATTCATACACAACATATAGTTAATATATTTAATGCCATTGTGATATTTGTGGAAAGTGAACTTGCACTGAGTGTGTGTTTTCTAATAGAAATCTCTAATTTATTAATTGGTTGAGTAGTTTAAATACATTTTGTGTAAGAATCAAAATTTTTCCTTTAATTAATGTAGGTATTGTGACTATGGAATAGAGTTTTTTGACTTCTACATACAATTTAATATGAAATAAATAAAAAAAAAATTAGTATTGCATACTTAACATATCTTTTTTGTTATGATATTCTTTAATGGAATGCCATAAAAATTGCAAATTTTACTAGAAATTTATAATGAAAAATTTTAATTAAATTATCCTTTATAATCTTGTGAATATCAAAAATATTTTTATGCATTTGTAATAACAATTTTAGTCTGTCATATTTATTGTTCATGATTGTTCAACTTAGTTTCGACTTCATTTACGAATTTTACATATTAAAGTTAATAAAGAAAGTGTATAGCTTAGACTGGTAATGTACAGCCATCCTTAGAAGAAATACATTGGCTAATAGTTTATATCAAAATCTTGTTTCAAGCAAATTTCAATACAACATACTAAGCATTAGGTGACATTAAAACACGCTATTAAATTGTATTGAGCAATCACTATTTATATTAAACACAAGCAGACATAAGCATTTTAAATTCACTGCTTTAAGGCTTCTGCTAATGGGTTTTAATCGATATGATAT
Organism: Papilio protenor; assembly: GCA_029286645.1. Classification (NCBI taxonomy): domain Eukaryota; kingdom Metazoa; phylum Arthropoda; class Insecta; order Lepidoptera; family Papilionidae; genus Papilio; species Papilio protenor. The sequence goes on along the minus strand of JAGSMZ010000035.1, from coordinate 948,368 downwards.
GTAAATGATTAAAATTGTACCCATCGTATAGTTTCTGCAATTATTTACAATGTTTTGGCTTCAGTATCTGCCTGTAAATATATTACGTGATCCTGAAAGCCGGTCTGAATGATCAAAGCTGACGAGGCTTGGTTGGGAGCGAAGGCAACAGGACATCTATACAATATCTGGGGCCATCACCGACGAGCCTGATCAACAGACTAAACTAACAGCCATCGAGATACCTGAAGGCACTATAGTAGTGCCTGGAAGGGTACATAATCGTTAACATTCTAAATTGTTTTTAGTTTCAAATAACTTTATTTATCTTCCAATATACTTGATGTGAGGATGTTCATTTTGTTAGCAATGATTAGTAGCTATAGTCGACGCGTAGAGCACGAAAATCTCAGTACAATGATCTTTAAACTAACAGACAGTGGTGACAAACATTTTTCTGTAAGATACAATTTGAAAATAAACTTAAAACTATAGTTAATTGACCTACAAGCAATTTACAGATTAACTATACTTTATCAACAACCTTAAAGTATTTGCTTAAGTGAAATCTTGATAGCTAAATGTGTACAAGAACAAACATAACTTCACTAACAAAAGGTTTACAATCCCTTACTGGCGGTTTTTATCTCTGTGCGAGCGAGACGCTTAATATTTACGCGAGAGGGAAAGAGATGTATAATATGTAAATGTACGAAATCATTCGTGCTCCGCGCGCGTACTGTATTAGAAAGGATTTGAACCAATATATAACAATTATTGGCTTTACTGAAATGCTATTTATTACAAAAGTAGTTATTAATTGTTATTAAAATTAGTAATATTAAACAAGGACAATGTTGATTCTATTTTTCTTAGTCTAATATAATAATTCGGATCCTTTCTCTTTATCATAAAACATGCATGGCATTGCTTTTTTAAATAGTGTTTTATTTTTTAACAGTTTTCTTTCATTTAATTGTGAATCGCTTTAAAATGGTGTGTAGATAAGCCTTTAGGATAAATGCTATTATGTGTTTACTTGGAAAAATGAAGGAGTCCCTTAGAATAGAGAAAATGATTGTTCAATTAATGCTTTTAACATTGAGTAATATAAAAATCAAATTAATAACCAAAGCATTCCATTTCTATTATACATTTTCAATTTAAATGACTTTGGAAAATCCTGGGTAAATATAAAAATGCCTAGGTAATATGATGATATAGAAATTACAAAATTATATAAATAAATATCAATAATGAGCATAGTAATTGGTGTTAATTGTTTTTGTTTGCTGTTTAATTATGGAGGTTATTATTTTTTTTTATTTGCAGGGTATTGAGCAGTTGAAGAAAGAACAAGCGAGATGGGTTCGTAAATCAAGGTGGATGAGTATTCAGGCTGTTTTTGGTAGATTTTCTTTATTATGGTTTTCACCGTTCACTCAACCTTCGGTCAAAACAAAATTAGAAAGTTACTTATATAGTGTGTGATGGTAGCTTCAAAAACGCAAGGAAATTCACTTAATTTATAAAGCCGGCTACACATTTTAACTGTACAGTTAATTGTGTAGTTGGCTTTATTGTTTTAATCTAAGGGAGTATTGAGGTGTGTTCTCACGTTTAATATCAAACAAAAGCAATATTTACTCGCATTTTTAAATGTGTTGTGTTTAAATGAAATGGCGTTTCGCATAATTATAATTAATATACCAAATGTTTGCATTTATTAGTAACTTTCTCTCTTTGTGTTCCGATTTATACACGGAAATATATATTTTAATAGCAACATAATCTAGTTTACAACCGTTTTCATGTTAATATCGTATTTGCAATAGTGCCTTAAAATAATAGAATAATAGAACAAGTTAATATGAAACCAATTATCCATACACAAGAATATATTTTTACTAAAAATTTCATTTCTAGAACCAAACAAAGCCAACAATATTTTTTTTTTCACATTGTCTTTATGATATAAAATAATTTAGATAAATATATAATTATCAACATATTCATTTGAAAAATAATTCATGGTTTTATATGTATTTTAATGGACTAAGAAGATTGTAATATTAATATATTTGTTCTTCTAATGAAATAAATTGACAGAAAAATTCACATAATAAATGTTAACAGTTTTTAACATGAAGAGTATACATTATATCTATATTTATATATACATTATTGTTATTGGAACACAAATGGAGAAAATGTAGTTTTGAATATCGATATTTAATGAATTTTATCGTTATGAGTGCTTTACACAATTTGCTTGTAGTGGGCTGTTCCCTAATTAATATTAGAATTAGAGTAAAAAACGTATATGAACAATTCCATACTAAATTATTATAGTATATTCAAATAATGGGGCACAAATAAATTCGAGTAAACATCGGTGTGATGGATTTTTTAATATTCTTGTTTTGGTTAGTACTAATTTACACGGTTATCGAGTGTTGGTACTTTATAATAAAAGACTGGTATCGAAATCTATGAATTAAAACCAAATTAATAAGCTTATGTTCGCTATGTTAAACAAATTTAATTGAGATCTAATATTTTTTCGTAACGACGGCCATCTTGGATTTAACATTGTCCTCTCAAGGCCTTTCGTTTTTGAACGTTTCATTTTTTTCATAATACACTGCTATTAAAGCTCTTTAAAATAATATTGTTGAATTGGCTTAAAAAAGTATTTTTTATGTTTTTTTAATATTCTCCTCCCAGCTATTTGGAAACATCGAACCAATTAATTTACTAAATACTGTTGACAGCTTGCGTTTTCAATATCACTTGTAATTTATAATCATCTACACTCGATCAATCGTAATGTAAATTAGCTTTCCAGTTATAGATTGGCTTTTAATTAACAGCAATATGGTCCGAAAATTATCAATAATTAAGATCGATACAATTTTAATTACTTTATATATTAGGAAGTACAAAAATATACCTATCGAAAGTAATTTAAACGATAAATCAGGTTTTTAGATTGCTGTTGCGATTCTTAAATCTGTAAAATATAAGGCAAATGAATTAAAACCTATTTTAGCAGAAATGCATTGAATTCGATTATTGGGTTTGGCCGTTAATGTATTGGTTGTGGTAGGTATGGCGTATTGTAATTAATTTAAACGTCTTTAATATTTCACTCTGTCTGTCTCTTTCATTCTCCATGAAGTAGTTGAGACAACTATATGTTTTTATACATGTTTCGTTAGTGGAAACACAAAATTATATGAATATTTCTGCCACAATTATAGAACAAAGTTAATTTATTACGATCAAAAGTAACAGTTTAATGAACTTTTAAAATTAACAACAATCCCTCTTTGAGTTATGCTTTTGTTTTTATTTATTTTTAAGTTTTGATATTTTCTCATGTATATATAACTGTGTATATAAAATGCACTATATACTTAATTCTTAAATCATCTGTATATAAAAGATATTTTATTAAGTATTATGAATATTAATTTAATTTTAGTTCTATATACACCATTATATGCCCCCTTTTATTTCAATTCAAAATGTTTCTTTTACATAATACGATTGTACCATACTAATGGATTTACCATTTTTTTGTTAATTTTAAATATTTATATCTATTTCATTGTTTTTTTTTTATAATTAATGACACTTTTTGTATAGGGAGATATATTTTAAATTTGTACTCACAAGTTAAAGCAAGTTAGAACTAAATGAAAAAAATGACATTTGTTCTGCCATAGCTTCTTTAATATTACCATATTCCAAAACAAAAAAAATATATTGCCATTCCTTGATCTTTAGAAAACAGAAATGTTATTTTGATGTCAAATCTTTCAGTAAAAATGACAATAATATAAAAAATGCAAAATTGCGGGAAAAATAGATATCAATTATTGATATCGAAATATAAAAATTATATAATGAATTCGTATTTGCTTGTTGACTCTCTAAACAAAAACTATATCAATGCGTTTCTTACATGTTTTTAAAGTGGAGACTACGGATATTTTTATCTATGAAATGAATAAAATTGATTGGTGCATATCTAGCAATGATAAAGTGCAATTTTTACATATATAAATGCTATGCATTCACTGTAACATGAGGAAGGTGTAATAAAATGGCCATTAAAGATTCAGATACTGTTGAGTATTGAAACTTTTTCGATACAGTCAAAGAATTAAATTTGCTACCCATTCCGTATCGGATACCGTACAGCAAACGCAGTAAGAGCTATAATTAACACGTATATTTGTTGCTATGATATTTAGATCTAATTGCATTGTGATATATATTTTATCGTGATGGGTAGGAAATTAACGTCCTTGACGATCTTCCAAAATATTTTATGACGTCAATCTGAAGCCTCATGTTACCGTGTTCGTGTAGAATTTATTTACAATAATGCTTTACACATATTAATATAATAAAAGAAATATTCACATTAGTAATTTGTGTTATAGCAAAGTTTTAATATACAAGTAATATTTGATATTATAAAATATATAATTTTCTTTAGATATCTGTATTATCAATAGTTTTTAAGTTTTAAAATGACATTTTAACTGTTTACGATCTCTGTTAATGTTTTTTTTTTACTGGCATATAGGATTACACCTAGGCATTTACATACAGCCGAATAATATAGTAATTAAATTAGTACAAAATGATAATGAGACTTAGATTTGTCGCTAACAAAAATAGTTTAATACTAACCTGAATTAGCGACTGATCACTTACTCTTGGTTGCGGCAAAATGTATAGTAGGAATTCAATATGAAAGAAAAAACGACATTTAATACTGCCACAGAGTTAGGAGCAGATGTTTGTATAGAACAATAGAAACATGCAGACAATAAATGAATGTCAAATATTGACGCCAGGAAAATCTATAGATGTCAGATTGGCATGTCTAATATTAATGTCAGAATTTTTTTTTTCTATTGAATTCGACTATAATGTTATAGGCTGCGCCTAGGTGAATCCATTTGTTAATTTATTTTTTACTAATGTCTATATATGAGGGTTGATTGTTTGAAAAATGTATAATACAATATTCCATAATGTAAGAGAATAGATGAAAATTTATATTTGTAATTGTATATTTGTAACTCGTGTTTGAGATTATTAATTAGATATAGCTTAATTGTTTAATAGCGAGCTAGTATATTTATTTTATATAAGCATTGATAATGAACAGAATATAACATTAGTATGCTTGAATCAAGGCAATATAGAAGCAATTTTTTCATATGAAAGTCGATGCTACGCCCAGCTAAGTATATAACAGTGCCTATGTTTCTAAAGCAGTTGCAATAACATCGTTACCTATATCTACGAATAATTAGTAAGACAGTTGTGCCTAATAAATGTTTATATACTATATTTTTATGAATAACTTAGGAACATTGAACGTCAAATCGAGATACAATAGTGTAATAGTTGTTTGTAGTTCATATTGTGGTAAATGGTTGAAATATTATACGATTACGATTTCATTATATTTTTGATATACTAGATCAGTAGAATTTTGACGAGGTTGGGTATTTAATATAAGATCTATACTAATACTAAAAACTTAGAGTACAAATTAGTGTCTTTTTGTCATAATCGACTTTTATATAGTCCTATCAGGCATGGGATAGACAATATTCTCTCAACTTTAGATTACGATTCACTGCCTTGTGTGCAAAACAAGAAAATAAGCCTTGTATTAAATGAATACATTGGAAAAACGAAAACACAAGAATATATGCAATTAAAAAGTTAATCATTACTCGTGCTCAGAAAGTTACCGTGCAATTCGACTACCGTGATATATTTAATAAAATATATGCCAATATGTGTTATAGACCGATAAGTTATATGACCCTGTGGAGTAAAATACATTTATAACTTATGATATCTTAGCACTCTTATGCAATTTTTTACGTCAGTTTTTACAAGGATTTTACTAACCAGGATAGATGTTCTTGTTTGACTATAATTATTATTAATATAAGAACCATGCCTGGCTCTTAAAATCTGACACAAGTTAAATATCCAACGTCTTTAAAACAAAAAAAAAAAAAACAAAAAAATATATTCATATAATGGCTTATGTATCACTAGTTTGTAAATGGAGCGTCATGAAAATTAGTATGTAATTTTTGTCGGTACTATTTTAGAATTATATGGCCTTTATTTATAGTTGTAAAAATGTTTTAGTAGATTGTTTAGACGTGCATCTATAAATTAAGATAAAAACTAAGGTTGTCGTGGAATTAGAATTAAAACAATGTAACCTATACATTCTTAATTATGAAGACATTTGTACAAAACTCAATCTGGTTTGTTGTCTGTGCTAAGTTCACGCAGTGCCCCTTAATATTAACAAAATAATGTAATTCGTTATAATATTTATAGGTATACGCTTGCGTAGAGAAATGTGTTCACATTGCTTACAAATATAGTACGAATTTTACTCAATTACACGTCTTTTAGCGAACGATATATTAATATTTGTTAAAGTTTAGCATAATAAAGCATTGTTTCAGTCACTGTGATGAGGTCAATATAAGGGTCGATATTTTTCGGTGTGAATGTAACTTTAACAATTGTGTCCAAAGACATTAAAAATATATAGACTAGGTGTAGTGAACAAAAATTTTTCACCGGTACTTTCTCTGAAAGGTACTATATCAGTTGTCAAGTTTAGTACACCACCTTGTGTCCTTGTATTGACATGTAATAAAACATTTTACAACATTATAATAAGCTCCATGTTTTGTTATAAAATAAACTAAACAGTGCATTATTTAATTACACATATTGGCAATTAATTATATTGCCATGTGGTTTTGAGGATCTATTAACAGATCATATGAAAAATGTCAAGTGAAGTGTCAACTATGCCTACTCTATATATTATTTGAATGTCTGGTACAGACGCATTCGGAACGTGTTCGGTATGCAATAAGAAGCAATATTTGTCACCGTATAAGTGCAAATTTTGTTAGTATGTAGTAGGACTAAAGTTATATAATCTGACGGTTTTTGAATTGAATTTACCATTTTACAATCTATATTTTACTTTGTTAATATTTGATAAATTTAAAAATAGAAGTGTAATTAAATCTGTATTTAAGTAATGCTGGTATAAATTTTCTCTGACGTCTTAAAAATGAAAATTTCATTAATAGTTGATCAAAGAAATTCTGTTTCTCTGCTAAGTGATGATATATTAGTTATATAAAAAGTAATATTTCAAAATAATATCTATCAAAGAAACTGTGTTTAATTCAAGAAATGTCAAATTATAAGTGGTCTGTTCACAATTTTACGGTCACATGTGCAATACAAGAACATACATTTGTTCAAGTTTTAAATACATATATAATTTTGATAGAAATTTGCAATAGAACTAATAATTGTTATAGTCAATAAACCAAACCGTATTATTGGGCATTGTTGAAATATACCATTCAAATTTAACATGTTAATAATCAATATGTAATTGGCCTAAAATACCAAGGTCCGGAAATCTTAGAACTAAAGCCTAATTCATTGATATCATTCATATAATGGAAGATCAGATTTTCTAATAAAAACTGCTTTTTCAGTATACGTTTTAAACAAAAATTAAACCTCATTGATGCTGAATTTTATTTGAGCAAACAATAAAAAAAGAGTTTAGAGAGAATAATTACGACATTTTAATGTCTCTAAATTAATAATGAGGTCTCGAGGCTTTGCTTACTATGATTTCCTAATTTATTCGTACTGAAAATGATATTATTTTAAGGAATCACTTTTTGTCATGTCCATATACATCCACATAATATATATACTTGTAAACAGTAGAACCTTATAATAAATGTAAGTATTTTTGCGGGAATTTATTAAAGATGATCTATGAAAATTATATTGATCTTTTATTTCTTTCCTTTAGAATTTAGTGATAAGTCCTCTAAATATCTACGTCCTGAACTCGAGTATTTACATAAAATTCTCTTCATTCGACTGAAATAGAAAGAAATTTAAATAAATAAATGTAAGAAAGGTAAAAGATGACTAGTGAATTCTAGGTGTTTTCTAGGTCTATGAGGTTTCTGTACGTTTTATAAGAGACTTCAATTTTAAGTAAGTAGGGTAATAGAGCTCACGTACATATGTCTGACACGCTTTGAAACGAGTGTCAACAAGAATGACGAAAGGAAAACAATTCCTTAGTTTTTTGTACTTTCATAACAATTGTATATTTATATAATTTCGTGCGTGAGTAGTGAATAGGTAAATGGAAAGTATTACGACACGCTCAGTGTTGACTCGGTTCCACCATGGTCTGCCTCTCAAGGCAAACCACTGCCTCGCGCTCGCAGCGCCGCCCGCTCCAGCCCGCTACGTTCTGTCACATTCTTTTACGCAACCATCATTGAGTCACGCTCACAAAATTTGCATCCGTTACCGCCATTGTACGTTACGTTTATCAAATTTTATTTCATTATTCACACAATTCAATAATTGAGAACAATTCCTTTTCAGATGCGCTGTTTCTTCGTTATATTTTTCCTAGCGATGTTGACGCCGTGTATGAGTCGACCGTATGATCCTGAAGATGATGACTTAAAGAGCGTATTGTCGGCTAGTGGTAATTTTGAAGCGTTTTATCCACGGCAAGCACATGGTATCCCCAACGGGTCTTCGAGGCCGGCTCATGGACATGGCAGTTTCTACAAACACCGCAATCCGGCGCTAGTGGACGTTAAAAATGCGGCAGCTTACGGCTTTAGATTTGATGGAATGAGAAGATTTAATTTTGACGATGACGAGTAATTTTAAAATAATAAATAAATAAGTAATTTCAAATTGAAAATAATTGTAATTGTTTTAAACAATTAAAGCATTCCTTAAATTAAATATGCCTTTTATTAAACAATATTCCACATCCATATTCTACGAATAATAGACTTGTCGTTAAACAGTTATTACTCTGAAGAATCTTTCGGATAAGAGATAAGAACATTTTCACACTTACACTTGTAGCCTTTAAAACTAACTTAGTGATTATTAAGTCTATTTTTTTAGCTATTTTCATTAAAACTGCAATATACATTAATGCATTTAACCTTTTCTTTTTTAAATCATAAAGAATGTTTTATACGATTTGAAAGAAAAATATTTTTCCTTATTTTTTAAACATAAAACAATAGGCCATGTACGTTTTATTTGTTTGATTTAAAAACACACCCACTCCATCAGAATATCCGAGCAGAGCCATATACGTATACTCGTATATCCCGCAGCCATTAATACCTCAGTATCGTATATTGATTGAGTGAACTTTTAATCGTTTTTCTATGTTAATTAAATAATAACTGGCTTGTAGGTTGAACCTTTCTCCGACTATTTGGCTTGTAATTACGCTTACAAATGCCTCTATAAGCGATGGGTTACGGTGCCCGCTCTAATGGGTGCATTCTTTCGGTGTATTCGGGCGGACCATCTCATCCATTACATTTGATAGTAGCAATCGTTGTTTAATGTTCCTCCGTTTCTTATCTGAGAGAACCGTTCATTGATAGGCGGTTGTACCGTTGGATTATACGAAATGTTCTGTTATATGTAAATAGATATTTGTTTTATTCAAATTTAAATTGACCCTTAAATGAATTTATATTAAAACTAGTTTTGATTTTTCATAATAATGACTATCTTAGCTTAATATAAATGTCTTCTGTCAGAATTTTTAAGCAGATATACGTAACACTAACAGGAGACCGTGGAATACAATCTTGATAAATTACTTGAAGCTTATCCACAAACGTGTCACCAATAACTATTTAAGATGACTAACGATATTGGAACCTTATATCAAAACATGCTACGTAAGAAATACAATAACTAAAGGCTGGTATACACGGACTACTTAATGCTGTCTACGCCAAAAGTTCCAAGCGATCTAAGTTTGGCGAACGCCACCGACCACAGTCTACCGTATATCGCTGCGAAATAGCGGCCGGCCGTCCGTCTTAAAAACGATGAAGAAATTCGTCTATGGCCGCCCCAAGATTTATACTTTATAAAAAACAAGTAATTTTCCGCAGCAACACAAACTGAAAAAGTAGAAATTTTTCTTTACGTAGGTAAACAGATTTTCACAATGATAGATTTATATTTTATTCACTTTCATGTCCTGTAGACTAATTTGATCAACGAATATATTTAAGGATGGTTCATAGCGTAATGAAAAATCATTTTGTTCTCCGGCAATGGTTTCTCACGCTCAAAGTCGTCTTGCAACGATTACCTTAATTTCAGACAAATTTTATAAGAAAGGCCGTACCTTCGACGATATCAATCACCGGTAATTATCCCGTCATGGTTTCGTATCAGCTTTTCGAATTTCCATTGTAAATGTTCACTTGGTTCTATTTAGGATTTTACGCACTGGGAAGCATGTCGAGTCATGGAAGTTCGGAAGTTTTAATAGATATATACCGATTCGATCCGACTGTCCGATACATCCTTCATTAAGTCTGCTCAGCAACAGCCTATGCTACAAAAACTGCCTAAACACGTAGGTAACGATAAAAAGTGTGAAATTACCTTAAGTGGCCAGTGTCTACGAAACTCCCCCTTTAAAGTTTAATATAACAGTAACTTCTAAGTAAAGATGGAGTGTAGATAAGTTAATAAGATTATTATAAGTTCATGCTGGGGTCGCAGACCGGCTTTTAGGGACGGAATGTTTCTTAAAGCGTGTATAAAAAACGAAGGCTCCCCCGGGAGCGGTCATTCAGCGGCCAGAGTGGGTGAGCGCGTCTTCTCTGAACGTTTTGTGTGGAAGCCTTATTAGTCCTCCCTCAGATTACCAAAGGCTCTCTGGGAAACAACAACGTGATATCTAATCGTTAAAGTTTATAGCAAGTGCGATGCTGTCGTGTAGAAATCGAACGGTGAGTAAAGACTGATGTTTTCGGCGACAGCATTATTGATTATATTTTAATTTATGTGTACAATGCAAGTATTTGAAGTATATTTTTTCTAACACCATGAGATACTTTTTAATTGTAATATTTAATTTTGTTTAATCATTTAAAAAATAATTGACTTTTATATATTTATTGAAAGACTAATGATTTCGTTATTAATTAAAGATAGTATTTTTTACATATTAAAACTTATTAAATAATATGCGTGTTCAAATTACCAGGCTTTACTTTTCCATGTAACGGAAATATATTCAAAGACCATTGTGGTAATGTTTGCCTTTCGTTAATTGTCCATTGAATCTTTCAATTTCTATTGACGGCGAAGCACAAAGGGGCCGTCGGTAGTGACTCAATCTTGCAAGTCACATGAACAGGACCTACCTCTACTCTTACATACGGCGCCCTTATTTTGACAGCTGCGATGTATCGAATCAAATCGATTCATTGTATTACTTATCAAAATATAAATATAACTTTACGAAGTGTTAACATTTCCAATTTTTGGTAAGTTGTTGACACTTTTGGTTTTATTTTTTTTTGTTTTATTTTTATCAACGGTTGCATTGCGTGTAATCGAAAGTGTCGTTTACGTAATTATATTTTGATGTTAGTCAAATTTATCAGTTTGAATAAAAGTAAAATTTATTAACGGAAAGTTATAAATTAATTTTCATCAATTCAAAAATAAATTAAAATGAATATCGTTCCGGTTACAGTATAATGATTATTTTTATAATTTATTTATGTAATTAATTATTTTAGTCAGCGGATGTAAGAATTCATTTATGCCTCCCAGAACTCACGAGCTATTAAATCGATTTGTTACGGACCGACTCAAAGCTTTTTATAATGTGACTGTCTCTAGAGAAACATTGCCTTTCAAATGAGTTGTAGTATTATTTTTTATTAAAAATAAATTAATATCACAGTAGAGAATATCTTACTGAGGAAATAAATTTAACTGAGTTGAATGTTGAGAAGATTTTTACATATTTTATTAGAAAAAATAAAATTATACCAAACTTAAATCATCTATTCTTCAAAATTATCGGTTTTGGATGTTGGCTGTGGAACAAACAGAAGAGGCATATAAATGTTATTTTTTATTCATATTGAATTAAAAATTACAAATTAATGAAAAAAATAAACAACAAACACAGCAAAATGGTGAAGAATTGTATTCTTAGTTTTAACTAGTTACATTTAACAGATTCCTTTTTTACAATTTTTTTTATCGTTACTTAACAAATCATACCTTTAATTGTTTAAGACATTTTTATTTTCTTTTTGTATACACTAGGATTTTTTACTTTCACATTTTTACTCTAAATGTATCGAATTTCGTATCTTAAACATTCGTATTATTCCCCTATTAATTTGATTGTTGCGAATGTCTCATTAACTTTTTGCATTGCGAATATTTTCATTTCTTTTATTTTTAATTATCTTGAAATAAAATAAAAATGAAAAATAATAGAGAAAACGCTAACATGAATTTCTCCCGCTTCAGATCAAATTGTCATTCGTAATTAAAAAAAAGCTTATACGGTAATCCGATATTTATACGATTTACAACTTTTTATTCATAATAACTAAGTTACCTTTTTCCTTATATAAGTACTTAAGGGATTATTCCCAACCGTCAACCAGCTTTGTCCCCATGTGGGGACAGGTGATAATAAAAATTTCATCCGTCCCACCTTTTGCGACGAAGGGACGGTTGGAACTTATTTTATATCTTAACGGTTCCATCTGTCACCTTATTGGTGATAGTGGGAAAAAGGTGGAACGGATGAAACTTTTTATTCTTATCTGTCCCCGCGTGGGGACAGAGCGGGGTGACGGTTGGGAATAATCATACTTAAGGTTAGTCGGCATACCAGGTTTTCATCTCCGAAATAGTAGATCTATTCATTTATCAGGTCTTTTCAGTCGTAACCATCTTGTTGATCTCTTATTTTCTTGTTTAAATGTATGATTATTTTCAGATGTGCGTGCTGTTCAGTTTGGTGTTGTTAGCGTCAACAGAAGCCTTTTTCCTTAAATGGGGCTCGGATTCTACGTAAGTATAAAAATAAACGATTCTAATATACTCATGTATTATGCGGATTTCCACTATTTATATATTTGTATGTTATGTACAATGCATTGCGATAGTCTGATTTCTTTATGTGTTACGTTATAAGCGAATTGTGTATAATTTTATGTACATTTTAAGAATGTTTTAAATAATTTCCGTAATAGTTGTACAACGTATGTTACATTATCTCCGCTATTGCGTTTAGTTCCTGAAATATATTAAATTATTTCACGTAATCTTACATGGAAGTTAACATTAAGTACTTGGGGATGACATTTACTAAAATATTAGCTTTTCAACAACTATAGTTATAATCAGATAACATAATATTAACGTTATTAATGATAATACGTTTGTTACAGACAACAGTCATCCCAGAAAACTTGGGTACAACCGCTCGGACCGAACATGACTCCAGTGCAGTACCGATACCAATATTCGTACCCGTATGAGTCCCGTAAAGTGTACCAAGTACAAGGACAGCAGTACCAACAGCCTGAGATATCGGTACAGCAGAGCATGGCTCCTATACCGATTAGCGTACCAGCCGGGGCCAGTTTGACTCCGGTATCGCTCCAGCATGTGCAATTAGTACCCTGCATGTGTCCTGTTGCTCCAGAAGAAGCGGAAAAACTCCAAGAACAAGTTGGCCCCGGACCATATCTAGCGCAAACTTATCCTCAAAACTCTTATCCGCCCCCACAACAGATGACCTCAAGTGAGACAAAAACGACTTCGAAACAGTGATTTTTTATTAATTAGGGCATCTTTTAAAATCATCAATTAGATATTATTAGAATTAGTGTAATTTGTAATTTGTTTCGTTTATTTATAAGACTGATAGTGTTAAATTGATTGTATTCAAAATAAATTATTCCAAACTAGTGCTTTGAATTTCATTTTAATACCATATCGAAGATTAAAATAACCAGGGAAAGATGTTCAAAGAAATTTACTTTTGATTCTATAATTTGCATCTTTCAGCAAATACATGGCTGAAAGATGCAAATTATAGAGTCTAGTCACTTCGGACTTTGAAGTTTAAAGTCTATACAATTTAGGTAATGAATAATTAATGCACCTTTTCCTTTGACTATTGTAAAGTCTTAGAGTTTGCTTACATGTTTCTGCAATTTAAAAACACACATTTTCCTCCTTCTGAATTCTGAGATTCAAGAAAGGGAAAGGGGACTGTGATTCTATTGTAGATTAATATTACTAGTTAAATTACTGAGGAAGACCACAAAAACGCTGGGAGCTACATTTAAAAACGCATATTTACTTTGGTAGACTATAACATGGACAAGTGGAGTTATTTAAGTAATTATTTCACGTATAATGTTTGCGCCTACATGCTTTTGTTTCTAACATCTTCACACGAATATGCGCACTCGATCGGAAGTACAGGTTAGCGTTGCGCAAGCACTTTCATTGTTTCCAACGTAATATCACCGAGATTCTTCTATTCAATGAATGGGAACGTATTTTCTCCATCAGCGACTCTTTACTTACGCTTTTTATACGATTGGAGTCATTTAGTACAATGCGATCACAATAACATGAGATTTATTAGTTTATCCTCCTTAATACATAATAATTCCGTTTTCACAAAAACTTTTCTATTCTGTTCTTAATCAGGTGAGACGTGTCGATATCTTAGGTACTGCCATAATAATTTTACTAATATTATAAATGCGGATGTTTAGATGGATGGATGGATGTTTGTTAGAGCAAGCCGCCTAAACTGATCTCGATCAAATTTGGCATAGTTGTAAAAGTAGAGTCTCGGGCGAAAACTAGTCAATAAAAATACCTTTTATTTATTACTATTTGTTTTTGAAATAAGGATATTGTTATCTTTCTATTGTGTCTCTTTCTTGTCTCGTTGAGCTTATTAGACCGTTGAAGCCGGATGAGGTGGCTATTATAAGCTTGTGGTATACGCAGTGTGGCTGTGAGAACTTTTCTGCACCCTAAGTGCGAATGATTCTATCCGTCGATCATAATCAATTCAGGCTAAATGCGGGGAATTGTTGTCAAGGACCGGATGATAATATTTGTCCCATTCAGCGGGCGTCGACTCTTCGTACAGATGCAATTTTGTGCATATTAAGCCTTAAGTAAATCATATAGGCTGTTCAAAAGCGTACTTTGAATTTTCTCTGGATTTACTCGTAGTTTCGTCTATTTTTTTATGTTTCTGATCTGTCTATAAACATTACATAATTTGATTAAGGATTTAATTGTCTGTTCTTAACTATGCGTCAAAATTGACGTTCAACTGACGTTCCAAGTAATGTTTGGTATACGTCAAAATAATGTTTTCAAAAAGAAAACGGAAAACTCTTGAGGGTTTAATCTTAGATGAGAGAATAAATCAGCTCAGTCAATATTACATGCCAATGGATCTCAATCCACTGTTTAAAAGACATAAAGTAAAAGCTATAAAAAGGACAAAATACATTTTGGTACATGCGTCAAGGTCTAGTTTGCAGAATAGTAATTTTCAAGAAATACTACGTTGCTCTTTAACTTTAGTATACTATTTTGCGATGAGATTGAAAATTAGGAGACGCAATAGTCGATGTTGGAACTGGTATGGTCGAAGGCAGTTTAAACGTGCAGAGCAACTGTTCCATAAAGCTATGGCGAGTTTGCAACCAGAACGCAGTGAAGATTCCATAAAAGTAACATTGAATTTCTTTACCGAAGTATCGCTATGGCCTTTTGAAAGTTTCGTTCAGCAAATATTAGAGATTGTGTTATATTATAATCGTGGTAAATCTACCTTATTCTATCTGATGCTATCTGATATTCATTGCATTTTATTCACTGATGTGGTATCAGCTAGACATCGAATGAGAGTGCTTTACGAATTACTGCAGAGTGAAAACTGGATAATTGATAAGCAAAAGCTGCTTCCTTTCATTGTAAGGTTTTTGAATTTCTTTGCATACAGTATCGATAAAGGAGAGGATAAAGTACCAGCTTATAGATATCTTAAAAAAGGTTTTGAAGTTTGTCTCAGACGAATATTCGAAAGAGCTGAAAACCATCATAGACTGACTATTATTGCGACGATGCTGAATTGGTTTTATATTGTTAACATGAGTGATGATGATATATTCGAGTTTTCCTCATTATTGGACTACGCTGCGCAGTTGTATCATGTCAAAATGTACAGCGAGAGCTTTAGTGAAGGTCTATTCGAACATGTATTAAAAAATTTGATCGGTTCACCTAACACTTTACATAGCCTTGTTGGTATCCGTTTACTGATGAGATTCCTCGACCGACAATGTAACGCTCAATATCTCGTTGTGCCGACAATTTATTACAGTTTCTCTCAGGTAATCTATATCTATATCTATGCTTGTATTATAAAGAGGAAAGATTTGTATTTTTCGAATTTTCGATTTTTGTATGTATTGAAATAACTCAAACCTACTGGACCGAAATCAAAAATTCTTGCACCATTACAAAGCTATGTTATCACTGAGTAACATAGAGAGGCTATGTTTTTATTACTTTTTTTAATTCCTCGCGGGTGCAATCGCGAGCAACAGCTAGTATTTGATATTATTGTAGTCTTTTTAGTTTGCAATAGCTTGATTTCCAATATTATGTTTCACGTACAATTTATACACGTTTTAGGTGAATTTAAAGATTGGCGTATACGACAGTGGTGATAAAGCATTTATACGTCAACATCGAGAGAAACTGCACAATTATTTCCTTAAAGCTGTCAAACAGCACTATTATAGTGCTGTTAATTTAAAAGCTATATTTACAGCGATAAGCTGTATCGTGCTGGAAGTGCCTTGTGGATTAACAGCGGCTGCTGCAGCTTGTATGGTCATGGTTATCCAGGACTTTGCGATCAATGCTGACGATATACCAGTTAGATGTAGATATTGGATGCATGCGATAGTTGTATCAGTAATGTCTTTAGTATGCTGGGTTCATAAAGCGCCAGATCTCTATAGATATGTGAATCAAATAATATCAAGACGAGCGAAGGAGGCTCCACAATTAAATCCACCGTTGACGAAAATCTACAATGTTGAGAATAAACATATAATGTGGAATAAGCCGACGCTGTTCTTCGAGGATTGGGAACTACGTTACGGTCTATGGAAACATTTTCAGGGTACCCCTGTAAGTGATAAAGATTCCTTTTATAAGACACTTGATTTTTTAAATTATATTTTATAGCTTATGCCGGTTGCTTAAACCACACAAAATTTAAAAAAAAAAACCCATTTTTAACTGTGTCCAATTTCATCGAGATCGAGATTCACAATGCCGTTTTAAAGATAGTAACAAACATTCATTTGAACTCTAGCATTTATATTCTGCTTTGAAGATTTTAGATTTGAATTCTATTAGTAGAATTTGACTTATTAATCTAAACAATTACCACTATAAAAAGTCTCTAATACCCATTTTTTCTTATTAGCGATTTTATGTTGTTTTAATTTTTTTTGTCCAATTAACAGAGCAGAAGACATCACAGTTTTTCGAAGTTGAAAACGCCGTACATTAATATTAAAGAGTGAATTTCTCGATTAGATTGTATTAAGAATATTTGTTATTATAAGTTTAAATAAAGTGAAATTTCTAAACAAACTTAAACTGTTTATTTTACTATGGAGGGATGAATCACATATAACAAGAAGGACATTAGTTATGAATGTGGAGGGGTACACATGTAGAGGTGGAACTAGAAAGAGATGGATGTGACATGATCAAGAAGAGAGTGATGACTGAGATGACGGATGATAGTTATTTCCAGGACGAAAACCCGGAGCTCCGACCCCACGGGAATAAGATAAGGTAAGGGAGATGATGATGATTTTACGTCAACTACAAAACAACGAGTTTTAAAACATTGCCCTGAGATATTACTGAGAACTCTCGTGTATAAAATCAACGCTATTTAACTCCTATTAAAAGTAAAATTCCTCAATGAGCTGACGACGCTTTGCACTCTTGACATATACAATTACAGCCTTACAAATAAACGCGGTATAAAGTTAAATTTAGGAATAAACTGAGTATAAGCAAAATTTGTACTAATATTTGCTTATAATCAGTTTATTCCTAAGTTTAATTTTATACCGCGTTTATTTGTAAGGCTGTTAATCGTTTCAATTACATAACTAAAAGCAGCAATTACAAATACATAAAGGTGCAAAAATACGTTCGTTTAGTTACGAAGTACCGATACGTAATCTTCGGAAGTGCAACTAAACACGCATTAAATAAGGTAATTAGGCAATCGTGAGTATAACGAACGAAATTTTTCCGTATCATATTAAAGAATATATAAAAATATCCCTTCAGAGGATTACTACTACCGGAACACAAATAGCGACATAAAAGTTATATTGCAATATTTATTACAACAACATCTCAACAGTGTAAACGCACGGTTACTTACTTCGCTTGTTTTTACAGGAAGTTAATCTGTCACAAAACAAAACACTAACTAGTATTTCCGATTAGTTTCTAAACCTGTTAATAACAGGGAAGTTAGACTTCTTGTAACGCACCGAGATAAAGACATTAAAGCAAAATTTGGAGTTACACAATCATGATAAAAAGTTCAAAGATGAATTTTCTTGGCGTTTTGTGTGTTAATGAATATCGTTTTTTTTCTATAGTTTTTTTTATTATATCAACATAAATAACTCAATGTTTGTATGGCCCTTATGTCCTCCTAAACTGGAGGTAACTATTTGGATATTTCCATTTCATTGGTAAAGTGTTTGAAGGACCAAAATTGTTTCTCAGTTTTAATGGAAATGTCGCAATAAATATCAGATTTCTATGACATTGCACATGTGCATAACAAAGCAAATAAATCACACAGCAATTATGGTTTGAAAGTCAGCTCCCGCCATTGTTTTCTTACAATATTCACACAAATTGTGTATACGTTCAGGCTAATTTTATCGTAACGTTGCAAATCAATTTGCGTTTTATCTTCTATATCTATCTATCTATACATATAATAAAATTGGTGTGTCTGTTTGTAATATCAGAAGATTTTTTTTAAGGGAAGAACGTAAATACATCATGTGTTTGCGTTGCTGATAACGAAAATCGCATTTTAATTTTTTTTGTCTGTCTGTCTGTCTGTTCGCAAGCCACGTTTGTTCCGAAACGGCTGGGCCGATTTCGACGAGACTTTTACTGGAGGGTAGCTGACATGGATAGGCATATTATAGGCTAATTTTTTTTAATTCAAATTTGCGCAAACGAAGTTTGCGGGAGACACCTCCTTGGTAATAAAATCGATCGTTTACTTTATGTTTCATTATAACATTTTATTTATAATGCATCTAAAATATATTCCACAGTGAATGTTGGTATGGAATGTTGAGTTTCAGTAATTATTTTTAAAGAAAATTTACGTCATGTACGCGCTAGCTCAGCAAATGCCTACTCGCTATACTCGCTAAGGACTTCTTAGCTAGCTATAGGAGGCTTGATAACAATCTGCTCCATTAAATAGGGTGAAGACCGGATGGCGTTGCCACGACGTGATCTATTAAGGCGGGTCAGGATGATGTGTGGCTCCATCTAGTGATGAGCTTTGACTTTTAACGCGATACCGTGTTCTTTAATATTTTTGTAGATATTTTATGATGGCTGTTACTCCTGACTTTATTCGCGTAAAATTAAAAAATACATCTTATGTTACTCACAGATAAATTACCTTTTTAACGGTGAAAGAATTTTTAAAATCGGCCCAGTAGTTTTAAGTTATTTCAATACATACAAAAATAATAAACACAAATCTTTCATCTTTATATATCAGTGAAGATTAAAATATGTATTTAATTTATGCAGTTAGAAGAGTCTAAATAATAATGAAAGATGTACATATGACCTTGTTTTATGGTTTCTAAAAGCTTTGATTAGCCAAGTTTTGTATGATGAACTTTACGAGTATTATTTCAGATTTATTTGTTGTCTCAATAAGTAATTATTAAGTTCCTAACAAAATTATTACAGTGAAACTTATTCATAAAAGATGTAGCAAATACCATGGTGCTTGAATAATTGTTTCTATCATTAGTAACTGGTTACAAAATGAAAAGAAAAATTCATTTATTTCATCGACTACAAATACATTCAGTGCCACTCCTTATAGCAAATGTAAGGCATTATTTTATTGAAGTGTTGCATTAAATTAAAACATCCTGTGATTTGCGACCTGAATAAACATCCTTATCATCCTGTGTGGATGAGAGAGATAGGTAATTGCATTTTTTCGCAACCTGAAAGAGAGGAATGATTTGTAATTCTGGATCGCGTGCTAATCATATGTGGGTATATAAGTATTGGTTCATGCTCTAGCTATCATTGTTAGTCTGTGCGTAGAATCGTTCGGTGCTAAGGGTGAAGGTGTTACGCTTACTTAGTGCTTTTTGTCCGTACTAGTAGAAGTGCTTTCGCCTGCATTGCTGCTGTCATGGATTGCCGAACTGTGGTGAGTTTTTACTGCGGTTTCCATCGCTTTCCATTGTACAGATTCAGTTGTTTTATGTTGAAAATTTCAGGTTATACTAAATTTTATACAGCTTAATAAATAAATAAAAAGCTTGAATGTTCACAATTGTCACTAGAAGCGAATAGTTGAGTCAATTGAATATTTACAGAATCGGGTTTGAATCTGCGATTTCGTTTTCGTTGATATACTTTGCTTTGCGATAAATAACTTTAACACAGCACATGTTAAGGTTCAAAATAAGCTCTAACATTGCTTGAGATAATTTGTGTTACTATTTGTTTGCCCATCCTAAGTTATAATGATACCGTTGAAAATCTTATACTTTGTGCAAATTCTTATAAGTTTCGTTAAATAAAAGATGTATGTTTTTTATTTTTCAGCTTTTTTTTGCCGCCGTCTTCTTATCAATGTTGGCAGCCAATGTTGATGGGTATGTATTGGATTAAGTAATCATTAATTTGATAGTGGTACCAAATAATGACCCTGTAAGCTCAAGGGTACATATGGGTTCGAATCCTAAACGAATGAGTTACTTGTCTCGGTACTATTGCTCTGGACGGAAATTCTACATCACCCCTTTTTTACCATGCCTTTCAAAAGGTTACAAGGGTTACGCGAGACTGTGTAATTCGCAGACCCGTGGCGCCCCTTTCTGTCTAGCGCCCTAGGCGGTCTATCCGCGCCCTACCCTAACGCGGGTACTGCGTTGTCTGTTATAGTTATATTTAAATCGTACTAGGTGGTGATAATATAAAGAATAGCAAGAGCTATGATTATTATTGTTTAAAAGAAAGAATGCGTTTAAAATTAAAAAATCCGAAGTTCTCAATTCCCGTATAGACTAAGCCCTTATATGCACGGTCGCTTTTATAACGTGCGTTAAAAATGCGTTGAAATAGAACAAATGCATTTCCATTTACTATTTGTTCATACGGCATCGCTTATAACGCGACGCTTTTTATCGCGCAGTATTTTGAGCGCTGGGTAAACGAAATAAGAGTTAAACCGCCAAGGCTATGTGTTAAAAAACGTCCGTGCGAATACCTTAGAAGTTACTGGACGTTGTCCATCATCATAAAGTTGCTGACCTATACTTATCATCGTAGCGATGTTTTACAATGTGTACGGAACCGTGAAAGTATCTCAAACAAACAAAGCATTACTTGCCCCTACTACAGGAAACGTATTCGTGAGACGCAGTCGCGCGTAGCTGGCAAGAAATTACTGTAATATGACGGAAACAAACGCTTTTCATAAGTGCATATGTTTGTTTTTTTCGATGGAATTACACTTCGATTATTCCAGAACAAGTAGTAGGGGGAGAAACAAGTTAGGAAGATTGGAATACGATTATGTTTAACACACTCAGTGCCACAATAATTTTTATGCAGGTTTACTCGCAAGTCGAGTCCATACCACTGAACCTGTTAAGGCACTACGTAAAGTCATACTTTATTAAAACTATAGAAAATGAAATAGTAAACTACTACTTGGTAGCTAAAGTTTCCGTTTCTTTTATCATTACCTAGATATTAATTAGTGTTAGACAGAAATAAGGTTCGACGAAGTTAAACTCAAATAATTTCATGAAGTTATCGAACCAAAAAACTAATGGTTAAAAATATCTGGGAAACCGGCCATAAGTAATAGTATTGCAGACTAGTAGATACTTGTATTAAATATTTCTAAAAAAACATTCTCTCTTTTCAGGCGGCGTAAGAAGGTTGTGATACACGTTCCAGTGAAGACAAATAGACTGAAACACACTCATACTGTTTTTAAAACGGTACATCATCACCACACTCACCACAACCTGCCCGAACATGGCCCCTTTCCGGTTGAAGAGCATGAACACTTCCACCACTACGATCCTCCTGAGCCAGAACCCGCGTTGTCGCATAATGAGCCACTCAGCGCTCTCGCATTGAATGGATTTCTACCAGATGCACCACTCGATGTTCATGATTTTATTAATATAGAGAATAAACCGCACAAGATTCCATTTAATCCACGATATGTACACCGAGGACTGCCTTACCGACCGGGATTTGTAAGTATAAAACACTTTTATTAAAATAAAACCCGAATAAATACAAAACAATAATACTCAAGGGGAGAATATTAATCGAGTCATTGTCAAAAACCTTCATGACTCACTAAGTCACAACTCAAAGTAAAAAATTATTATAAAATGCACAAAATCGGCGTTCGTTATTTAATGAGCTGTTCCTGTGCGGCTTCATCCGCATGAAATTATAAAAAAACTTTATTTTATTGTTTACATTTGTCTAATTCTCTTGCAAATGTCAAAATTACCGTTACCATAACAACTATACTTCCTTAACGTTGGCAGCTTGTAGTTTATGGTCCCTTTCTCACATGAAGGTTTTGTCCAATTTATTTACCCCCTTAAGTTTAATTGCGTAAAATATATATAGCCTAAAGGGTATTGTATGTTTAGGTCATTTTTATTAAAGAAAGAATTATTTAAAAACATGCTGTGATTGCTGACATCCTACGCCACAAAGTGTGTGTTTACGCTTTGTTACATTAGTATAGATATAGATATAGATTATGAGATATCAACAAATGAATATTTTTTTTATTTATTACAGCTTATGGAGGTGAACTAAGATTACATGTCAGCCATCTTTAATTACCATCCCGGAGTGTTCAAGAAACCCAAAGCTCAAGTATTCTTGACAAAGAATATGCAATGACGACACTGCCATGTTGAAGACATGACAGTAATCTCCTCTGTTCTAATACTTGTGTTACATTAATATCGCCATCCCGCTTATTCTTTATGAACAAAACAGTGATGACAGTAATGATATACATGTATTAAGACAGTTGAAATTCTCTATTAAATTAAGTATTTTAGTATTTTTTACTTTTTCACATTGATACTCTTTTTTATTATAAATGCTTAGCGATAGTTTTTTTACGTACTGTAGTGTCCACTGCCGAAATAAAGTACGAGACATGTTAATTTACCTTGGAAATACTGAGATAACAATATGTTTGTACGCGTGTTTCGGCAGTGGAAACTCACTGTTATATCGCTCACTTGTGTTGTTTAAAGTTATTTAAATAACTAGGATATAAATAAGTAACTTGTATTATTTTAACGTACAAATAAAATAGCATATTAAATACTTAGAATTGTCAAGTTTTCTTCTATGCCAAAGAATGTTTAGGTAAATTTTGCTATTTATTCACCAATTTGTATATCATTTAAATTATTAAAACTTATTTGAACTGACCAATGTTATATCTATATTATTAGATATTAATGTTCGTAAAATATTGCGATTAGTATTATGTAATTATTAAGTATTTTCTGAAATAAAAACGAAACCACTGTAAGCATGATTACAATTATCAACCTTATGAATACTTTAAATAAGATTTACATTCGAGTGCTCCTAAAATTGATATTGAACCCTTAGTGAGTAATTGACGAGCGCTTGGTGATTTAGCAATGGACTATGGCCTGGTTGGTTGCTTCAATGAATGAAGAATTAGTGAAGCATTTTCTGACTTTTTAATATCAGATATGGTTTTAAAATTAGGGTAAGAAACAAGCTTGCTGAGCGCTAAATGTATTAAAGTTATGGTAACTCGTATGGCTGGCATTTTATCGTTAATAATTAAACCTTGTAACCATTATAATTAAAATAAATGTATTGTATTCCAATTTAATTTTATTTTTAACTTAATAAGGCTTTTTATAAAACAATCGTTTTTTTAGAAGAGCGAATGAAAATGGTCCTTTTCCACCACTGGCTGATAGAGGCTCAGATAACTTAAAAATGACTTCACTGTCAGATAAGGTAACAAAATCCGATATTCCATCACACATTTCACACGTTGGATTGTTATCGGATAATTTACAATTTGATGGAACAGGCCCTTAACATTTAATTTTGAAGCGTTTGTTATCAAACAAAACCCTTTCATCAATTTCTTTGGAGATTTTTAAAGAAAAGGTATTCAAAACATACTACATTAATACCAGAAATAATTCATACTTTGCTTAGAAAGTCTGATCTATACGGTGTTTTACTTTCACTGCGACAAAATCATAGGTTACTAGACAAGAAAAATGCTTCCTGTGTCGATCGCTCATTGTGAGAGTTCTAAAGATATCCTGCATCCATAGTTGAATCCACAAAGAGTTTATCATACTAATATTATAAAGAGGAAAACTTTGTTTGTTTGATTGTAACGAATCGGCTCAAAAAGGACGGAACGGTTTTTAAAAATTCATTCACCATTTGAAAGCTACACTATCCACGAGTAACATAGGCTAAATTTTATTTTGGAAAAATTTATTGGCGGGGGAGCCGCGGGCAACAGCTTGTCTTTAATAAACTGAGGAGGGAATGTATAGAGGCAACCTTTCATACCAAAATAAATTCCCCTTCCCATCCTTATTAAAGTTAGTTGGTGTCGGGAAGATAACTGATATTAGGTCCAGTTAGACGAAACGTAGAAAATGTCTAACTTGAGGTCTTTCTTCATAGGTGAAACTGGCCCTTTCGACAATGTTACTCCTAGTAGACTATGTATGTTAAAAATGTCGAGTAAATCTCATATGGATATACCTGATCTATCCAAGTATCTTAAATATGACATGAGATTTACACTTAAGTAGTTAAATAAAATACATGTAAAGGTAAGTAATAAATCTAGATGTTGTATAGTGATTAAGTAATAGCGGTGTCGGATTTGTTTTGGGTTTGTTTACGAGCGCTCACAACCGCGGGATATTTATTATAGGATCGTGTACATTCCGATGGAGAAATAAAATATTTTCTATAAACATGTTGATGTTACGAGGTTAATAACCTATATCCCATGATGTTTGTTTAAAGAATTCCTGTTAACAATCCATTTTAAGTAAGTTAAGTTACAAATAGGAACATTTACAGATGCGTTATTTAACTAACTTGATGCCTCTTTAATATGATAACTGTCGTATCACTTTAAAAGCAAACTTCATTTTAATCATAAGTCGATAGATTAATTTCAATCTCTAGTAGATACTACTGTTACTATGAAATTAAAAAAAATCTTCAAGGAATTTTAATGTCATTAAACTTAAAACATTTTTGGTATAAACGGAACTGTTCTCCTTGTCTCGAATGTAGTGTAATAACGCTGTTACGGCATCAACCCTCATCGAATACGTTGTTTTGGAACGACCACGTAATGATTTCAAGCAACGCGAAAAACGTATCTATCTATTCAGACGAACAGACGAAAACTAACCTTGTGTAAAGCACGTTTAAGTTCAAAATTAAAGTTTTTATAATCATAAGTATGTCGTCGCATGGTCCGCTGATAACATCAATTGTTGTTTCTTTGTTGACATTACGGACTTATTTAAGTGAAATTAGATAAATGGTCATCTCACGATTTTCCTCCGTTCAATCCGACTTGGTTCGGCCACTGTGCACTAGCTCGCGATGTTCGACGGGCGGTCGGTGATCTAATAAAAAAAGCAAAAACCGGGAAGCAATGAAAGTATAAGTTGTGCAAAACAAAATGTGAAGGCGGCTTGGCCGTTTTGTGCTGGCTCTGTTGATATTGGATCGCAGCAAGTGTCGGACCATTGAGGTGTTAGCACGTCTTTAGGAATGGATCTGTCCAAGTACTTGGCTGTTCTGTTTGTGCTATTTGTAGACAGTGGCGAATCTGGCGGCCATGGAGGAAAACACCAGTAAGTTTTATCAGAATACATACATATAGGGTAAACAATGCTTGCAATTTTTTAGGGCAGTGCGAAATACTTGCTTTATTCCAATATTTGTACTAAATTATATAATATTTGTTATTCAATTTAAAAAATATATTGTATTTCTTTTTTTGGTATTAATCAATAACACATTTTAGTACTGATTATAATTTAAATTGTTTGCTAACGCGATATATATTTTGAAAATGAGTGTGTACAACTCATGAAGGTACAGTTTTTTATTAACATTATTTTTATTTCCTTCGCAGTGATCATGTCAAACTTCATATGCCAGAATTTATTCACCATGACCATCATACAAAGGTGATTACAATCCACCATCATCATCACAAGCCGAAGAAAGAACATCATCATCATCACCATCACCACCACCAACCGAAACCACACATTCCTCAGCATCATTATAATCACCATCATCATAAAACGACTCTTAAAACAACTACAGTGTCGAAAGGTCACAAGCAAGCTGGTCACGGTCACGCTGGTCACCATGGTCATCACAGTCATCACGGCGGCAGTCATGGAAGTCACTTTGGTCATCATGGGCCATCACATCATGATTCACCATCATATAATCACAATGTACCATCGATAAGTCATGACCCAGGTCACGTTTCTTTTGAAGATGATTTCAAATCTTTCACGCCATCGATACCAGTTAACATTCCTCATAACCCTCACGTTCATGGAGTTGTGCATACAGTTAAACAAGTTAAAGTGTTTGATTCGTTGCCAGGTTCTATAAAGAGTAACTCAGGTTCGGGATCTAATGGTTACGAAGTGACTGAAGAAGGCGAGGAAGGTGACGAAGACGCCTTTACATCTGTGAATACAATACCTCAAACATACCCAGGTACATACGGTTTCGTGAGAAGTGCTGCCCCACAAGCTGAATCTTACCCTGGACTAGCACTTCAAAGTTCTGTGCAATTGAACCACGATCCGTTCGCAGCTGCGCCTGGACCAAGTGCGTTTTCCGGCTTAGAGAATTTCTCCAGCGATGGCCAAGATTTTTCGAGTTCGTTGTCTACACATGGTACCAATGGCCACGCTCTTCCTGAATATGCCGGACAAACAGAGCAGATATCAGGTTTTGATGATGTTGAAAGTTTTGTTGGCAACGATATAAGTGGTACTGCATTGCTTTCTGCAGAAGCCAATGATGATACTCCAGTTACTTATTCAAGAGAGGCCGGTATACAACATTCTTTAAACACCGGAGGCATCCAAACTGTTGAATACTAAATAGTTACCTTACTTATTATGCTATTAAATAATAGTTTTGATGTTAAGATACGAACTTCTTTAATGTCAAAGTATTTTGTTTTAAATATGTTACTTCATGTGTAAGGTTTTCGAATTTTTCAGCACCAAACTCATTATATTTATTAGGATAATTCTAAAAATAAATTATTTTACTTAATTTAGATTAATAAGTAGTATTTAATTATCGCTACAAAAATAAATTTAATCAATAAGTACAAATTATATATGTAGGTTTAATTAGCATTTAAAGTTATTGTTATGTTTGTTGTTTATTAAAAGTTGTTACAGATAATTTATTTTTCCTTATATCCTTTACATAGTTACCTGTAACTATTTTAGTCTACTTACACCAACTTTTTCCACAAGTAACGCATCTTTTTGTAACAAAGTTTCATTAAGCAACTGTTACTCAACAACAATACCAATTGAAATTGAAAGTGAATCGTAGAGAGTATAGAAAACGGCAAATACAATGAAAAACATTAGACGTGTGACAAGCATTGTCATGTAGCAGTTAGTATTCGTAGCGAACCAGCGAATGGGTAATTTATTGCATACAAAAAAGAATAGAATAAAACCGAACACAATTGGATATGCCCTAGATATTCGATTACGCAACGGACAAAATAAACTGTGACCAAATCGTCGTAACCGCTACATAATAATCAAAAAGAGACCAAAAGCAATAAGACATCTATTGGCCAACGGTTAAATTTATTTCAACTATTGCTAATGAGAAAATGAGTTCATAGTTATATATTTTTTTGCTTATTTAATTACGACCGAAAACAAAAAGCTATCGTGATAATTTTTATCTATAGTACTAATATCATAAAGAGGAAAAAATTGTATTTTTATATATTGTAATATTGAAATAACTCAAAAACAACTAGGCCGATTATAAAAATTCTTTCACCGTTAGAAATGTAATCTGTATGTCGCTATATTTTGTTCATTATTTTTTAATTTCACGCGGACGAAGTCGCGAGCAACAGCTAGTAGACAATAATTTCATACAAACGATTTAAAGATTGCAATAATAATTGTTTAGAGGGCGGTTGAATTGAGAGTTGGAGATTTCAGTTGTTAATGTACGAAGGTAGGAAAAAACAAATGACGGCGGAAGGAAAGGGGGCAATGTCGTTTGCGGATATTATGCTGTTGCATCATATAATGACTACAGTTAGAAAATTCCTCGCTCACCGCTTGTAGAACTTGAAGAGCGATTGCTTATTAAAGTAATTGTCATTATCACAATCAAGAGACATGCAACAAGAATAAAGTAATAAACATACACCTTTCAATCATAAGTAAAGTTTATAGAACAATCTTCTTTACAATTCTTACTTATGATATTAGAGCCTATTACATCTTACTAATATTATGAATGGGAAAGTTTAGATGGATGGATGTTTGTTAGAGTTTGTAATCTAAACAGCTGAACGGATCTCGATGAAATTTTACATAGATGTAGAGGATAGTCTGGAAGAACACATGTGCTACCTACTTTTGTTTTTTTTAATACCACACGGACGAAGACGCGGGCGAAAGGTAGTATTATATTAAAGGGAAAAATGCAGTTAGACACAGATACAGGAGCTATTTGTATGGTGTAACCAGCTCAGGGTCATTGTTGTTTACCTATCCTAACATCAGGCATGTAACCCATTAAATCTACCTTATTACAGACCTTTTCATCTTCCCTTATACACAAGTTAAGTTTAAAATACCCAGCTGTATGAAGCCCGACAAATAAATGACATTTTACTCTTCAATATCTCTGTTCCGAACTTCCGTTCCGTTCAGCCATTCTGAAGTTATGTGGTAACAGACATTTAGAGAAATGTTTGTTAGAGTTTGTAGCTTAAACAGCTGAACGGATATCGATGAAATTTGTCATAAATATAGAGGATAGTCTGGAAGAACACATGTGCTACCTACTTTTGTTTTTTTTAATACCACACGGACGAAGACGCGGCCGAAAGGTAGTATTATATTAAAGGGAAAAATGCAGTTAGACACAGATACAGGAGCTATTTGTATGGTGTAACCAGCTCAGGGTCATTGTTGTTTACCTATCCTAACATCAGGCATGTAACCCATTAAATCTACCTTATTACAGACCTTTTCATCTTCCCTTATACACAAGTTAAGTTTAAAATACCCAGCTGTATGAAGCCCGACAAATAAATGACATTTTACTCTTCAATATCTCTGTTCCGAACTTCCGTTCCGTTCAGCCATTCTGAAGTTATGTGGTAACAGACATTTAGAGAAATGTTTGTTAGAGTTTGTAGCATAAACGGCTGAACGGATATCGATGAAATTTGTCATAAATATAGAGGAAAGTCTGGAAGAACACTTAGGTTACTAACTTTTTTTTTAAATACCACACGGACTGAAAGCTGGACTGAAAGCTACTACTCGATTAATGTATTACCATAATAAAGTGAAATCTAATTGGAAAATAACGTTACAGTTATCACAATTAACATTTTACATTACACAATGTGTTATTAAACAATAGATTGGTATTTTTATTTAACTATTCAAATAGATTTTTTTATATGGAAGAAGGAAGTAGAATACATTATTATTCATATATAAAAAGAAAA
Source organism: Papilio protenor (assembly GCA_029286645.1). NCBI lineage: Eukaryota > Metazoa > Arthropoda > Insecta > Lepidoptera > Papilionidae > Papilio > Papilio protenor. The sequence continues at coordinate 918,178 of JAGSMZ010000035.1, read as the reverse complement.
TGTGCGAAATTAAATAAATTTTGCGAAAAAACTTCAAACCAATTATGACTGAAAATCAATAACGTGTTTATGTATTTTTTAAATGATTATCGAATTATTGGTTTTACAAAATGTAATGTAAATTATTTCGTTATAAATTATTTTTCTATTATTTTATAGTATACGCTACAATTATTGTCTAAAAATCATTAACACCAGCCACACACATTGCATAAAGCTATGAAAACTTCCTTAGTAACGTGCCGGTAAAGATGTCGGACAAGTTGCGCGGTTGCCATGGCAACCGTTACCGGACGGTTCAAGTGCTCTCGTATACGAGCAGAATACGACATATTCTGGATTTATAGTGAACTTTTGAAGTAATATTTAACTACATTTCAGGTAAAGGTACAAGATCCAGGTTTTGTAAATTGGTGAGATTTGATTTTCTTAATAAGTTAACATTAAGAATTTACGAAAGCTTTCTGTAATGTTATATTATACATTAAGCCTTCAAATACAAAAAGCCTTCTATAGTGTCGAAGAATTTTTGCTACCATTATTGTTTTATGTATACAATTTTTATTCATTCATTTTTAATATCTGTAAAGTTTTTTATTTTTTTAAATTAAGACTTGTAATTCGGTTACCAAGATAGTTAAAGCTTTAGCCACCCCTTCCCCCTCCTCTATTCTCCTATAGTCTCAATAAGGACAGTAGCACACTTGTAGACATAAGAGCGGGCGCACACCTTTGTCTAAACTATCGCACACTATTGTGCGATTGTCGATTGTTTCGCAGCCAATTCAACTGTTTAGTAACAACTAAAAATCGAGTAGTGTGCGCACCTCCATACAAGCTCATAGGAATAAAACGAGACTAAACAGTTGTGCGATAGTTTAGTCGAAGGTGTGCACGCGCTCTAAAGATGAAATAATCGCCGTGGATATTTTATATAGCATTTATACATATATTTCAAAGTAATCTTATCTTACTAATATTATAAATGTGAAAGTTTGGATGGATGGATGGATGTTTGTTAGAGTTTGTGGTCTAAACGGCTGAACGGATTTCGATGAAATTTGGCATAGATGTAGAGGATAGTCTGGAAGAACACATAGGCTACTCATTTTTTTTAATCCCACGCGAACGGAGTCGCGGGCGAAAGCTAGTATGACATAAAATAAAACACAAATAAGTACAAAAATAACAATAACTTTATTGTATAATATTATTCTATTTTTATTGGAATCAAACTTCATACTAATAAAATATACAACAAATTTAATAGACATAATAATTATTTACAAGGAGTTATATTTCCTATTCGGTAGAGCAAAGGTTTACAAGAAAACTTGTTAACATAAATAATTATAATAATTTCCAATATAAAATGTATACAAGTTACTTCGTTTAAAGTGATTTATAACTCTCAAAAAGATACTTTCTACAGATAAATTTGAAGTCAGGTAGAGTTTAAAGGTCAAGCAATAGTAAACTTTATTCCCCTGCAATATAGTACATTGTGACAAATAGTTCAGTATTAAAGATACAATAAATTAGCAATTTTTCGTTAGATTCTAACTAAATATGGTTAATAAGATAAAAATGTAACATTACAAATGAAATAAATGAAGAATATTAAAGGCTCTAGCTTCCATGCTAGGGGAATTGTATAATAAAAAAAAATGGTTAATAGAAAAAAAAAGCGATTCAATTTATAACACAAATTACTATTCATAAACTATACATTAGCTACAGTTTTAATCGTTAAATATTCTAAAAGATTAATAAATTGTTGTCAAGATTCATCTTGGTAGAGCGGAAAAAATACACTTACATATTTATAGGAACAATAGAGCTACCATTGCATTTTCTTTGCCATCTCAAAAACGTTAACGTACATATATACCATTCTTTGTTTAGTTGTACATTTCTATTTGTTATTACAAATTAAGATAATTTGTTTACATATAAATAATTTCGAAACTATTTTATAAACAAAAGCAGACATACACACGTCCAACATTCAATCAAAACAGTCTCAATTAAAAGAGCACGCACAAAACTCTTAATAATAATTAAAGCGGCCACTAACAAGTCTTATTGATATTATAGAATTGTTTAGTAATCATTTTTACTTATTAAGGATCAACACAGTATGTATCTTCCATACATCTCTATCTATTATCATTCACACATGTGAAGAGTACATACTCTATCATACAATCACTCCATACTGTATTCGGTCTTTCGAAGTCTATTCGGATTGTTCTAGAAGACAATAGTGTAATTAAGTTTATCTAAGGTTTAAATACTATTTGTGTTTGAATATTGAGTATTTTATAAGTTAATATCCGTGGCCTGAATCGCCTTCTGAAAGTCCGTAGCTGCCGTGGTCTCCGCCATCGAAACTGACGGGAGAATCCTCGTGGCCATGACCCTCGTCTGCAGCACCCCAACCGTGACCTGGAAAGTTTAAAATGTATTTTAATATTATAATTATTAAAGATAGATCCAAATATATCTATAGATATATCTAAATAATTTGTCAAATCAGCCTAGTTTTCATCATCATTTGGATCCTAGTTTAAATAATAATAGTAGTAGTAAAAAAACTATAACTACACTAACAAAGAATTTATAGAAAATGAGCTTTCGCCCACACGGAATTAAAAAACAAAAAACAAAAGTAAGCCTGTGTGTTCTTCCAGACTATCCTCTACATCTATGCCTTTCATCGAGATCCGTTTAGCCTTTTAGGTTACAAACTCTACCAAACAACCATCCATCCATCTAAACTGTCGCATTTATAATACTAGTAAGATAAGATTTAAATATACAAAAATACACTTACCACCACCGAAATGTGGTGCAGCTTTAGGTTCACCATACGTGTATCCTAGCACCTCGTAATGATCATCACCACCGCCACCACCGCTCTTGTGGTGAACGTGTTTCACGATGGTGTGCTTGTGGTGATGATGTTTCACAAACAACGGCACGTGAATGACCACCTTCTTGTGACCACCACCGTGGCCGTCCGCTGCGATCATCGAAGCAAGCTCGGCGACGCAAACAAGTGCTAACTGTAATAAAAGAAACAGAAAACATTAATTACATGAGATATTTTATCATAGTGAAACATGAAACTAAAAAGGGCAAAGGCGCGGTCAAATGTAGTATTCTAATGATATCTATTATCTTTATTAACACGTTTACTGCGTTAAGTAAAATCATAATTCTTCATCAGGTGTGGCGGCGGGCCAAAATGCTCCCCCAATAATATTTACGCCCGTGCGTAGCAGGTCTATCTAGACCCGCACTAGGATAGATTAAATTGCTATAACTTTGTGGAAACATAATGTATACATTTTATGTAATGTATACACCTGAGATAATAGTTTCGCACTAGCGAGAGGGACATAGTTTTTTTCGTCCGCACAAGCTTAAGTACCGTGTCAGGTCGATATCGGCCTGTTACGCAGTGAGCGTGTTAATTAACCTATTGTATAATTAATGCGTGTTTGAGTTTTAACACCTTCTTATAGTAAAAAGTCACTCGCAATGCACATAACATCAAAATTTGAAAACAAAAACCAGAATAAAATTCGCCAACGAGCATATTACATTAAAGCAAAGAAAGCAATAGAACTTAACATCTTGAAATTAATTGAGGAAAGTTTTATAGACGAAAAATAACCTATTGTACACTGCCCCTTATACAAGTTATTTACCGTGTCCAAATTAATAGTTTTGTAACAGCTTAGTGACTTTCATGTAAAAAGAAATAAACAGAATTTGATACAATCGTGTTTTGCCTCTCACTATCACATTTTATTTATATTATTTGTGACAAAAATTGCCGCGACAGTCGCTTCTCGTGTTGCGGTATTATGTTTAGTAACGGAGAGTTCCCACTGACGATACACGTAAAAGATTGTTATTTCAGTTTTTAAGGGGAGAATGAGAGATATGAATATATTTTTATGAGTATTTTTGGGAAAGAAATCCGCAAAAGAAGAGCAAATACATACGAGAAACGACTTTATGAGCATTTTATTAGAAGCAAAAAGGTGTTTCAAACATGAGAAACTTTAAAAAATGAATTATGTTTTTTTAAAGTTCAACTATTTAAAGCAAAACATTCAAATTAAAATTCTTGAGATAAATCATCGTTAAAATTACACCTCAACATTATTTTAAAAATTGTTTTTAATTGTTGTTGATAAAATTTTCTTTACGTATTCAATATAATTGATATATTTTTATCACTAAATACTATTAATAAGTACATAACAAAATATTTCTAATTTCTTTACATACTTTAGCGTAAAGCGAACACCAAATTAATATTGTTACTGCAACAAATTTGCTCTCTAATTTCAAAATAGTAACCACTGAAAGTATCTGAAAAAAATCTATCTGAAGGTCGCTTCAAAGGTTTACAACATTGATTGATAAATGCGTACTCACCAAAAAACGTGCGGCCATGTTGGTAGATGTTGGAAGATTGGACTAGACGCGGTTGCAGTTGGATGTTGTGTGATAAAGAAATTTAAACAAAACTTCCTTTTATATCGCAACGTGATCGTTTCGCGACACTGCCTCTCGGAGGCTTAGCATAATTGCACATGCTAAACGAAATCGTACCGTATCACGAGGGTGCAAAACTCAAAGTCATTATTACAAATTATAATGGTTTTGCTTAGACAATGCTGAAGAAATTTAAAATCTATTGTGTGTTGGTAAAGCTCATAGTAATTATATGAAAATTTGGTTTGATAAAGTGGAAGTTTATTCGTTATAATACTTCTGATTCAAGAAGGGGGATGATAGAATTATCCGAATTGTTTAGTATTGATAAGCGGACATTGAACCAAGAGTTTTAAATAAGTCAGATTTCTGTACTTTTGTATGTAGATTAGTATTCTTGGAAATTATTCACTAACGAATATTAGGACGAAAGTAATTTGTAGGAGTAAAAGATTGATAATCAAATGTTAAGTATTGATTATGATGATGATGACGACAACGATGACGATGATGGTGATGATGATGATGATAATGACCATCATGTTAAGTATAACATTGTAGACGAGAGTTCAAAAACACGCCAATAACTCATTTGTAAAATTATTTTCGGTTATTGATTTCATTATTAGCATTATCAAATAGTATTGCCAATATCGTCTAGATTGAACAATGTGCTAACGCCATTAAAACATGATACCGTATGTAAAGACATAATCTATTTTGCAGCATTAGCTTGCGTTATGAACTACATCAACGACATGTGATTGCATGTTGAATTATTACATTACTCGGTTACAAGTAACAACAATACATATGCATATATATTGCTTTTAAAAATATAACGTTATAGCTGTTTCCGCTGTTGAAATTACTGCACATTTTTATTAATCAAGGTGGAAAATTTAAGTGTAAAATATAATAATATTCCACTGAGTAAACACATCCATAACCAGGTCCCTATACGTTCGTACTAAAGGGCTCGGAGCCTAGCCAAGTACGGGGTGTGTTTATGAGTAAAAAGAATAAATACTCAAAAAGGATAATTTCTGACACTTGTCAACTTGTTTTACTATTATATAAGATGGTTTGCATAGTAAAATTCTTTACTTCTGTTTTATCGTTATTCTTATTTAAACAGGGTGACAAAGCCATAGTTTTTTTTCTGACTGAGCCGTCACTCTTTGCCTTGAAGAGGCATTTGCAGCTCCACCGGGCTTGAGGTGGCCGTACGCGGATGGCGCTCAGCCTAAACCTCGAAGCCATAGTTAAACCACTCCTCCCTATACGGGTTGGTTTATTTGATACATACGAATAGTCAAAATTATAGCCGCTTTTGATACAATAATGATTTAAGTAAAATAATATACTGCCCCTAGACCAAGTAACTTTCCTAATGGTTTAGGGAAACCTGATTTTTTTATGCACGTCCCCTCCTCTGCCTTTTAAACGTATCAGTGATCTCGTTTGCCACCTTATACAATAATTTTTAAAAAGTTACAATATATGGAACTAAAGCCCGCAGGAGTGGCGCAGGACAGGAGGTGATGGCGTCCTCTTGTGTCGGAAGCACCAGAGACCCACTATAGGTAGCTGCGCCACCAGTATTTATGTCTATAAATTTTGATTATATCGATTCTACTAGAGATATCGCTAATCGAAAGTTAGTAAGGAGCCTGAATTTGGTGAGTATACTCTATCACATTTGGGCTTTAATAGGAATTGATCTGCATTAGGCCAGCGTGATTGATCGAGGCCTCGTCACTGTTAACTTAAGGTAGCTCCTAGGTAGGGAATGTCATCTCTGTCTTTGAAACTAGCCAAGCTGTTTAGACTACAGATGTTCGGAATCAAATATCACGTGAATGAATTTCCCTTCATTATTCAGACATCTTTCAAGCGTATTCACTTATTTTCGTCTATATTCTATAAACTATATATTTATAGAATATAGACGAATAGAATACCATATGGTGACCACATATATATCGTCAGTTTGCATCTGTCCGTCGAAGCGACAGTGAGCGGAAGACTCTCACTTTTGCCGCCATTAGCGAGCGAATGAGACCGATGCTTCTGTAATTATGGAGTACTGCAACTCTTAGTGATAAGCAACTTTGTTGCTAAAGATTTATCTTATATTTGCATAATAAATATGACGAACAAATCTAGTATGGTATTTCGTTTTTACCCCATTTTATTGCTAAAATTGCTAAAAGTTTCTTTTATTTAAAGTTTATATAAATATACCTATAGTAAAAATTACATTAACTATTACAATTAAAACGTTTTACTGAAATATTTGTTAATATTATTTGTTTAACCATATACCATAACCATCTATAATATTAATTTAACAATTTTAAAAAAATAATCATTTATATAGTTAAGTTCGATTATTCTCTAACTGCAATGATAACTGGCGTCCCTAACCCATTTAACCTACGTTGGGCCGAGCCTCAGCATTTGTCCCGCTGTCCGTTGCTATGGCACCCATACCGACACATACAAAGTTGTTTGTGCCGTTACGTTGCTAAGGATATTTTCATTGATATGCTGTTTGAAGTTAAACTTACTGGCACCAATATTGGCACTGTAAAAACTTGCCTATTAAGGATTCACATGAAAACTAAGAAAAAAATAGACATTATTGTTCAATGTAAAGAAAAAGTTTACAAAACGAAACTGCTTTTTAGTCCACTTTTGATGATTTTGTATTAAAAACTTTACGTCTTTAATTGGTTTTAATTGTTTACTTCTAACGTTTTTGATGCCAGTAGGAAAGCCTCTTCTATACAAACACCTTTTATTGTACTTGTCTAATATTGTTGTGACTTATTTGCTTATTGTAGATCTTTAGGGCAATGCTTTCTTCGCTATTCCAGCGACATAATGTGGTTACTAACTTGATTACAACCTTCTATTAATGAAAACGATAATTATGTCGTAATACGTAATAGACGCCTCAATAATGCCTTTATGAAAGACTTACAACAGACTCATAAATAAATTAGCTCATGTTTACACGGAAGTCATGTAATTGATTTCTTGTAATGTTACGATTTGCATCTACCTATTTTAGATGCAACATTAGTTAAAACGCAATATGCTATTATATTATATCCAAATTTATAAAACGTATATCATACTAATCATACTAATATTATAAATGCGAAAGTTTAGATGGATGGATGGATGGATGTTTGTTAGAGTTTGTAGCCTTTAGGCTACATATAACCGTTTACGGTTGGACGGATTTCGATGAAATTTGGTATAGATGTAGAGGATAGTCTGGAAGAACACATAGGCTACTTACTTTTGTTTTTTTAAATTCCGCGCGGACGGAGTCGCGGGCGAAAGCTAGTTAATTATATTTTAAAGATTACAACTGATGACTTTATTCTTCAGCTAATCTTAGTTTACTAGTATAAATGCGAAAGTATAGATGGACGTTTGTTAGAGTTCGTAGTCTAAACTGTTGAACGATTCTCGATGAAATTTGGCTTTATGTAGAACTAGCTGTACGCGTGCGGATTCATCCGCGTGAAATTATAACAACTTTATTATATTGTTTACATTTGTCAAATTATCAATAGCAAATGTCAATATGACTTGACATGACAAACCTTGGCAATCTTGCTTCCTTGATGATGGCAGCAACTTATGGTCTCTTTCCCACATTAGGGTTTTTATCCAAAATATTTACCACCTAAGTTTAATGGCGTGAAAATATATAGCCTAAAGCGTGACGTAAGTGTAGGGTTTTTTATTAAAAAAAGAATTATTCAAAAATATGCTGTAATTGCTGACATCTTAGGCAACAAAGAAGTGTGTGTTTGCGCTTTATTATAATAGTATAGATATAGATAGTCTGGAAGAACACATATGCTACTTTTCGCTTTTGTTTTCATATAATTCCGCGCGGTCAGAGCCGTGTGCGACGGCTAGTATATTAATAAAGAAGTAGCATTTTAAAAGTTACTATAATACAAAAAAACGGAACAAGAAATTGCATAGATATCGATCGATTCATTGATGCCTAAAATTGTTTGAAACGGACAATTTTCTCAGTTATTTCAAGGTCACGTGAAGTAACGAATTCGTTACAAAATACTGTTTTCATATAATTATTGTAAGCACACGTACTTTATATTTTAAAATCTTAACCTATAAGTACTCATTTAAAATATTATTTCTGTTAACCATACATTTAAACCGCAGTTTTATAGATTTCAAAGTAGGTTTTGTTGATCGTATGCAGGTTTTATATTCAGAAAAGTATAATTCTATTTTTTGTATATCCGCCCGGTGCAATACCTCGTGGTATTACAGAAGACAGGCGTTAAGTGGAAGCTATTCTCAGTTTCGTCTGAGTTTGCATGTTGAAGGTTTAATTTATATTTTAATTACGCGAGGACGCGGAAAAAGTCACGGGCTAAAGTTATCTATTTCTATACTCTATACTATTATAATAAAGCGTAAACACACACTTTTTTGTTGCCTAAGATATCAGCACTTACAGCATATTTTTGTATAATTCTATTTTTAATAAAAATCCCTACACTTACGTCATGTTTTAGGCTATATATTTTAACGCCATTAAACTTAGGGGCTAAATATTTTGGATAAAAACCTTAATGTGGAAAAGACACCATAAGTTGCTGCCAACATCAAGGAAGCAAGGTTATCATGTCTGGTCATTTTGACATTTGTAATTGATAATTTGACAAATGTAAACAATAAAATAAAATTTTCATAATTTCATGCGGATGAAGTCGCACGGGAATAGCTAGTTCGTATATAAAACGTAACTTTTTAATTCTTATTCATAATACATTCTTACGATACATTTAGAAACTCCAATTGAAATGAAAGGTAAAAAACGACCTAAATGAAATGCGCGGGCGTCGCTACGTACATATAATTGTTCCATCTCAGTCTAACGATCAAGGAAGTATGCGTACCGGACATTGGATAGGAAAAAAAAGAGTATTCTCGCTCTGGTTTGTATTACATAAGTGGACTGATACTTTCACGTAAGCTGTGATGAGGCGATAATATATACCTTTGAGGTACATCTATAAAAAAAAACATCTATATCTATACTTCTATACTAATACGAGCCGTTGCTCGCGACTTCGCCCGCGTGAAATTACAAATAGTTATAACCTATTACATTCGCCCTTTTTTTGAACCTATTACCAAAAGTATTAACTTAGTAGTAATCTACGTAATAACAGAAATCTACCGATGCAAGATTCCAAATTTCTAAGTCCGGTAGCTTGTAAGCTGATTTTTTTTCGGTTACCCTTATTGTTTGTGTTCGCGATATCTTCTAAACTATTAGTCCAATTTTAATACTGTAAAGAACAATTTTATTCTACATTAAATTCTCCTGATAACAAACGCATTTATTTGGATAAGGATTAATATTGAAACCAATAAAAGAACGCTGTAAATAGCGAAAGGTTTTTAATTCATTTTGTAAACAAAAAGTGGTTATTGTAAGAAAACCGTTAAAGAAAGATTTATGCTATCGCGGACTTTTCTGTAGAATTTTTTAAGATCTACAATTCTTTCATACATCATTTTTATATACCTCTAACGGTTTAGGCAGCGTAAGCCGAGAAAAGTTAAAGTTTAGTGAATTTTTAACGCCGGCGTCCAGAAACACGCTGTTTATTAATAGTTCCTGAACATTAGTAATAATAAATTATAGCCTATGTTACTCACAGATAAATTACCTTTCTGATGGTGAAAGAATTTTTAAAATCGGCCCAGAGGTTTTTGAGTTATTTCAATACATACAAAAATACAAAAATACAAAAATACAAAGTTTTCCTCTTTATAATATTAAGTATAGATTATAAAGATTTGTATTTTTGTATGTATTTGATTCACGCAAAAACTACTGGGCCGATTTTGAAAATTCTTTCACCATTAGAAATGTAATTTTTCTGTGAGTAACATAGGCTATAATTTATTTTTAATTTCATGCGGCCTTAGTCGCGAGCAACAGCTAGTGTTTAATATTTTTCAAAAATTGGCTCCTATCTTTGTTTTATGATAAAAGGGGGCAAACGAACGACGGGAACACAGAGGTGATCAGCGATGCCCATCGACATCCGCAACACCAAAGGAACTACAGATGCGTTGCCGGCTTTTTGAAGAAATGTTAGGCTCGCTTCTTGAAGGACTCTAAGTCGTATCTACATATATCTATCTATACTCTATCACTCTATACTAATATAATAAAGCGTAAATTAATAAAGCTCATATATATTTTTTCTTGCATAGTTCGCAAGTGAGATGTGGGACGGCACAAGTCGGCAGTCTCACAAACTCCCGTAACTAATAGTTATTAATACAGACCTACTTCAGATGGAAACTGTTACGTGAAATTTTTAATTGATTTATATCGAAGTCATACACTTTAGCAATTGGATATTAAATAATTGTGATGAAATTGTATTGCGTTTCGAATTTTAATATTTCAATAATAAGTACTAGGGATTCAGAGTTATCAATGAGATAGTCAGGAATAAAATGCTCAATAATAATTATAGGCATTTAGACCTTTGATTTTTACCTTACGTTACCTTTTAACCTTTGATTAAGAGCGGGCGCACTCCATTGACTAAAGTATCGCACAACTGTCGTGCGATTGTCGATTTTTTTGCAGCCAATTCAACTGTTTAGTTGCACAATCAAAAATCGAGTAGTGCGCACATTCATATAAGCTTATAGAAATCAAAGCGTGACTAAACAGTTGTGCGATAGTTTAGTTTCAGTTTAGTTACACTTAGATAGTTCGGTTCAAATACAATATAATATTTAGTTTTATTTGTTTGAGATAACTATAACGGTTTACATCGTAAACGTTAAATAACTCGTACAATTATATAATTTTAATCTACAACGAAGATCGCATTGTATTATAAAAAGATTATTTCCTAAAAGATAAATCAATTATTCCACTTTGTGATTTTAACGGTATTCCGACCGACAATAATTACTGCTATAGTTTATAAGTGAAATGATTATTTTGATATAAGACTAAAGAGAAAGTCAGGATCACGTTTCAAGGTAAACTGGCTTATCCCGAGCCGTATCATGTACATCGAAGGAGGATTAATATGCTTGGAAAGCATGACATCAATTACGCGTGACTGAACAACGCATCACCAAAAAAATAAATATAAAATGTGTGCATGAATTAAAATAAATGGACCCTTTAGATATTGAACGAATACTTTCTTTATTACGGTGAGTTTTCATTGTATAAACACCGGTAATATAAGATGTTTTTATCTATTTTTGCAGAGAATGAGATTGTTGACAATGTGTGCAGTGGAAACTCTCGCTAAGACGTGTGTGTGAAATAGGCTCTAATTAGAAATTGCGTTTTGTTTTACAATAAAGATTGATATGACCGGTCTTAAATTGTTTTGGAAGATGAAAACTTATTGTGGACCACACTAATATTGTTAACAAATAAAACAATTTGTAAAATATAAGCATAAATTTTAAAACAGCGAAATTCTACTTTTACTATTTGTTATGTTCTTTATATTTTTTTTATTTCATTCGAACATGCCATCGTATATTACGAGATCGCGAACAAATATACAACGCCGTTTTGTTTTATTAAGATTTGTACCTTTTAATATTATACAAATCTTACTAATATTATAAATGCGAAAGTTTAGATGGGTGGATAGATGTCTGTTACTTCGTTTCTCCAGAAATTTGGCATAAATGTAGAATATAGTCTGGAAGAAAGGCTACTAAATAAGTTTATTTTTTAATTCCGTGCGAACGGAGTTGCGGACGATAGCTAGTCATAAGTAAATAAATCGAATAGTTACTAGTCTTAAGTTGATCTTGATGGGTGGCATAGAATAGTAATATCCAGTCGTCCCGACCTCCCGCAAGCCTACAAATGGCAGTTTATTTTAAAAATATCACGTTCCATCTCCGAGTATTCTAATTAATTAAACCTCGGTTCCTTTCCCTTTGACGGTAGCTATTCGTGGGATACTTGTTGTTAATGATATTCATAATAATATGATAGGATTAATACTTCAAAATTATAATAACTATACCTCGTCTATTTTATGTTCTAATGTTTTCATTGAATAGTAACATTATGTTTCTAGATCCCTCAATTTATGTTTTATGGAATTAGATTACGAGATTAACGTTACAGTTCATTATCCCCAGTACCAAAGATAAGCGTGTTGTATGTTGCTTTCATTCTGAATATTTAGGTTAGTTATTAACAATGCGGTATTCGATGATGAAATATTCCAAATATGGAATATTCTAGGTCTATCTGATTTAGCTGAAGCTAAATTTCAATTATGTCTGGGCTAAAGAACAGCGCCATCTATCAGGAAAATATTGCATATAACGCGTCGATGTCTTTTGCGAGCAATGCTTTTAGTTAAGCATTTTTCTTGAATTTGCGCGTTGCTTTTGTTAGATGGCGTCGCAAAAATATTTTTTATACCACTGGCCTTAATACTTTGAGACACCTTTCTTAGTTTACAAATAGAAAAGTTTCGTTGAAAGTTAATATTAAAAATTATTGCTATTAGTTAACATCTTTTTAAAAGTACGTTTATCCTCTACAACAGATCTCTTATTTTGTTACTTCGTTTAGAAAACAAAAGAAATGTAACAAATTATTTTAATTTCCCCTCTTCATTTTAACGTTCACTGTATCACGTGTTAAATAATATAACGATACCCCTATTACGGACACGTAACTAGATACAAAATTATCAGGTGTATCGTAATAAGGACGTCATGAGTCTCTCAGGGAGTGGCTACCTCCAGGCGACTATCCTCGACTCCTCCAAGTATCTACGAAGATTTACCGTATAACAAAAAATGTTCAGATAAGCCGACTTTCTAATAAACCTCACTGGACTCGAACCTTCTTCCTTGTATATAATAAATCTTTAAAAGTCCTCTTCTTAATGTAGCGGTGTTCAAACTGTTTATACAAAATAAAACGTAATTTTATTTACATGCCAATAAAATTAATTAACAAGAGGTAATGTTAACTCATTTTATTATTCAATATCTATTTTACACTAGAATAGATTATGATTGTATATGAAGATTTGTTTTGATTTTTTTATGTCAGGTAAACCGAGAGCAACTTTTGTGTTGAGAGCAAGTTTCAGATAGTGTCAATTTAATTACGTATAGAACAACATTTAAAATGAAAAACATTTCATAAAGTGTCCACTGTGGAGACACTAACGATAAAACTTTCTTACCTTAGTAAGCAATGGAAACTTATTATTGAAAAGTTTGACATTCGCTGGCTGACATTTTAATGTGGCCTAATAATCAGGATGGAAATAAAAAAAGGGTGAAGTGTACCGGTGGGCTTTAGCACGGCTTTAGATTGATGCCCCTCTCGTTGGTGCCGTTGGTCAGCTCACTCTTATCGGGCCTTTTTTTCTATTTTTATCTTTACTTTGAATATTGCCCCTCGTAATAAGGGCCTCCGACCGTTATAATTGGGCCATGAAGTTTTATTTTACTTGCGGTTTGTGATTGTAATATTTAATTTAATTATTACGTTTTAATTAGATAATATTAAATGAAAAATTAACAAACTGTAACTTGTTATAAGTTTACGGATGTAAAAGTTTTTATTTTCTACTAAATATAACATAAAAGTATCATATTTTACATGTTTTTTTAATCGATAACTTATCAAGTCCATTCCAATAGATGGCAGTAAAAATGGTTTGGTGAAGTAATTACGTTGTATCTATAACGGCATTGTATCCGCTAGATTCGTGGCCCGATTTTATGATGCGGCGAATGCAGGTCCAGTGAATGAACTCCCATATACCCGCACTCCGATGATGGGTTCGCTTTTTAAACATTTATTTGTTTGTTATACTCACACTACCTTTCACCCGCGGCTCCGTTTGTAACCAATATTGTTCATAACATAATTGATTCTGTTGCCCTGTGAATTACTTTGAGCTGCCCAATAATGTATTCGAATGCTCGTACAAACTGTCTATTACAATCATGATAGTATCATTCATATTAAAGGATTTTAATTTTCGGGGTCAGTTTTTTGTTTTGTGTTCTTTGTATTTTTTGGAGTTGAGTGTATAGATTTGGGAAGCATGTTTTAGGTTTACGACCGAAAATAATATTTGATCCTGGAGATCGATCCGAAAATTTGTGATAGAACATTTAAAGATTATTCGATAGCTTCAATAACAAAGACTGTGTTTTTCGATTACTACACCTTCTTGAATGTCAATCAAGGTTATTTAAAATGTTAATTAAATGTACCGGAGATGGGCAAATATGGTTCGTGATAAAATATTGGTTTCGCAAATACATATAAAAAGTTGTTTTCTTCTGCTATTTATCAAAAATTATGAGCTACATTCCAATGATTTAGTATGAAATGTAATCGAATAAATTTGAGTCAAATTAAATATGAATAATAGCAAGCATCGTCGATGAAAGTAATTACATGTCTCCATTATTTATACCACATACATACTCACCCACATCTAATTTACGGCTACCACGTATGCACTATTACAATACAAAGCTATGTGTACACTATCGATGACTCTTACGTAGACTGTAAGCAACAATTTTAAGATTTACACCTTTCATGTTTTTTAAATTAACTTTATAAATACTAATTTCTGTGTAGTAGGAAAGTAACGTTTGAAAACATTTATGTAGACATCATTTTCATGTTTAGTACATCGCAATTAATTGTATAGATTTTAAAGTTTTGTCTCGCAAAATGTGTGTTTCAAATCTTACTAATATTAAAATTACTTAAATACTATTATAATACTATAAATGCGAAAGTTTAGATGGATGGATGGATGGATGTTTGTTAGAGTTTGTGGCCTAAACGGCTTAAGGGATCTCAATGAAATTTGACATAGATGTAGAGGACAGTCTGGAAAAACACATAGGCTACTTGCTTTTGTTTTTGTTTATTACGCGCGGAGGGAGTCGTGGGCGAAAGCTAGTATACTATAATTAACATAGGAGCCATTGTTATATACTTTGCAAATATATAGTTCAATGGAACGGCACTGATATTTTAAGTTTATATTTAGGCCCCACTTCAGTAACTACTGTCGAAAAAATCATAAAAAAATGTGAACTTTGTTTTAAGTTTTACTTAAATTAACTTACTTAAAGTCCCACGTAAAGATCCTTCAAATAACAACGTAAACCTTTTACAGCAAAAGCTGCGTATTCACTGAAATAGTTACAAAATATTTCATAAGCAAGCAAAAGATTTTTTATTTCATAAGCAGTGTACTCCTACCTTTATTTTAGGTGTCAAGGCGTCGCGTGATTGCGAACAGCACTTCCTATACTTACACCAGCGCCGGTGAAACTCATGAAAATGCACCGATGTTCAGGGAAATGATATAGCGAAAGTGATTTATTAAATCAACTTAAAAATGTATTACATGTCAACAAAATATTTTATTAATCAACTAGCTATTGCCCGCGACTTCTTCCACGCATTATTAAGATAAAAAAAGTAGCCTATAATATGCCCGTCTATGTCAGCTACCCTTCAGAGAAAGTCCGGTCGAACTCGGCCCAGCCGTTTCGGAGGTTACCCGGAACAAACGCGGCTTGCGGATAGACAACAGACAGACGGAAAAAATTTAAATGCGATTTTCGTTATCAGCAACGCAAATACATCATCTTCCCGAAATGTGGAATTTTTCTTTTGATATTACAAACAGACACACCAATTTTATTATATGTACAGATTACAAAGTACTTAATTTACATTAAATTGATTCAAAATATAAAAATATATCTGACTGTTTTTATTTTACAATCCTACCAAAATCATATCTATATCAAATTAGAATTTATGGCACCTAGGCTGGTTTTTTGTAGATATTGACTAAGGGCCAATCACGCTGGCCTACTCCAAATAACTACACATATTGAAATTCTTCAAACATATTGTGTAAATAAATTTACAACAAAACTGTTGCGTAAGCATCATTATTTCCTGGACATCGAACACGACACGCGATCTCAAAAAAAGCTAAATCCTTCAATACATAAGCCGTTTTAACTCAATAACACACGAAATAGTTCAGAACAGTTTCTACTTTGAAATTGAAATACGATACGAACGTTTTAAGTGCTCAAAAGTTCTTGCTCTATATTTTAAGTTGACGCAGCTTTGTAGGGGGCGTGTAAAAGCTACGTTGTCGGTACGTCTTCGTTGTCCGGGGACTAATATTGTGACCATATAATATCAATAACCATTTTTTTGTTTCATCCATTTCTATTATGCACCAATAGCTTAAAATCTTTAAAGAACACAGATTTATCAATTTAGAAATCATGAGTTCGAATCCCATTAGTTGACTGTTTTGTAAAAAATATTAGTTAATCCAGTTAGCATATAATATTTGTCCGTTAACAAATGCTAGCATTGTCACCGGGGTATCATCGAAGCGTGGCACCTCTCCCTGCCGGGTTCAGATAACGATTTAATAGTTGCATGGGTAATAAAAAGGTTCAGAAATTGGTCACAATTACATTGGTTACAGGCTCGTAACATTTTAATAGCACGCTCACATTCTGTGTGGGAAACAAAACTATCTGCTGGACGTACGTGGGACGTTCTACGAGTAATTTAAAACTATAGACAGATAAGAATCTTGTCCTTAAGTAACGGTAAGGGTTTGCTGTATTTCAAGTACATTTTTAAAGTTTCTCGGTCAATATATTTTAACTCTGAATCGTATCTGTCTTAGGTCGTTTACTTTTTATAGTAAACAATTAACTATGTAAGAATACTATTTATTAATTCTATCATTACATGTTATTTCTCATCTTCAAATTATTGTATGAATATGAGAAATACTCTACTCAAAACAATCCATATTTACTACAATACAATAACATCTGCATTTATTATTAAGGTTGTAAGATTTAACATAATAAAATTTTCCAAAGACACTTGTAAGGAAACCATTAAAAAAATAGTACGTTATGGATATATGGGAGACTAGCTTTTGCCCGGGTCTCCGTTCGCGTGGATTAAAAAAAAGTACCTTATGTGAAATTTCAAGCAGATCCGTTTAGCCGTTTAGACTGCAAACTCTAACAAACATCCATCCATCTAAAATTTCGCATTTATAATATTAGTATAGTATGATTGAAATTTGGCACAGATATAAAACAAAAATGTCCGGTACCCAAGGGACACGTAGTTTTTCGTTATTTACATAGTTCGTAATATTATGAATGCGAAAGTTAAGATGGATGGATCGATGGATGGATGGATGTTTGTTTCAGTTTATAGCCTAAACGGCTTAACGGATTTCGATGAAATTTGGCATAGATGTAGAGTCTGGCAGAAAACATAGGCTATTCGCTTTTGTTCTTTTCAATTACACGCGAACGGAGACGCGGGCGAAAGTTAGTATATTATATTACTAAAAAAAAAGATACGTTATAAAAAACAAAAGAGAGACATGTCTCTACAGCAGTGGATTGAGTGTAATAACGGCGCCGACACACGCCTATTATTATATAAGTTCAAATTGTAATTGTAATATTAATAATCGAAATAATCGGGAAAATCCTTCCCGGAAAAAGCCCCTCGGACCAAGAAAAATGTGACTTGCCAGGCCGAATGATATACGAAAATCTTGGTCCTTGGGGGAAGTATCTTTATTAATAGCGTAATGGTTTACCAAGCGCCAATAGCCTAATGGTTTGGGGTACGGACTACCGATCGTGAGGTCGAGGGTTCGAATCCCGCCATTCGACTATTGTCGTGAACCATCATATCCTAGCACTAGCCCTAGAGCTTAGTAGGGATGGTTAAAGGAAATATTAGTAAATTAACAAAAATCTACTAATATTTCAAAAAAAAAATAAAAAACAAAAAAAAATTAAAAATAAAAAACAAAAAAAAATAGAAAAAATACTCACATCGAAATTTGTACTAAAAATCTATAAGGATAGATTTAGTAAGATTACAACAATAATATGCAAGGGTCATTCACATTTGTGTAGAAAATAAGATGTACGAGTATTTTTTTTGTGACTGAATGGCGACTGTTTGCCTTGAAGAGGCATTTACAGATTCACCGAGCTTCAGGTGGCCGAGCGCAGATGGCGCTTAGCCTAAACCTCGTTTATGAGTACCCAATGTAGTAAGGACGTGTGCGTGTTTTAGAACTCTAGCGGCAATACTTACACTAATAATTTTTTATACATGGTAACTTGTCTTTCACGTTCTTGATTTCTTTATATTATTTTTATATTATTAATAAGCTATATTTTAAATATATATTTTACGGTTATAACAGTTTGTTAATACCGTAAAATAACATTTTAAATACAAATCCTTGGTAACAGTACCAAAAGCTTTTATAAGCGCCCTCTAGTTTCGCAAATCGTCGTTAAATCAGAACAGTTGGCTAACCGAGATCGAATCCCGACATCCCGACGAAATAAAATTTTCGAAATAAAAATAAATTTTTCTCATGGAATTCCAAGTATAAAGGATACTTGGAATTTTATTTTATTTTAAAATTTTATTTTAATCCACATTGCATCTCTTTCATTATTATTAGAGAAATAGGACAACAGTATATATTTTACTAGCTGTTGCCCGCGACTTCGTCCACGCAATATTAAGATAAAAAAGTAGCCCGTGTATGTCAGCTAGCCTTCAGGGAAAGTCCGGTCGAAGCGACCCAGCCCTTTCAGAGATTACCCGGAACAAACGCGGCTTGCGGACAGACAGATAGACAGACAGGCAGGCACGAAGGATTAATATTAAAACCAATAAAACAACGACGCAAATAGCATGCGTTTAATTCATTTTGTAAACAAAAAAAAATTAAAAATAAAAAACAAAAAAAAAATAGAAAAAATACTCACATCGAAATTTGTACTAAAAATCTATAAGGATAGATTTAGTAAGATTACAACAATAATATGCAAGGGTCATTCACATTTGTGTAGAAAATAAGATGTACGAGTATTTTTTTTGTGACTGAATGGCGACTGTTTGCCTTGAAGAGGCATTTACAGATTCACCGAGCTTCAGGTGGCCGAGCGCAGATGGCGCTTAGCCTAAACCTCGTTTATGAGTACCCAATGTAGTAAGGACGTGTGCGTGTTTTAGAACTCTAGCGGCAATACTTACACTAATAATTTTTTATACATGGTAACTTGTCTTTCACGTTCTTGATTTCTTTATATTATTTTTATATTATTATAAAGAGGAAAGATTTGTATTTTTGTATGTATAGAAAAGACTCAAAAACTACTAGGCCGATTTCAAAAATTCTTTCACCATTAAAAACCTACGTTATCACTGAGTAACATAGGCTATATTTTTACTATATTATAATTCCACGTGGAGCAACAGCTAGTCTATACTAATATTATAAAGAGGAATGATTTGTATTTTTGTATTTTTGAATTGTTTTATGTATTGAAATAACTCAAAAACTACTGGGCAAATTTTAAAAATTCTTTCACCGTTAGAAAGGTAATTTATCTGTGAGTAACATAGGTTATATATCTTAATTTCACGCGGGCGAAGTCGCGAGCGACAGGTAATATTTTATAAATACAAATCCAATTTCATTAACTATACATTCTTAGATAAATGGACAACCTCAAAAAATTGTGAATAATTAACCATCAATATTCACGTGTATCTATCGAGGCGTTTTCCTGCATGTGGTGCACGCAAGTGCAAGGCTCTCAGCTCACGGTCGTGCACAGCTGCTGTGGCTAATTAACGATGTAATCACTTTCTGCGTCCGTTTCATATCGATACACTTACGCTAAAACGTTAGATATTAAAATTGCACAACACACATTGTTAACATGTATTGTTGTCTCTGTTTATTGCTAAGGGAATGTAAGAGATGAATATAAATTAATACAAATGACGAAACCCACCGTTAGAATACTTGTATTATTAACTAGCTTATCGTATAAAATATTATCCTACTAATATTACAAATGCGAAAGTTTACATTGGTGGATGGATGTTTGTTTGAGTTTATAGCCTAAACTGTTGAACGGATCTCAATGAAATTAAGAAAAATCAAAATCAAGTACCCTATGTTTTGTCAAATTGTTTTTTATTATTTTTTTTCTCTCTTCAATTGTCTTGTCATTAATTTTGATTGTTAAGTTAGTTTTCTTTTTTCTCGTTTGTATTTTTTTTTTTGTTCAAGTGTATTATGTTGCAATGTGTTTTTGGAACTGATTAAATGTGTATTATTATTATTATTATTATTATGTGTTCTTCCAGACTATCCTCTACATCTATGCCAATTTTCATAGAGATTTGTTGTTCTGTTCTAGAGATATCTGAAACCAATCATCCATCTAAACTTTCGCTTAATATTAGTAAAATCTATACTATACATTTTAACAAATAATATAACTACTATACTACTAATATTTTGTGTGTAAAAGTATCTGAAAAAATACTAGGAAACGTTTTATTTTCCATTGTGAATAATATGGAGGGCGATTGCGGTGCTTTCGTTTGTAACGCTCAATTCAAAGCTCTCCGTATTGCAAATCATGATTAAACGAGTATAATAAAATAATTGCACATTAAAAAGTTAACTTTGAAACTTTATACTGTTCTCTTTTTTAACGCAATTTCAGCCTTTGGCCGCTCCGTTGCCATGGCAACCGGCTGCAAATTTAAATGCAATAAATTCCTAAAATAATTACCGATAAGTTTGTTGATCCTCTTTTTACACGTTATTGAAGAAAGTAGTAAAATTCATAAGATGTTTTAAATCGAGTAAAAGCTTCTTTTTTAATATAACAAGGCGCAATTTAATAAGAAATTGAAGATGCCGGCCTTTGAGTAAAAGATACGCTCGCTTTTAAGGGTTTTTAGTAGTACTTATTAAATACAGCCGAAGACAGACTTTTAGAAGAAGTTTCAAAAGACTGCAGTGCAAATAACAAAGATTTGTTGTTTATGGAATATAGACATGGTTCATCGCAGCTAGTAAAAGTAACGAACGGATTTACTATAAGGTAGTGGAAGCTCTGATCGAATAACGACAAGTGTTAGACAATTTTGACGTTTCGCGATGGTATATGTACTCGTATATATATGTTTTCAATATGCATAGACTTTTAACAATGCCAGTATACAATGTCTAGCCGTATATAAGTGCATTGTGCTTGCATTTACACTGCACACACGTAGTGATCGTTGTATTCTTTCAGGCGTAAAAATGAATGTTATAAATGAACAAGCGCATCACCGACGATTACCATACGAACATCAAGTCCAGTGAAGTTTTGACTGGTGCAGTAATTAAAAAAAATAGTGTTAAATCTGTCTTCTCCACTGTTACGGCTAACGGCCATGGATTGGTGGAAATTGGTCGGTATCTTTTTAACGAGATTTTTTTTATGTGGTATTGTGACAGTGAGCTAGTGATCTTTCTTGTGTAAATAGTGGTTATCAATATTATTATAGGACTGTGGTGAAGGGAACTTTTAAAAGTAGTAACGAATACTATTTTAATTTGGTAAAGGTACAGTTAACGACGGGGTACAGGTACATGTGTTAAGCAATTGATTTGTAATCTGCAGGTCCAGGGTTCGAATCCCGGCATGTAAATTTTAAGATTTACGAATTTCATATGCATATTTTACTTAAGGTTCTTACGGTGAAGGAAAACATCGAGATGCAACCTGCACATATTTGCGAAGAAATTTGAAAGATATGATTGACTATTGCCTAATCAATCCTCATTTAGGGTAGCTGACCTGATTTGGGATTACTGTTAACCATCCCGTTTTTTTAATTACTGCTTGCTTAACTTAAATCAGTCATTAATAATGGTGAATGCATGGTTATTAAATGTTTAAAGTGTTACTTAAAATTGTATGGAATATAACGACAAAAATTGTAATTAAATAACGTTGATAATTAAATTGACTTTAGACATTTTAAATAAATAAATAAAAAACAGAAGAAAAATTAACAAAGGATTATGTGAATGCATACGAAATATTTTTTTTAAAGTTTTAGGGTCATAAAGCTAAAAAGCTTTTTTAAGAGCTTTATGTATTTATATTTTCGTTTCCTTTGGTTACTTGATAAGGATTCAAAAATTTTGAACTTATAAGATCAAACATTATGTTTTTGATTATTGTTGGAACATCACAAGTATTCGTATCAATTTTTCTCGCTAAATTTGTCATAACTAAGTTTAATAAAAATAACTTAGATGTGTCAAAAAGTTAAATCATTTTAACTACATTAGTACGCGTAGTTCTTGTACGAGTATATGTGTGTTCAAAGACGAAAATTTATTATACTTGACGGTGATATTTTAATTTTTTTTTCTAATGTGCATTAAGCAAAAGTAGCCAAAAGAACACTTTATACTGTTAGCTGTAATAGGTAACTAGTAGCATGGTATGGGCATCTTATTGGAATGGAAATGTATGTGACAAGGAATGGTGGTGATTATGAAAAGAGTAAAAGGCGAGCGTACCATTTCCTCAGGCGACGCATCTGTAGTTCCTTGTGGTGTTGCTGATGTCTATGGGCATTGTAGACCTCGGTCAACCGGCTGTTCGTTTTACCTTATAAAAAGGGCAGTATGTATGGGAGATTGTGATTGCTCTAAATATTGACTGTTGAGAATAACGTTGTTAAATTTCTAAAAAGCTTGATAAGAAATATCCTCACTTCAAGTATTGCACTACGCGTTAGTTTTCACTGATGAGACAGTGAACAAAAATATATTGTTATCTCTATTTTTCAAAGGTATTAAGTGGGATTAAAATATTTTTTCTACAAATAGTTCAGCAGTGAAAACTTACGTTGACTTCACCGATAGTGGAGTATAACGGTCTTATCTTATCTAAATAAGGGATTATAAAGTTTACATATTGTTTTATGTATGGAAATGTTTTGTTACAGTTGGCTCTTCTTGCAGCTGTCGCTTCCGTACAAGTTCAGGCAGATGGGCCTAAGTAAGTAATAAATTAGAAATATCAACTCTTTTAATTTAATTGGTTAAATCACATGTGACAGCTGGCGTCAAATTGTTAGACACCATTGTTGAGGTAAACGCGAAATACTGTTATAGCGAAGCGATTTAAACAACCACCAGTTTGCTGGCGAATGAATTTCCGTGCACCAACTTCAATGAGCTTACTCAGACACGCTAAACTAAATCAGTCAACCAAGCGCGACATATACGCACTCAGTAGAAAGCGTAAGTCAATTGTTCATAACATAACGTTTTGTATTGAAAAAATAAAACGACTTCTCTAGGAATTTTTGATAGAATGTATGTATCAAACGTTATTCAAGGTAGAGCGGTCCCAAGAGAAAGCACTACCGCATCACGCGTTGTGCCAACGACTTTATACGGAACCGTATAAAAAGTAAACAACGTGCTTGCGTGCGAATAATCTATTGCAACAAACCACCTCATTTTGCTGAAATTAGCTCATTAACAATAACCCTGTTTCGCAAATCACGCAAACTCATAAACTAGTTTATTATTTACACTCGAAACAGTAAAGTCCCTTTGTTGCAGGAAGAAAATTCGCATACATCTTCCGCAAACGGTGAAGCATATACATCACCACAAGAAGATATACATAACAAATCACCCTGCGCCCTCACAGTATGCGCCGGCGTTTATGCCGAACGCCGAGGGCGCGGTAGCTGTTCCTACCAACATTGCGCTGCCGACTGTGGCTAACATCGTGCCTCTCAACTCTGTAGACATACTCGAAGACTCAGTAAGAACACCGGGTCTGACTGCAGCATCTTCCAAGCTTATACCACTTTACCATGCCCGCGGTTACTATGGACCCACCCACACAGAGATAGACGAACAAGAATTCGATTTAGCCCCTATGCCAGAACCTGCTGATAGCTATGTAGTTCCCACGTCTATAATAGCATCTCCACCAGACACTAATCATCATTCATCTAAACGAATCAAGGTAGTAAAACTAAGTGAACCGCCTCGTAAAAAGATCATCAGAAAAGTAAAACCCAAAAGAATTACAGTTCGTAAGCCAGCGAATACGGCACAGCAAGAAAATGATCTTCCCATGTCAACATTCCATGAACAGTTTTATTCAGATGTACAAGATGGCGGTACGATAAGGAAATTCAAAAAACCACCGCGATTTGAAAAAATCGTTGATGGCAACACCGAGCATTTTCACACTTACAACGAAGAACACATTCACAAAGTAGTGTTCGATGAAGAACCGAAATATACTGGTGTTGTTGGCTTGGAACCAATAGGGGGTATACCTGCCTACACCCATTCCTTGATTCCCCTTAAACAAGGTCAAATACTTGCGATGCCTTCAGATCCCTATAGAACTGTTGCGATTCCTAACACCATGGGAAATTCCGCTCAATATGAATATGCCGCATACAATCCCCGCGAAGTAACTCATGACCACTTTTTTCACGATCATGGTGAGATACCTGAGGAAGTAGACATGTCAAGGGATATATTTAGTATACCTCCGAAAGTGACCTACAACAGCCAGGGTATTCGAATCGATTCAGGTTTGCCAAAAAGAGTTAAAAACAAGTACACACATAGACCAACGAAATCTTCTTCCGGAGATTATACTTTTTATGAAAATATGTATTCATCCAGTCGTGTTAAGCCAACGAAAGCGGTAGCACCTGCATCATTATATGTATCCTCACAAAACGAGAATGTGAACCAATTCAAACCTGTATCAACATTTAGATACAAAGACGGCGTCAGTAGTAAAGCTCGTAACAAAATACCCACGTACTTCGGTAAACCAACACCTGATTATCGTATAAAGAAACCATCTAATGTTCCTGTTCCATTTACGGTGTCATCGAAAATAGTTCATGACTATAAACCAACGTCACAAACTTACTCTGGTACCGCACCAAGTTCGAATGGTTTATCAGCTTATGAAGATCAATTTGCGAATTTTAAAGATAGTTTTGTAAATAACTATGAATACGATAACTACGCATCTTCATCAAACGTACACCGAGCAGAGGAAAAAAATCACCATAATGCTTACGGTCACCAAAATAGAAAAGGTAGAAAGAAGTCAATATCATCGCACAATATCAGATTTGGAAATCAAAATGTGAAGTATTCAGAAAATTTAGCGAATGAAAACATTTTAATCGGTGACAATGATGGTGCACCGTCTGCCCTTGACGGTGAAAACTACGATGAATCAGTTATCTATGACAGTGCGACGTCAGCATCATTAACTGAAAAGGAAGCGTCCCCATATCAATATTACACGATAATGGCGGTAAAAGCATTAGCCGACGATCAACTATCAGTGCCAGAAGCGTCGAACAATAATTATCAATACGCTGAAGCTCCAACGCCTGCCATTACGCCGAATCCAACTATTACGACCACTACTTCTACTCCAGAGTTCATAACTAATGAGAATACCTTTGAACTAACAACACGACCAACTGAAATTATTGAAGAACACAGATATAGTAAGAAATATCCAGAGACCAATGCGATTACGGTCACAAACCCGCCACCGTTAGGAAGACATCGAGGCTTGAAAGAAATGAAAAATAGTGATAACTTTCATAAGATCCGGTTACGTTCAAGCGAAAAGTACACAAACAATGTCAACTCTAGAACATCTACAGAAAGAAGTCAAGTTAAGTATGGTGATAAAATTTAGTTGAATAAAAACTATTTATCTTAGATATAAGAGTGTAAATATTGGTGATCTTAGTTCTATGTACGTCACTGTGGAAAATTAGTAAGAAATTACTTTATTATCTTACTATTTTCAAAGAAATATTTATTTAATTTCGAATTGTAGAATATAAATTAACGCGATTATTAGCATAAGTGAAGCGAGACGACATAAAAGCATTTTGTACGAATTATTTTAATAAATTTTCCAAATAGAAAAATTAAATTTAAATTAACTTTTCAAATTATTTTAATTATTTTCGTTGAAAGTTACCACCACAAACCAGCTTAAGATTTGATTAAATATCTTAATTTTTAAGTATAAGGCAAAAGCGCCTTTCAAATTAAAGCCGCAATAGTGCACAGAGGCCCAATAAATATTAAACAACTGAAAGGAATATGGACTAAATACAATAAGAAGTTTAATTTTGTGTACAAATAAATCAGACCATCACCAATTTCTTTCCACATTGCGTTTCTCAACCAATATGTTTTGTATACATCTGTAAATAACACCTTTAAAGATATCACAGCTTTTTTTATTGTAAAAATATACTTATTTATTTGTAATATTATATCAGTCTATAATATTAATGGGAGGAATTGAATATAGTAAACTGATTAAAACCAAAGTAACATAATAAAATATTATATATTTGTTGACGAGGTATTTTACATTTTTTATATTAATTTATGGAAAAGTTATTAACTGTAAAAAATCGAACTTTACGTTTTTACGTATTATTATAATAAATTATTATACAATATTGTATATAAAAATGCAAAAGAAATGCTGTAGGGTGTTATGAAAAATCTGTGGACAGCTTACAATCTACGAATTCTATTTGGAATTTTTTGTAGTGAAATTGCTAAACAGAAACTTTTATACATTACATAACAAGAACATAGCAACTGTATACATACTAAATTACAGATGTATTATAGATACTAATTGGTTACAGGAAACAATTTTCCTTATCCGACATTCGGACGTCGGTATCAGAGAACGGAGCTTTCGAGCTCAAGAGAAGGGTTTAGGCGTGTTAAGATTTACGTAACGTTAAGCCCTCGTGTCTCTACAACTTTAAGTTTCTCATACTATTACGTGACTTGTAATGAAGTGCACTCTTTAAAGATTACGACATACTAGACTATGTCTAAACCTTAATTTGTCTTGTATTGTTCATGTTAAACATTATGTAAGGATTTCTAAGACGCTCACAGCATTCCAATGTAAAGGTAGATAGAGATAATAAATCTATTTTCTAATAAATAAGCGAGTAATGAATGTTTACCCGATACAGGAATGAATACATAATTACAATATAAATACTGGTATGTACTTATTTGTAGATGTATAGAACTGTTTCACGGACGCGACAGCAAAATCAATACAACTGAGCGAGTATTCGCTTATAATCAATCACTGAATGAGTGAATGATATAGCTGAAATCGCTCATTCGTTCATATCTTCGTGCCGGAGACGCGTCGAGATTTACGGCAGAAGAATAGGTTGTACGCGTCGTTAAAGACGTGCAGATCTTATTTTTCTGTCAAATATATTATAAGTACACATTATTATGTACTAACAATTACTGCTATGAATTTTAATTTGATGTTTTTATTTTAATATTAAATGTTTAAAAATCAATTACCTCCTCGTTTCTACCCTTTTTTATATTATGCTAGCTTTCGCCCGCGACTCCGTCCGCGTGGAATTAAAAAAACAAAAGCGAGTAGCCTATGTGTTCTTCCAGACTAACTTCTACGTCTATACCAAATTTCATGGAGATCCGTTCAGTCGTTTAGGCTACAAACTCTAACAAACATCCATCCATCCATCCATCTAAACTTTCGCATTTATAATATTTGTAAGATTTTTATCTTTGTATATAGTCTAGACGTGTATGGAGCTATCAACAGTCTATATTGTGCAGTTTTCCAGCCGGTGACTATTTACATTACAGAACTGAAGCTAATAATGGTTAGACATTTGTCAGTTTGTCTGTGTGTTTGTGGCGTGTGGCGCTAATCTCAGAAACGGTTTAACCGATTCAGGTATGGCTTTTATTGAAGTATTGTATTTACCGTTACTTAACATTTAGTGTTATTTTATCTTAAATCGTACATGAAAAAACATTTGAAATCGTCGGTTTGGTAGATTTCAGTTTCCATACAATTCTAACTCAACGTAACTGGAAGAACAATTTAAGGCCTTCGAAGGCCACGCAGGGATATCAGTTCCTTCTGTATTTTTACCGCATTTCCTATGTTCCTCGGAACTGTATGGTACCATTCCCATTCCTGAAGTCAAGTTCCGTCATCGGAAGCCACTAGAGACCCTACACGCTTTCTCAATCGCCTGCATACCACCACATTGCGGTTCATTTGTGACTTTCTTAATCGAATACCCGCGTTGTGGAATATTTGTCCTCAGCAGATCCTTGAAGAAGCGTGCGAATGTCCGTAGGCGTTGTTTTGCCTCCATCTCTTGTGTAAAACTAACTTTACCCACGCCTTCCTCCGTCTCTGTCAATCACTAATGTTTATTGATAATATTTAAGATCTTCCCGTTACCTATATATCTGGTTATAAATTGGTTAATCATTATTTTTTGTGTAACCCGTCTAGTTAACTACTACTACTACTGGTTATTATTAATAACCCGACTAGCTGTTATACTTACACTTAGGGGAAGTAGACGATTAATTTCACATCACTAATAAAAATAGGCTGTAGGCTATATGCCGTCACAAAGAAAATACATGTATACAAATCTATATAAAAACTTACATATGTGCGAAAAACATTGCTCTCTTGTCAGTTGGGCAATAACGATATGACCCATATAAGTTAAGACGTAAGTGATCGTTAAGTTAATGGAAAATTTACTTGTCTTAATTATAAGAGACGCTGAGAGCGGTTTCATAATCATGCTCCGCCCTCAATTAATAACTTTCACAGGCAAGAGTTATGTAAAAACATATGATCTTATCGGCCGTTTTCTATGTGGTCGTATTGCATAGGGCGATCCGTCCCATTCCTGCGAAGGATTTAAATGTGGGCTTTATCAATCTTTCTTCTAAAATAAACGAACAACGAATCCCCTAACCTCGGTAACTTCTAATAGTCAACTATAATGAGAGGTCAGCATTCACTATCTATTTAGCCCTGACCACCAATCTTGTCGGTAATTGTGTAGTATCAGGGACGTGAGAAAACTCAAAGAAAACACAAACAAACACAGGATTGTTTGGTTAACATGTAATAAGCTAATAAAAATATTACCTTTAATTTGGCTGAGCATGATATAAATTGTCCAACTTCAATGCGGTTTATTTTATTTATTCGGTCACATAATTAGCGATAGCCACTTAACGCCATATAAAGGTTTAATTACTTTCGTGTAATACTATTATAATTATTGGACTTTCAAAATTCTCAAACATATTTTGGGATGCACAGGTTTAAAACACATTGACGACTTCTTTGATAATAGATAACACTTTTTCGCTAAAATAAAACGCAATTTTAATAATTAAATAATATTTTACTAGAAAACAACATAACAATAACTTAAGCTAACCTATGTACAAACAAAAATATAGTACAATTTAATACTGGATAAACATTAAACATCGTTGTATTTGTATGCACATCAGAATCTATGACTTAGTTGATTTTATTTTGAACAATGTTGGCAACATGTGTATTTATTTCCGTTTGTGGTAAGGGCCGCCGCCATGACCTGCTCCAAGAGCGTTTGTGTAACTGTCACCACCAAATTCATCTCCACCGTGACCACCTCCGTGGCCACCAATATCTGTTAAACTTATATCCGCAATCCCGTGCCCACCGCCGGACCCGTGGCCATGGCCGAGGCTGTAACTGTCACCACCGTGGCCGCCGCCGAAACTGTGACCACCACCACCTCCACCATGACCACCGTGGCCGCCGCTGCCGAACGAATCATATGTGCTGGTTAGTGAATAGCTGTCGTGACCGCCGCCTCCGCCATGACCTCCGATGCTATAAGAGTCGTGGCCACTTCCGAAGTCGCCAAGACCGCCAGACCCATGACTACTATGTCCCCCAAATGATAATCCATGGCCACCTCCGCCGCCGCCGCTATAACTATCGTGTCCACCAGATGAAAATCCACCACTTATTCCTCCTGATATTCCGCCACCGCCGTGATGGTCATGTCCTCCGTGGCCGCCTCCAAATCCACCCCCAAAATCGTGACCACCACCATGGCCGCCTCCAAATCCACCTCCTAAGCCTCCACTGAAATCACCGCCATGTCCGCTTCCATATCCTCCACCTCCACCATGGCCATCGCTAATACCGTGGCCGCCCCCTCCATGTCCTCCTAAATCATAACCCCCATGTCCACCTCCAATATCTAGACCGCCCCCGTGACCACCTCTAAAGTCATGACCGCCAAAATCACTGCCCCCATGGCCACCACCTAAGTCATGTCCTCCGAATCCACCGCCGATTCCGTGACCACCTCCAAATCCGCTATCTCCGTGGCCTCCCCCGTATCCACCGCCTCCGTGACCACCTCCAAATCCACCGCCATGACCACCTCCAAATCCACCTCCGTGTCCACCTCCGAAACCACCTCCGAGACCACCTCCAAAATCATGTCCTCCGTGTCCACCTCCGAGGCTAACGCCGATGTCATGGCTTTCGTATCCACCACCTCCATGGCCACCTCCAAGTCCTATATCTCCATGGCCTCCGCCGCCTCCGTATCCTCCTCCGATGGAAATGTCGTGGCCACCACCAAATCCGCCTCCGTAGCCACCGTGGCCGCCGTGACCGCCATGGTCATGACCTTTTAAGTGGTCTATGAAGCCTCCGTGTAAGTGATCTGCGAAACTGCCACCGTGGCCACCTCCGTATCCCCCTCCCCCGCCGCCTCCACCGTGTCCGTGATCATGATGCTCGTGCACTACAACCTCCTTTGACGAGTGATGTTCCTCCGGTATGTGAACTCGTATGTGAACGCTGCAACAAAACAGTTATTACAATCTTAGGTTAAACAACGGTATTCGTAATTTTAATACGTTCGCTTGCTATAAACTAGCCTATATAAATTAAAACAATAATGTGAAATCATAGTTCGCATTGCCAACATGTCAGATATAAGATACAAGTGAAAACTATATGTATAGATAAATGAAAACACAATGGCTCGATTTTCACCATTTACCGCAATGAATAGATAGTACGTGAGAAACAGAGATCAAGACAAAATTACTCCGTTTATTTTTTTGTTTCCGCATGTATTTACGCTAATGCAAAACGATGAATAAGGAAAGCTGCACACGGTATTCCTTTTTCAATTAAATCGCAAAAAAAACATAAATCATACTAACTGTTCATGGCCAAAAGTCGCGGAGCAGATGCCAACGCTAGCCAGTAGGACGCAGGTCAGCTGAAATAATAACACAGCATTTTAGGAAGAATAAGATATTTTTTATTTGATCAAAATTATATCGTGATCAAAATTCATAACAAATAATATTATAAAAAACTTCATAATAAAACATCCTGTATATGCATAATTTAATATTCATTTCGAATATGCAATCAACATCATAATACGAATGAGAGGGATTATAATCGAGGCAACGTAAATCATGTTCCGAGTCCCATAAAACGGTCAATTGCCCGTACGAAATGGAAAGCGGACACTGCAAGTTGTCCGATGCTATCGCCACTCCAACCCAATTGTTTTACATGACGTAACCAAAGTATGACAAACACGTGTGATTCAACAATCTTACACTCAGAGTCGAGACTAAGAGAGTCCCTCATATACATTTAACACTGATGTAAACGACTGGTTACCAGTTAAGGTGCTTTGAGTGCGGCAGTTAAGTGACACTTGAGAAACCGATTAAGTTAGTAATCATACTATCATTACTGATAATGCATATGAGTACGATAATTACAATATTTCTTGTTTTTCATGTCATCTATCACATTATAATATAATTTAAAGGTCGCATTTGGTTAGATGTTTTTAATATTATTAAGTAAATATCATTTTGTGCAAAAAAGAATCAAATTAATTCTTAAACTTGTTAAAATAAAGCAAAAATCCCAGTCTATAACAAAAAGATGTAAAATAACAATCCGATCACTAATACGATTTGTAAGCTTTAATTGAAATAAACAAACACGACCATTAACTTAAAGCACCAATAGCCCAATGGTTAAGGGTACTATCGGACATCGGTTCGATTCTCGACATCCGTGAACATCCTAGCACAATCTTCGATATTATTTATAACAATAAATATTAGTGAATTAACACTAATAATCTTAAAAAAAAATCCTCAAACGTTCGTGTGAACTTTCGTTAAGTTCAGACGAGCCTCACATATTCCGGAACTAATTTACAATCACGTAACATTACTCACAGCCAAGCGAGAAGCCATTGTAAATGGCTGCGACCGGCTCCAAAGAATCTCAACCACTGCAGAACACGAGTGCTGTGACGACGACGCTGCTCTGCTCTTTTATATAACAGTGAATGTGCCAACCCCTACTCGAAACGCTAAAACCAACCGAAAAATGTAAATTCGTGTAATTAAATAGAATCTTCAATATGAGACGAATTATTCATTGATTTATGTTTAACGTAACAATTTACTTTATACTTTAATAATAATCTAACTATTAAACGCACTTTATTCAATAAAGGTCCTTCGTGTGATTTTAACATAAAATATGTCAGTAAGAATTCAACAGTTCTAGGAAAGCGTTAAATAAAAATTAATTCCTAATCTATACCTATATTTAAGATTCTGGGATCTGGGAACGTAAGAACAATGCACCATATCCCTAATTCCCAAATGGGGAAATTAATAGTATTTTTTTTAATATTCATAACTTTCATTATAATGAAATATGGAATGTATGGAATATAATCAAAAAATATTATAAATAGCGGGTTGCGATGTTTGTTAGAGTTTGTAGCCTAAACTGCTGAACGGATCTCGAAAATATTAGGCATAGACGTAGAGGATAGTCTGGAAGGACACATAGGCTACTTGCTATTGTTTTTTTAATTCTGCGACCGCTAGTTCCAAAGTAAAATGATGTTAATCTATTGATCAAGGAGGAGCTTTAATGATAATTTGAATTGAGTCATTTTTATAGAGTTTAGCCGTGAACTATAAGTTCAAAGTACAATGGCTATTGTTTGAACAATAATAAAACGCAATCAGTACAGCAATATTACTTCCGTAACACTGTCCTCTTTATAGATAATTCTTTGTCTTTTCATCGGCGGCCGTGTTTTTAATTACTATCTTTACATTAATCTGTAAAAAGCTGTATTTATGTATAATATGTATATAATGTTTGTTTGTACGTTCTTGGACTGAATTTAAGTCATTTCCAGGTTCATTCAAGTGTTAACATAATCAACCATTTTCAAAAGATGATCACCATGTAGCACGAAATAGACGGAGAGTCCTATTTACAAAATTAGTGCCAGATGCATAACTACAAAATATATGTATAATATGTCGAACGTTTGAAACATAACATCCTCATTGACTAATCATTATTTAAATACTAGCTTTCGCCCGCGACTCCGTCAGCGCGTAATTAAAGAAAAAAAACAAAAGCAAATAGCCTATGTGTTCTTCCAGACTATTCTCTACATATATGCCAAATTTCATCGAAGTCTTTTTAGCGGTTTATGCTACAAACTCTAACAACCATCTATTCATCCATCTAAACTTTCGCATTTATAATATTGTTTTATCATAATATCCTCATTTATCTTTAAAAAATCATGGCGACTACCCATATAGGCATCTTGTAAGCACGTAGCCGCGTCCAAGACTGGACTAGCGATAAACGAAAGCTTCTGAATGGGTGTGCATTGTGCGAAGAGTATTTCCTGTTGTACGATACATTGCCGTGTTATGCAAAACATAACTGTCGTGAAATCGCTCACAGGTCGCGTATGTTTTGATAATAACTTCCCAGGTTGGGATTATTACAGATTTCGTAACATGCGCTTTTAAAGTTTAAAGTTTTAAAGTTTAGTATAAGCCAGTACTCGATAATTATAATATCTTACTATGATTAGCTATGTTGACTATGACCTAGTCACCCCTTACTTAGGGTAGGCTCCGAGCTCAGTAGGGATAAATAGTGAGCTGTTGATGAAGGTACATTACTTTATAATAGTTGTTTTATCATAATATCCTCATTTATCTTTAAAAAATCATGGCGACTACCCATATAGGCATCTTGTAAGCACGTAGCGGCGTCCAAGACTGGACTAGCGATAAACGAAAGCTTCTGAATGGGTGTGCATTGTGCGAAGAGTATTTCCTGTTGTACGATACATTGCCGTGTTATGCAAAACATAACTGTCGTGAAATCGCTCACAGGTCGCGTATGTTTTGATAATAACTTCCCAGGTTGGGATTATTACAGATTTCGTAACATGCGCTTTTAAAGTTTAAAGTTTTAAAGTTTAGTATAAGCCAATACTCGATAATTATAATATCTTACTATGATTAGCTATGTTGACTATGACCTAGTCACCCCTTACTTAGGGTAGGCTCCGAGCTCAGTAGGGATAAGTAGTGAGCTGTTTAAAGATATAAACTGTGCAAAAAAGAGTACGGACCTAGAGTCTGTAGATGTTGCTTTAACAAAAAAAAGTGAGCTGGTGATGATGATTAGCTTGTATTCTTCTATGATAACAACTCAAACATAAAAATTATTTTATATTTTACACCTAAAAGAGTTGTCTTATTTTCGTTAAATAACCATCAGTATATTATTTCTAGCTTCTTGAAGATGTGTATCAATAGTTTAGTACAAAGCTTTAGGTCTTGATTACTTATTAAGTAAGATGTTAGAATCCCATTAACAAGGGTGGTCCCTAGCCGTTCATTTTCACCTTTCACCATTCTAGTTAATTACGTAAGGTCTGAATCTCTTGTACGCGGATATCCTAGTCCTATGATGTATAAGCGTGTATATAATGCTATTAGAGCTATGAAAGTATATGTTTCTTGGAAGAGGTTCCGTAAACATCGACCACGTTTATATTGCTTAGCGACATTGCTATCCTTTTCATTTTATTTGACAAAACAGAGACACCAATGCGAATGGATAATAACGAGTATATTAGAGAAGTCTTAAAGTATCAGTGGTAGAGAAAATAAGAAATAATAGATTAGGTATGGGCATGTTATGAGAAGGGGAGAATCGCATGTGACAAGGAGAACTATAAGTATGGATATGAATTCCTTGGTAGGGATAGGATCTAGGAAGAAATGGATGGATTGTGTAAAAGTATCACGATAAAGAAGAGAGCAACACAGAGATGACGGAATATAGATCGATTTGGAGAAAATTGGTACACCAACCCTATTTAAGTAGGATAAGGACAGGGAGATGATGATGATGAATGAATGTTTTGAGCAACTATGATATGATAACACGGAAAATAATAAAATAAATACAGTCTACTTGTTTACCAGAGAGAATCTGTACGCATTGTGCTGCGTTATTTGGAACGCAAGATAACTTTAATTGTAATTAAACTTACATAATATGTTATATAGTTGTCACCTGCAAATCATGTATACCGGCCATTTGTAATTTGACTAGACAAATCTAGAAGACTCGGACAATTACATGATGTGTCATATTTTAATTACATTTCGACACTTTAATGTAACACTCCATTTGCTATAATTTTTTGCTGAACAATACATCTGCCTTTGAAATGTTAGCTCTACAAATTGCCATAGTGCGTATCACTTTATGAACGTTGTGTTTTAGAGTGGGCACACACCTGAAACTAAACTATCGCACAACTGTGTAATCTCGCTTTGATTCCTATGAGTTTATATGGAGGTGCGCAAAGTACTCTATTTTTAGTTATGCAACTAAACAGTCGAAAATCGCACAACTGTTGTGCGATAGTTAAGTCAAAGGTGTGCGCCCGCTTTTATAATTTGTCTAGGCAAATTGCAAACTGACGCCGTACATTATTTGCCGGTGACAGTCGTATTCGCGCCTTCACTATATTTAACACGGTTTGGCTTTAGAGATTCACTACTGAGATCATAATGTCAAAGCCTAATTATTTTACATAACGTGTAAACGAAGGTGTTACGTAGTTCCTTCGTGATTCAATACAATTGATTTTTACCGTTTTAAACATCTATGTCAAGTGGTTGAAGTTCGCATACGAACATAAGTGACATAAAATCATTTGTTACGTAAGATTTAATCCCAAAGTAACGTATCAGTTATTAGCCTTAATATTTTTATTATTCAATCAACATGAAAGGAAAGTTCCGATGTATATTTAATCTACCTAATTGAAGTTCTGCACATTATCTGATGTTTGTGCTTTCATGTTTTAGTGGCAATTGAACGAATCTGATTGCAGTTAAAAACTAAAGTTATTATCTATACTATATTATTATTATTTATTATTTTATTATATTATCTATACTATTATAATAAAGCGTAAACACACACTTCTTTGTTGTCTAAGATGTCAGCAATTACAGCATATTTTGGAATAATTCTTCTTTTAATAAAAAGCCCTACACTTACGTCATGCTTTAGGCTATATATTTTCACGCCATTGAACTTAGGGTGTAAATATTTTGGATAAAACCCCCGATGTGGGAAAGAGACCATAAGTTGCTGCCAACATCAAGAAAGAAAGATTGCTAAGGTTTGCCATGTCATGTCAAGTCATTTTGACATTTGCTATTGATAATTTGACAAATGTAAACACCAAAATAAAATTTTCATAACTTCATGCGGATGAAGCCGCACGGGAACAGCTAGTTAAATACTAAATTTGAACCCGTACTTGTAAAACATACGCTTAGCCACTGAGCTATAGCTCTGTTGACTTTTATATCCGGCAATTTATTCAAATCACAATAAAAATTTCCCACACATTTATCTCTGAGTATCTCGATCTTTATTCATATTCATGGAAACTTAGGAAGTTACATCTGTATTAGATAACTTATAGAACAAGATAATCAACAATTGTTAGATTTAATCGATTTTCCGTACATTTAATTAAATAGCGTGGAAGATTAACTTTCTTAACTAATTAACAACTTAGTTTACTTTTATGTTTTAATATTATGATGTTTTAGTGGCTATTCTATAAATAGATTCGGTGTTTGTTTCTTTCAAAATTCAGTGTATATAAAAACTCTATATAACGTCACTGAAGGGACTATCCATTTTATGACGTTATAGAGAGTTGTCGTTAAATGGAGATAAGAAAAATCAGAATTAGAAAAAGAAAAGTTTATTTCAAAATAGTGTTAGTAGTTATCTACTAGTTACGTATATAAAAATAATCTTATTTGAAGTCTATTGCGTATAGTCTGTTATTTTTGTCTGACGTCTTTTGCTGCATCAGTAATTATTTTGCATTTTTTACTTATCTTATTCATATCTTGGCGATAAAGGACAAAAGAACGTACACCGCTGCGCAGTTTTTACTAATTTTAAACTTAAAAGGTACTTTTTATTAATTGTGGTCGTTATGAAGAGTGGATGTAATGCTATGTAGAGTGTATTATTGTATGGAAGACAAACTAAACCAACCAAAGCCAATTGATTTCGACGCTTTAGGGAGTTTGTCGTTAAATCGAGGGATGTTACGTGAAGTTTACACTGTATGTTAAATCGACCGTGTCCATTGCCGAAACAGCTATACTTAAACATGTTTTTTTTACATTAAAGCAAGCATGCTTCAAGTACGGTGGTACAAACATAAAAAATAACGGTTATGTTCAGCAGTAACGCGCAAAACGAATCAGTGCGTAAAATCTTTAACACAAACATTTTGCAAATAACAAAGTTCATTTAACATTAAACTAGCAGAATAATAGTATGGATGTGCGTGACCCGTCATCGTAACACTAATGCGAGCAACTTTCGTTCTAACGGACAAATCAAACTTGGAGAAGATACGTTCACCTTCCAAAATTCATAACGGCGAAAATTCCTGGCCTTTATAAATATCATGGCATTTATTACGTATACGCTTTTATACGTTCACTTTTATTTTTAGAGAGAATCATAGCGATAAGTTACGTAAAAAAAAAAAAAAAAAAAAAAAAAAAAAAAAAAAAAAAAAAAAAAAAAAAAAAAAAAAAAAAAAAAAAAAAAAAAAAAAAAAAAAAAAAAAAAAAAAAAAAAAAAAAAAAAAAAAAAAAAAAAAAAAAAAAAAAAAAAAAAAAAAAAAAAAAAAAAAAAAAAAAAAAAAAAAAAAAAAAAAAAAAAAAAAAAAAAAAAAAAAAAAAAAAAAAAAAAAAAAAAAAAAAAAAAAAAAAAAAAAAAAAAAAAAAAAAAAAAAAAAAAAAAAAAAAAAAAAAAAAAAAAAAAAAAAAAAAAAAAAAAAAAAAAAAAAAAAAAAAAAAAAAAAAAAAAAAAAAAAAAAAAAAAAAAAAAAAAAAAAAAAAAAAAAAAAAAAAAAAAAAAAAAAAAAAAAAAAAAAAAAAAAAAAAAAAAAAAAAAAAAAAAAAAAAAAAAAAAAAAAAAAAAAAAAAAAAAAAAAAAAAAAAAAAAAAAAAAAAAAAAAAAAAAAAAAAAAAAAAAAAAAAAAAAAAAAAAAAAAAAAAAAAAAAAAAAAAAAAAAAAAAAAAAAAAAAAAAAAAAAAAAAAAAAAAAAAAAAAAAAAAAAAAAAAAAAAAAAAAAAAAAAAAAAAAAAAAAAAAAAAAAAAAAAAAAAAAAAAAAAAAAAAAAAAAAAAAAAAAAAAAAAAAAAAAAAAAAAAAAAAAAAAGAAGGTGTGTTACGCTTTATTATAATAGTATAGAAGTATAGATGAGTTTTGTTTGTCGTGAAACTTGCATTAGAACATGTCTCAGGTTTTTCAAAATGAATGTGAGGGATGACAATTTGTGTCAATTCAAAACCCATTGCAGTGGAAGCTAATACTATAACCTAATTTCTTTCATTCTGTTAATGTATAATTATACAATAAAAATAAAATACCAATTTAAATTTAAATTAAAACTGCAAAAACAATATATAATTATCAACTATCACTAAGATCGGAATTGGAAAAAATAAAATATTATGTAAATCGTTACAGCTGTTGCATAAGATTACCCCAATAAAGAAGTAAACAAGTTTATTGCTAATTTACAGACAAATTAAAACAAATAAACAGACATTATGGATATCTGTTTTTTACGATTCTGATACAACCATCTTGCTTTTTCGTATCTGATAAATTGAAACCGGTAAGCGGCAGCCAAAATTCAAAATGAGTTTTTTCGTTATTAAAAACACTATGATAAAACTATGTATTTTTATAAATCACTGCTATATAATATCATTGTTAACTCTACTATTTCTCTCCGTATTTTTTTTCCTATCTTTTTCTAAATCACTCCTATATAATATCATTGTTAACTCTACTATTTCTCTCCGTATTTTTTTTCCTATCTTTTTCTAAATCAAAAAGGCATAGGTTCGTAGTGGCCAGTACGCGACCTCTTTGGCAAAATGCTTAATCTTTGTCCAGCGGAGATTGGATATACAAGTAATTCTTTAATCATCAGTATGCATATTCGTCTCTGTTAATCTTATGTTCTTTGATTTAGTTTAAAAAAACATAACCGTATAATGTTTATTTGCTGACCTTGTTGGTTAATCACAATTATTAAAACAACTTGATCTTATCACCTAAATATTGCAGTTGTTATTTTTGCCCCGTGTAGCTTTAATTTTATAGTTTTAGTTACCAATTTCTGCCTTTTAAGTTCCTACATTTTACCATTAACATCCTGCACGTAGGCTTTGCCAGCCGAAAATCTAGACTATGTCTAGGGAGTGGGGCAGCTGGCGATAAACATGCTCCTTCGTTACCAAAGTGAAACTAAATACTAATTTTCCCACGGAATCTTGTAGTAAACCTAGTAATTGGAATGTCAAACGCGCGGGATTCGTTCGATGTTATTCGCCGCTCGAAATATTGTAGAACGCGGGCTTTGATAGAAAGCGGCAAGCTCGGACAGGAAGCACGGAAGCACATAAAACCTGTTTCGACCTACCCGATGCAACTGGTCTCATACTTTACACGCTTACGGAAATACTGTATTTATGTTTATTATAGCATAGACAATAGATACGTTCCTATATTAGAAACAAAGTTTTGTTTTATAGAGTTTAAACTGCGGGAACGTATCAACTTTTTCCTTAAAAGGGGGACAAAAAAGCGGAACGCCTAGTATTAATTGATCAGGCCATGGACAGTTGAACTTAATGCGGGGAGAAAGCCTAAAGCTTTTTTTTAATGCCGTGATTTTCAGTTTTATAAAGAACTAGCTTGTGCCCGCGACTCCGTCTGCGTGGAATTAAAAAAAAAAGCCTATGTGTTCTAGACTTAGACTATGTTCTACATCTGTGCCAACTTTCCTCCAGATCCGTTCAGCCGTTTACGCTACAAACTCTAACAAACATCCATCCATCCATCTAAACATTCGCATTTATAATATTAGAGTCCTTAAAGAAGCGAGCCTACAATTTCCTCAAAGGCCGGCAACGCATCTGTAGTTCCTCTGGTGTTGCGGATGTCTGGGCGTCGTTGACCACCTCGGTGTTCCCGCCGCTCGTTTGCCCTCTTATCTTATAAAAAAAAGTATGACGTATGATGTATATTATGCTTCTTATTTCATAAAATAAAACGACATAATGACATTCAATGTTCGTATATATTAATATTAAAGATATACACGTAATTACGTTACATTTCATACAAACGACCGCAGTATCATCGATTTATTAGCAAATTTCAATTTCGACAAAAAATAAATGCAAATTACACAGCGTTGAAGTAAACAATTAAAAATTATTATAAACAATTTATTAAAACTTCGATTAGCCTAAGTCGAGTCGATTACCGATTAATTACGCGACAGTCTTACATACACTAGTTTCAGAACTAGTTATTGGTAACTAAACTTTAAAAACAATATTTTACAATTGTATTTACATTAAAATTGACTAAACAACATATTCAGTGCCGCTTTAAACCTTAAGTTTTAGGTCTTTAGGACGAGTTCTACGGCACACTTTTTTAATATAACTTGGTTTAAAGTTATCGATTCGCATACCGCTTTCTTTACCACGAATGTTATATTGCCTTTTGAGCATATTTAGCATTACTGTAGTTTATACTACAGTTAAATATGAAGTGGTAAAAGAAACGGAAATCATCATCAATATGGAAGATCTAAGCGAGTTCAATTGAGGATACACTAAATGTGATTTTATAGAAAAATTATGATTTTAATTAGAAGACTTAAAATACATGGAAAATAGTAAAAAGTAGGAACAAGTTTGTCTCGAACGGAGTTGTATTAATATGAATACAAATTGTCGCCATTTTGTGCTTTTAACTGTAACAAATTATTGTAAATAGTGTATTATTGCGATATATTTCGTAAGAATAAAAAAATCACATTACACTGAAATGCAATTAAATCCCATAATTTATAAAACGGGAAAAAAGGCAAGCATTTCCGAAAAAATAAATTAAAATGCAACAAATCAATCTACTGTATTGGGCGTTTCCCGTTGGGCCGTTCAGCCGATGGGTGGTAAAATGGGAACAAACCTATTAGGCCGATTGGATCCGTAGAATCAATTGTTTCCCGTTAACATTAATGTCTCGTGTTATGTTTCCCGTTGGAACCCATTTGGGTTGGGAAAATTACCTATTTGAGTGACCGTTCGCTTGGCCTAACAAAAAACACCCTCTATATCGTATTATTACTACTGTAACTATTTAGGCTACTGGTTAATATTCCACTACATTTTACAACATCCAGATTTATTATTTAAATTGGTAATTGGTATACTAAGAAGAATTAAAATTATTTTCCTCTATAGACAACAAGATATTCTCAAAATCGGTTTACACAACATTCAGATATGCAAAAATATTACCTACTAAGAAAAATTGATTATTTTCTATTAATCGGTAGACGTAGTTAGTTAGTTTGATAAACGTTGAAGAGTTAGATTATAAAGAGGACTGCACGTAAACGTTTATTTCTATAAATTGATTATTTAATTGCAAAAACCTTCATTTTCTCAGTTTATAGTCTTAACATTGTTCCATAATCGGTATCTATTGGAATAATATTACTATAAATTCCTTTTTTTAATTATTACCAATACATATATAATTGCAACAAAACAATGTACCATTATGAAAACTAAATACTAACCTGAAAAACTGTATTTAATTGTAAAACTCATTTATAATTACATAAATTGTTACTTTTAAAATATTAAATTAAAGTTGCAATACAATGTACTATTAAAACTAAATATTCACTGCCAATAACATTGGATTATTGCGATAATTGCAATAATGACATTCAGTGTCTTACAGCCCAAAATTGTATACACACTATATTTTATTGATAGCTTAAATCCAGATTGCAACTCATTTAAATTATATTTTAAAACAACCTACTAAATACACATTATTCAATAAAAATAAATATAACAATCTAGCTTGCCAATTATATAAAATTGAAATAATTTTTGTCTAAAATAAAAGTACTCTGAGAATTTATTGCCAATTTTCGCCCCGACTTATTGGACGTTTCTAATTTTTTTAATGTAAATTTTAAATAATTCGGTCCCATCTTTAAATACGATGGAAGACGTAAAACTACTGATATTCCCAAAATTTCAAATACCTTTACATCATTGGTATAATTCTCACTTTTTTTATAAATAATGCACAACTTTGGACGTCTAGAATTAATTTTTATGCACCGGCAACGGATGTGCCTCAGAATTGATAACGTATTTATTTAAATCTATGAGATATCTATCCTCACTGAACAGTAAATATAGATATTTAAGTGTTTCTGAGAGAAAGAAGGTTTCCATCATATCTCTATGGGCAGGTCTGTCAGATTTCACGCTGGCCAATGATGAATATCCATAAGTAACTTTAGCGTATTTCTCGAAACCCTGAAAATAAAATAAAATCAATCGTCTATTTAAAAGCTATACTTTATTTAGTACAGCGCCATCTAGTAAAAACTTTAGACAACAGTATAACAACGAACATTTTGCGTACATTAACCAATAGATGGCGCTGTTACGATTTTTTTTGCTAAATTCGTAATTTTCTTTTTTATTTAACATGATAGCGTGATTTGCCCTACCGAGTGAATTACCTGGTATATCTGCCATCCCCAATCTTGATATGTAGTGTTTCCAGTCAATTGATACATGTACCACAAACTCTCGACAAACTCAGGCCGCAACAAACTATGTGCGTCCGCGGATTTCGTGTACATATCTTCTGTCGCACTAACCTAGAAAACATAAAAATAAGGTAAAACCCCATAATAAGTAGGAATATTAAATACTAGCTGTTGCTCAAGTCTTCGTCCACATGAAATTAGAAAATAGTCTATATTACTCAGCGATAACATAACTTTTAACGGTGAAAGAATTTTAGAAATCGGTCCAGTCATTTTTGAGTTATTTCAATACATACAAAAATACAAATCCTTCCTCTTTATAATAATATAGACGACGTTTAATTTAATGAATTTTGAGTATGAAATAATATAAAAAATATCGCTTACCATATTAAAATGTGTTATTTCAGGAGCTAAGAACGTGGGATGGGCAGAATAAGTCAAATAGCAAGTATAAAGAAGTTCTTCAGCCATAGACATATGCCAATCTGGCAGACCATTTGCATGCCCTAGGGCCAATGTTCCCGGCAAGAAACAAGTTAAATGGTCCATCTTTGGATTGAAAGCCTGTAAACAAACAAATTATTAAAAAATCTGATTAAAAAGCTATTTTTCGCATATCTGCCTTGTTCATTATAAATATTTACCTCTGACCCAGCAGATAATTCTCCGATAAACAAATGTTTATTCGGCGATGAGCGTTTCGCTAAGAATTCTCGAACTCCCTCTATAGCTGTCATATAGTCATCCAGTAAACTGCAAAATATATTAAAAAGTTATACAAAACCACTTGTCGCCCGCGACTCCGTCCGCGTGGAATTAAACTGAGTAGTCTATGTCTTCTTCCAGACTATCCTCTACATCTAAACACCATTTTATCGAGATCCGTTCAGTAGTTTAGGCTACAAACTCTAACAAACATCCATCCATCTAAACTTTCGCATTTATAATATTAGTATGAAGTATGATGTGAGAGCAAAATAAAATTTTAAAATTCAGAGATTGCAAATTAAAATGTACATAGGATGAATTCCATTTGCTGATTGTCCTTTCAATCTATAGGGCCAAAGGGAAAAAAACTCCTATTGGACCTATTGGCCTATATTTACGTTTCATGAGTTTATGCTAATTATGGACACCTCAGTGCGTCTATGCCATAATTATAAAGATATACCGCACTACAGTTTACAGCACTAAAACCACACTAAGGGCTCCACTTAATTTAAGATTTGGTAGTAATATTACTTACTAATTAATTGTCTTGCCAGTCTGTAGCCATTGTTTCAGTAAATATTCATAGTAACTAT
Source organism: Papilio protenor (assembly GCA_029286645.1). Taxonomy (NCBI): domain Eukaryota; kingdom Metazoa; phylum Arthropoda; class Insecta; order Lepidoptera; family Papilionidae; genus Papilio; species Papilio protenor. The sequence goes on along the minus strand of JAGSMZ010000035.1, from coordinate 873,283 downwards.
CGCCTCTAGCTCCCAGCGTTATTGTAGCGTGTGGCAAAAATTGTCCTGTATTTGGATTTATAAATATCGGAACTAAACCATGTTTCTTCGGCAATTGGTGGATCTTCTTTGATACAGCCGCGACAGCATCCTGTAAGTACTCATTTATGAAAATACAAGACAATTTATAGGAATCTAAAGTTAGAAACTAAGAAACAAAGACTCTATTACATAAATTATCATGAGAAATAACTTTTATATTGATCTAGTAAACCGATGTGAACTATTTATCATTATTATGTTTATTGGATATACAGGGTTATTCTCTAATTACCAGAAAAATAAATATAGGGTCACAAATATGTAGTAATTTTTCTCTAAATAATATTAAAGTTAAAGAAATAAAAATTGAAAAAAATCCTGTAAAAACATGGCCATTGCCAATAGACACATTCATGTATTTATTGTCATTAACCAAAAATTAGGTTTTTTGTAGGACATCTTTCTTATCGCTTTTAAATTCATATAATCAGTATCAGCAGTAGGTATTTACATTTTTTCTGGTAATTATATATCCCTGTATATAAAATATGCGCCAGCTACAAAAAAAAAACGAAAGAGTTCAAGAGTAACTTAGGAATAAAATATTTTTTAAGAACAATATTGAACATTCGTAAGGCAGCAGTGAAACGCGTTATCAACAATCGCACATCAAGTTTCATAAATAAAAGTTGCGATAGTTTATAGCTTGATTCCATTTAACGATGGATTTACAATTGAAACAATAGGATTTCGCTTCCGTTCAATTTAACGCAATATTAAAGTAGGCTTCCACTGCTAAAACACAGTACGGGTGTTTCGACAGTGAAAAACCATAGTTTTTTTAAAGCATAATCAAGTAGTTTTATTTGATACTGTCTAGCTGTTGCCCGCGACTTCGTCCACGCAATATTAAGATTCAGCTACCCTTCAGAGAAAATCCGGTCGAAGCGACCCAGCCGTTTCAGAGATTACCCGGAACAAACGCGGCTTGCGGACAGACAGATAGACAGACAGACAGACAAAAAATTTTTAAATGCGATTTTCGTTATCAGTAACGCAAATACATCATCTTCCCGAAATCTGGAATTTTTCTTATGATATTACAAACAGACACTCCAATTTTATTATATGTATAGATTATAAGGTACATAGTAACCTTAATTCGCCATAATAGTGAAGCGATTGCTACAAATAGACATCCGCAAAAGCAGTTACAAACATCCAAAACAACATATCTATATATTTATACATTTACCATACAATCTATGCTATTCTCACCTCATATGCTGGATTATTGGTTGCTCTAGAAAGTTCTCTGAACTCCAATTGGACAGTAGTTACTTCCGCTGTGGTACTATAGTGAGACCATTCCGGAGCATGAGCCGTTCTTGTGGCCAAGTTCACATCCGAATAAGGTATACCGGATGGTGATGAAAATGCTGACATAAGTCGATCACCCAAGTCTTTCTATAAAATATTTGATTCAATATTAATATCAAAGTGTTAAAATGACAAATTAGAACAAAGTGTTAGGGGACTTTTATGTTAACAATAGCTTTCGCCCGCGACTTCGTCCGCGTGGAATTAAGAAAAACAAAAGTAAGTAGCCTATGTGTTCTTCCAGACGTCTATGCCAAATATCATCGAGATCCGTTCAGCTGTTTAGGCAAACTCTAACAAACATCCATCCATCCATCTCAACTTTCCATTTATAATATTAGTAAGATTAGTAAGATATACAATAATAATACTACTAAAATGACTTTGAACTATTAAAATGAACTTGTCAAATCATTGGCTCTTTAGTATTTGCTTATAGCAGCTGTATCTAGATAGATTTCTCTTGCCAATTGGTCCTATTATTGTATGGGTTCAATTGTCACAATGAGAAAAAAGTTCCACTGGACCAATTGATAGATGGAGAGATTGTCCAATGAGAAACATACTTAGGTCCAAAAGAGCAAAAGTAGTAAAAACAACATGAAATGATTTATCAATGAATTAAATTCAAATACCATAGTCTAGTATAGGTTTTTCAATGTTTTAAGTGTAATTAGTATAGTAGTCTATACTAATATAATAAAGAGGAAAGATTTGTATTTTTGGATTTTTATATGTATTTGATTCACGCAAAAACTACTGGGCCGATTTTAAAAATACTTTCACCATTAGAAAGGTTGTTTTTCTCTGAGTAACATAGGCTACATTTCAAATTATTTTTTAATTTCACGCAGGCGAAGTCGCGAGCAACAGCTAGTAATTAATATAAATACTGACCGCTTTTTCAAGGAACATTTTGTCATGAGAGAAATGATAATTGGTCAGCAAAGCGCCAAGCACACGAATAGTGACCTCGAAGAAATTAACATCCTTGTTTTTTGTGAATACCAACTCGGTTTTAATCCACTTCTTGCCTTCTTCATACTCTGAAAAATTATAAATAATAATAAAATATATCTAAGAAAAATTGATATAGATATATAAATGTCAACAAAATCCAAAGAGTTTCAAACAATTCAGTCACTAAGTTGATATTCAAAACAATGGTAGCAAGTCAGGAATTATTTGATTTGCAATGTCCTTTCTATCAATATTAAAAACATCATATTAAAAAGTAACAAATTATGATGACAATAATTCAAACATATATTGATTTAAATAAAATTATAAACACGCTTATTGAAAAACATACCTTCAGTCAATCCCATGATGAAAGCTGTATCCAATCCATCGACAATAGTAAGTCCTAATGTGAACCAGTCAAAAGCCATTCCAGTTACTGGTTTCAAGTTGTCATGGCCCCAAGCACGCTCCTTGTAACCTTTCCATGCATGTTTGAAACTCTCAACCACAGCATACTGTCGGGCATTAGCTGGGCCTGAAATAAAAAACGATCGATCAAGCCATTTTTGCGTTGTAAACATTATATAATAATTAAAAATGTTAAAGCAAAATACTTCAATAACCTGTAAATGTGTGATGTTCCTCAGAATCATGATCAATAGCAGACTTATGTTGAGTCTGCAATACACCAGCGACACTCACTAGAGTTGTGTTTTGTTCCTTCAACAAGATAACAATTATTCCACAAATATAAGCAATTACTAAACCAGGGCTCAAGTATTATAATGTGTAAAAACCCATAGATAAGAATCAACATGCTTTAAAACTAACCTAAACTTGAATTTGCACTGATAAAACATCTGATCAAAACATAGTCATACAAGTTTTTCTTTAAAAAAATGATAACAATGTACATGTGTTAAAACATAAAATCACTCTTCACTGGTCTATAATAAATGTTTCTAATAGTTCAACATAATTGAGTTGTTATCTCCAATTTCAGTAACTGTAACTGATATGTTTTTAATCTTTATTATAATTAGTTGTTATGGATATAAATAACTGGGAAATTCAATACTGAAAGTGAAGATAAGGTTATCTATAATGTTCTATGTATCATTAACAATCCAAACAGTGAATATTAATACTTATCAAGCAAAATGCTACTGCTTATTTACAATTAACTACTTTTTTTATACATTTTTTTGTGTATTAGCTTAATATAATCCTAATTGGAAATAATAAATTACTTACCAGTACTTTATCAGCATTATCCCTTTCTGAATCTCCAATTTTTGACGCAATATATAAAACTATTATCGTTATTAGCAAAACCAATAAGACATATGCAATAGATCTTTGCAGTCGTGAAAGACGATTCCATCGCTGTAAGAATATTGTTGATTATTAAAATATCATTTTGATTATAGGCATACTGTTTTGAGTTAAACAATGAAGAAAAAAAAGCATAAAATAACCCAGTTATATGTCACAGCAAATCTTTCATATAAGTGAACATATCTACCGAGTTTTGGCAACTTATAAGCAACCTCAGTTAGACAATATACCTATAGTAAGCTTGTGAAAAATAATTATAAATCTACTATAGCTGAATCATGTTAAAATGCACTAACTAGATAAGCACAATCTTTTATGCCGCAGACCTTTATGCTTGCTAGGGTCAACAAACATGGCAATCATTCAATTTACAATAACATATTGAAGAACTCGATTAATTTGGAATAAGTTCTCACTTATAAACAAGCATGTATAATATTAAATCTACTAATCAACGGTTAGACCCAGAATATCAGCATAGACTGAAAATGCAACTACAATAAAAATTATTTTATATTTAACACTACAGTTTCGGAACTAAACTTACTATACTACCAAATCTTCTGTTTTAATGCTTTTCTGATATTATTAAGCAACATCATAACAGTTCTTATTTGTCACAACCATTGTATAAAACTTATGAAAACAAACCATGCAGTGTTTAACAATGGTGTTTAAATGTAGAAAAAATGCAATGGTATGGGTAATAGTTATTTTGGCACACTGAAACTACTTATTAAATAGATCTATAAAATGGTGAATGTGGTAGATATTAAGATTATCTTACTCTTATAATTTTTCTATGGGATGCAGCTGGATCAATGAAGGCTAGAATATTCCATGTGTTATTAGTTGTAACATAAGGATGTGTTGTGAGGAGGCCCTCTTCGAAATATATATGCGTGTCTATAGGTAGCCCTTTCATTTTGAATTGTTTTATTCCAATTTTCAGATTAAAATGGTGTCATTTCACACCTGTAAAGGATTTAATTTATCACTAACTTTTAGTTTAACAAGCAAGCAGCTAGGTAGACATTTATCCTGAGATTGAAGTGTATGAATTATCATGGGTTTATGTATATCAATTCCACTGTAACCTGTAGCCTAATGGTGGAAATACACATACAAGTAGCTGGAGTACTTCCGTGCAAGTGGCTGGCATGATATGATTTTGTGACAGCTATAGGCATGTAAGTTGTAGTTGACAAGGGAAGTACAAAGCTTGACACTGCTACAGCTTGTCTTGAATGATCTCAAGAACATTTCTACTTGCATGTGTATTCATTGCATCAGTAACTGGCAAAGGGCTATATTTCTTTTAAACTGAGTTTTATAGGTTTACTATCAATTGGGCTTGTTGAATTATTAATTTGAGTTATTAGAAATTATTAATAAAGTTTCCCAACTAAATAATTAAATACACTACATATTTATAGAGCAGACATTTCAAGCACTTTCTTTAGCGGTATTGTCAGTTGTCCTGTCTGTCACTGAATAGTCAAAAGTAATGGATCCAAGTTTATGTTACGGTCTCAGTAGAATGGATATACAGATGTGACATCTAATGTATTATTTAGTGAAACTGAAATAATAAAGGTACACAACAGAGAGAGTGAGAGAGAGAGATAGACAGAATTTAGAACATGAATAGAACATCATGTCATACTAGAGAACCAAAACCGTACCAGTGGTAAATCCTTTGAGGATATGGTTTCATTTGGAAAGTCCTCTCTATTGATATATATTGTACATATAAAATTTGTTCCCAACCAATGAGAATTATACCAATATTGAATCATGCCATTTTTCCAACAAAATGTGTTAATTACATTCTTTGTTACCATTAAAATCATGCTGAAGCTTGTGTTAGATGCCTCATGATAATAATTATCATATAAATTATATTCTGCTGAAACCATATATTATCCTAAACTACAAACCAATCATTCGAGATTTGTATCTAAACAACGTTATTCTAATATAACTTCAAATTTCCATTTATATATAATATATATGTTTATCTCAGGTTTTTTATTTTTAATAAATACAATTATACAAGAAAATTGCCGGCTGTACAACACTTTTTTATTGAAACAAATCTACGATTCAATTATATTATCTTAATAAATATTTAACCTACATATCCTTCTCGTTTTAGAATACCATTATGCAAAATAAGTACCTAGAAGTTTTGAAAGAATCAAATATATATTATCCGAATAGAGGTTGTTCTTGCATTAATTATCATACATATCAATTTATTGTCGTATCTCTGTAAATTAAGAACACTTTTTAAATAGACTTACATTCTGTTCATCGACGTGAAGATTAGGATTGGGCATTTTGTAAATGGACAACTGTTTTTAAATGTATCCTTTCAAGTTAATTAAAATTTTCGAACTTTATCTTAAATACCGTATAAGGAAACACTGAATCTAGACTTTTTAGATATAAAATACTTTTAATACACTTTTTTCCAATGAAATAATCGTTACTGAATGAAGACGAATGAACAGTGCAATGTATTGACGTGCAAATGTCATGTCACTAACCTCCAGGCCGGGCCTCGGCAATGCTCGGCCTCGCCAGCTCGCCAGTATTGAACGTAACTATTATTTACACAGGTAACACACACAAATACCAGCAACACTACAACATGAAATATATAGGTCAACTGGGAGCCCGGCCAGGCCTCGATTATTTTACCTGTAATAACTAGTAGCATCCTTATTGCACTTGAAATAAAGGCGACAAACATACTTGTTAAAATAGGGGTGCGAGGGTTGGAAACCTCCACGATGGGCCGCCGGTTGCATTGGTCGGAGATAAGTACCGGGGAATGGAAGCGGTTGACCTGGTGCAGCCTGGACGGTGGTAGATGGGGTTTATTCTCTATGGGAGGAGGGAAGTTATCTGTCACTGACCAGTATCCGACCAGCTGACCCATTTAAGGGGTCGTGGGATGGCGGACATTAAGGTCCGCGGCGCGGTGCTCTTTTGAGTGCCCTGCGAGCTGCCGGTTCTGCCCAGTACACGGTCAGGCTCTGTTTGCAGAGTCCACTGGTGAACTGGTAAAGCCCGGCATCGTAGTCGGCTTGGGAGTGGTATTCTCCCGCGTGTCGGTCCTGTTGGACAGCGGTCTTCAGACGTGGTTTTGGCGGGAAAATGCCGCGGCGCGGCGGTTCCCTTGGGTGCGCTAACTCGCATTCAGGGGGATGCCGATGCCGCCAGTAAGTCACAACCGGAGAACTCCGCCCCTCAATCCGACTAGGGCTGGAGCGTGGTGGCGTGGAAGACAAAGGCTCCAAAACAGGCGAGCGGGAAGCGGGCCCCTGACGACGGTTGCACGCCACAAAATCGGCCGTAGTTGTAGTAAGGACCTACGAGGCCGTCATGGACAGGGTCGAGAAGTCTGTCGACCTCTCCGCCCTAGGCATCGAGGGGTTACGGTTTCGTACGGCTCGAACCGGCGGCCGTGTCTTGGAGGTGGCTGGCGCCGACAAGGCCGACGAACTGGCGGCCAAGCAGCGGGCGACTATCGGCGACGTCGCCCGAGTCTCCCGGCCTGAGCTCTGCGTAGAGATGCGCATCTCCGGTTTGGAAGATGCGGCCACTAGCCAGGCGGTGGCGGTGCAAGTTGCAAAGTTGGGGGGCTGCCCTCCGGAAAGCGTGAAGGTGGGCCCGTTATAAATCGCCCAACTGGCCACCAGGGCACCGTTTGGGTGGAATGCCCGGTCGTGACTGGCTAGAAGATTGTCGCCGCTGGTCGGTTAACTGTCGGCTGGTCGACAACTGAGGCCATGTTCTTCCAATATCTCGGTCTCGTCCTCGACAGCCGATGGGGATTCGGTGAGCATTTCCGAACGCTGGCACCAAAGCTGGTGACGTATGCGGGAATGCTCACCAGGCTGCTCCCCAACTGAGGGGGGCAGGCGGTGTGTGCCGCCGCCTGTACAACGGTGTGGTGCGTTCTAAGGCGCTCTATGGAGCGACCATAAGGGCGATGAGGCCTCTGAGCAGGGAGAACATGGTCCTTCTGCGACGTGCGCAGCGGACCATGGCTCAGAGGGCCTCCGGGACGTCACGCGCGACCGCACCGTGTCATACGATGCGGCGTGCCTTATCTCTGGAAGCCTCCCCGGGGACCTCGAAGCCGGGGTCTTGGCGGAGGTTTACCGGAGAAGAGCCCTGATGGGGCAAGGGGACGAAGAACCCCTCCCGGAAGAGGTCTTACGCTGGAGGAAGGAAGCTCGCGACGATCTCTTCCGGCGATGGGAGGAGAGATTGGCGTGCGCCTCGGCGAGCCAGCGGGTTGTCGAGGTCATAACTTGCAAAACTATGCATATAGTTTGGTTTTGTTTTTAACGTGAGGAATTTCGAAAGAAGATGGGAATTTTTTGCTTACTGGTAACTCTAAAAAGCAGAAGGCGTCTTCTGTCAATGTCAAAAAACTGCCATAAGATCCTTGTAGGTCTAAAGCATGGAGGTAATAAGTACTACGTACAACAGGAGTGTGTTCTATCTGTATGTCTTGGAGTTAAAATAAAGATAATAAAACCCTATGCTAAGGGCGTAAGAGTCTTGTTGCACGCAAAATGAAATTGAAACCGAGTGAGAGGGCTATAAGTGTCCGATATTTCCCTTTCTAAAAGTAACCTAGAGTTGCCAGATATCAATCCTTTCGTTGCTTGTAGAAAAATAGGCAATTGATGTAATGTAATGCAGTAAAAATATTTACTTTTAAAATGTTTCTAAATATTAATAATAATTTATTACCGACATGTTAAAGCAATATTATTTGTAGCTACGGGTAAAACCTTATTAACACAACAATTTTGCGATTGGCGTACAGGTTTTCTTTATTTGTTTGAAATTCGGACACCTGAACTGACAACCCCATATGATATCCCGACGGACGTTAATGGCGGAGTCTTTTTTGATTTCGTGATATTTTTGAAGAATTATAGTTAAAATGAGATGAATTTGTGTCGTGGAGGCTTGCCGAAGCGAGTGTTATGATGATTGTGGGTTATATTTTCTTAGGTAATAGTTTTAAACTTAATTTGTTGGTGAAGAATTACGGTGACCATGCATGTCTATCCAATTCAAGAACAAATAACTTAAACACTTATGCATTTATTTCTTCCTTTCTCTATTAAAAAAAATTCCTTTATTTCAGATTTAAAATATAAGGAATAAGAAGGTTTGTGGCATAAACTTCACAAGACTTGTTTAGCAATGTCTGATTTAGAATTATGTATTTTTTATTGTTTTTAGTAAATACATTAATGATAACACTTATACGTTAAAATCCATCTGAAGCAATAATCAGCTGACGTCAGACAACAAAAACAAGATTTTTATAATATTTGTCCTTAAATTATATTTTAACATAGTCACCATCGCCAGAGAGGGATAGAGCGGACAGTTATTGAGGTCTCGCTCGGCGACAATTTTTCGACAAGAGCTCAATTCTGTTCTAGTAGTTTATAGATATTCTTGTTTGACTATACCTCACAACAAATAAAAAATTGTTGCAACTGGCCGACTTCAAAATTCATTGTTATACTGTCAACAGCTTACTATAAAATATATATTTTTGAGTAAAATATTTTCTGTCACTGCAATTTGTTACTATATTTTTAATTAATATTTGTATGCTTATTTTATTTAAACAATATTGAATTATTATATTTCGTGGCATTTGAATATTAGGCACCAAATTCATGCCTCAATCTGAGTATTGGCCTTTGGCTAAAGTTAAAGCAGAAAATGTTCAGGGCTGTGGCGAATCATCCTTATTAGTATGTATCCTATTTTAATATATTTTGGTTGATAGATAACTTTTATATAGACTTTGTACATCTGATACACCTCATACTAATATTATTAATGCGGAAGTTTGAATGGATGGATGGATGTAAAACATCAACAAACAGTAGCATACCTGCGTATGTCCAAGAAGGCTTAACGGATGTTAATGAAACACATAGGCTACTTAAGTTTTTTTTTTAAATTCCGCGCAGAAGAACTCACGTCCAAAGTTAGTAGTAGCTAGTATTTAAATAAAATTGATTGAATTTTCTGCCACTCCTGATTATTAGCCATAAGCAAACATTGGATTAATTTAAAGTCACTTCAAATTCCGATAAACTCCATCTTCTTCTTCTACTCTTAGTGCTTGCAACTAAAATAATATAAAATATAATAGTCATAATTTTGACAAGTCTTCATACAACTTTTCCTCTCGATTTACAGCAAAAGCAGCTTGGGGCGATGGAGGGAGAGGTCAAAGAGATACAAATGGAATTGGCTGCAATTAAACGAGACAGATTAGATCTGCGTAACACGAAACGTCAGCCGATCTATGAAGTAATCATCTACATATATACATACGTCCAATGCACATTTTTTTCTTTTTTAAATAAAAATATTAGTAGGTTTTTGTTAATTTACTAATATTTATTTTACCATTCTAAGCTCTAGGCTAGTGCTAACGTTAACGACAATAGTCGAATGGTTCGAACCCTCGACCACGTGATCGGAATTCCGTACCCCTTTAGGCAGTAACCATTAGGCTATTGACGCTAACATTTTAAGCATATTTGCATAAATTCATCCCTAGCTCTTTTAACCTTGTGACGGACTAATTGATATTTATGTAATAAAAATAATAATTCAATTAACATCATACATTAAGGAAATTGCTGGAATTGGTAAAGTAACATCCCAACATTAGAGAATATTGTATGTTTTATATGATGAGGGGGACAGCCACTCCTCGTACGTTTAACCCTTAATTCGAAGGAGTTTTTTGTAACAAAGTATTATATGCTATCAACATACTAAAATCAAAATCTGACGTAATTTTCTGTGAACCCATACAGTAGATTTTTTTAATTAGTTGTTCTTCACACTGGACACTATAGAAATAAGGGTTGAAAGCCTATGTACAGATGTGAACATGAACTGATGAAATTTTGTATATCAACAATATGATGAACTAGTACTTGTTAAATCTGATTTTAATATTATTGCTTTCAAGGGACCTGACAACGTTATTGAAGATACTGTTTACATTAACACGGTTCAAGACAATGATTTTGTCAAATACGCGGAGGTAGATTGAAAACATAATCATACTAATATTATAAATGCGCTAGTTTAGATGGATGGATGGATGTTTGTTAGAGTTTGTAGCCAAAACGGCCGAACGGATTTCCATGAAATTTTGTATAGATGTAGAGGATAGTCTGGAAGAAAACACAGGCTACTCACTTTTGTTTTTTTTTATTCCACGCGGACGGAGTCGCGAGCAACAGAAAGTCTTGTATATTTCACGCAATGTTACAAAATTGTTGATTTTCACACTTATAAAATTTACAGATGTCTAAATTACGTGAAGACCTTATAAGAGCGAAGAATGCTGCCGATGAAGAGAGATTCAAACGACAGAAATACGAATCAAAACTAAAAGATTTAGAATTGAAACTTAATAATATTTGTACGACCGCGTTGGTTACAAGTAAAAAGGTATATCTTATTTCTAATAACATGGGTTACCACAATTTTTTTTTATTACTTAGTAAATTACACGTAGTAATAAACTCATGTCGGTTTTTAGCTAAATGTCTTGTGATATTGTTTCCATCTTGCTAATCAAATGGCTAAAAAACTATATGTGATTGCTTATTTACTACTAATTCCTATATTACCATGATATTTAAAAAGGTAGCGTCGCTGATAGTTGGTCACATGAATATCACACATCATATTGTGTTTAGCGATCTCGCTTATGGTTTCGTTTCGTAGCTTATGTTTTGTCATTTATTCATTTCTACTCACCCTGTTAGTAATAATGTAGATTCCTGTAGTCCGAAATAAATGCATTTTAAATTTGATTTATTCAAATAATATTGCCAAGGAAAAGGAACCTCGTAAAATAGCCGATGAAGAAATATCATGTCTGAAGACGCAAATTAGAGATGCTAAAGACGAGATCGAAGAGATGAGCATAACACTTTCCGAGAAGACTGAACAATTACAAGATTATAGATTAAAGGTAGGAAGTAAATAAATGCAAATAAAACGCCTAAAATCTTATAGGAATTTTAAAATAGCACCTGCTTCACTGCAGTACCTTATTTCATAAAATTGTTTTTTAATATACTTGCAAGTACAATATTCGATAGAATGGTCATAAAAGTTTTGGACGTATTGTATAATTGTGTCACGAAGAAAAAATACTAAATAAGAAATAAAAGATAGCAAATGAATAAATTCCTAGAGGAAGTCTAAATTTCAACGATACTCAAATACGCTGTAATAATGTCTTATTGCAGACAATGGCTGTCGCCAAAGGGTTTTAAGTTATTAATAATATATTTCAGTATCTCCAAGCACAACAACAAGTTGAAGAACTAAAAAGACAATTAGACTTATATGAATTCGACAACAAGCAAGTCTCTGATCAAATTCAAATTGAAATCCAAAAAATGAAGGTATTTCCTCAAAATAATAATACACAGTTAAAAATGTTGATAATCGACTGGTAGGAATTTCTTTCTAAATTTATTTCAGATGCAGTTTCAGGAAAAATTACAAGAACTTGCTCCCTTGCCTGATCTGCTGAAAGGTTCACAAATGCAATTGCAGGAGGCAAAGCAGATGCAAAGGTTGGCTGAGGACAGTACACAACAGTTATCTAGCGAACTAAACAGAGTGAAAGAAAAGGTGTGTCCTAAAGTCTTAACTTTTGGCCGTACACGTTCAAAGACGAACCAATAAAGTGCCATTGATAGCTAATTAACATGTAAGAATTAGTAAACTATAGGCTTCATACTAGACACAATAGGAGATAGAATAATCTTACTGATATTATAAATACGGAAGTTTAGATGATAAGGGAGGAAACCTAATTTAAGTCATCTCACAGAAGATGCAAATGATTCACTTAATAGTGACCAAATGTAATTTTTCGAGATTTTTAATTTAAAAAAATGTTTTAGTTAGTTATGGCTGTCAACAATTTTAATCAAGAAAAAGCTGAAAAATATAAAATACTAGAAGAACATACGGCAATGCGATTATCCATTGATGAGAAACAAAAAGAAATTTGTGACTTGACGCGGCAAGTTGATGAATTAAAGTAAGAGCTATAAGATTTTAGATTTAGTAGTGTGTGTGTTTGGTATTGTGCAAGTTGTATGTACCAGTCTGGCGACCCATTCATTACTGATCGTTCTATTTTTTTATGTACCGTGGGCCAGCTTTGTAGACTAGGGTCACCCTAACTTGCGGTGGATTCCAAGCCCGTACAAGGGACGTATATTGAGCTGGTGATGATGATGTTAGTATGTGTTATTCATTTATTAATTCTTTTCTAGATGCAATGTACTAAGACTGGAAGAGAAATTACTTCAAGAGGAAAGTATGTATGGTGAGAAATCACAGGAATGTGCAAAGCTACAAAAAGAGATCGAAGAAGTAAAGGACGAAAATAACAGATCAATAACACGCAGCAAAGAACGTTCGGAATCTATGAGGCGATACATGCAGACACAAATATCCGAATTGGAACGCCAATTGGTGCAAAGCAGGGCGCAAACTAGAGCTAGTCAAAAGGAACGTGATGAGGTGTTTATTTGGTTTTTCCTTATATTTCTTTTGATTCTAGTCGAACAATTGCGGCATATGTGTTTCTTTAATATGATTTAAATAAATCTTACTTCTTATTAATATCATAAATGCAAAAGTCTAGACAGATGGATGGATGGATGGATGTTTGTAAGAGTTTGTAGCTTAAATTGCTGAACGGATCTCGATGAAATTTGGTATAGATGTAGAGGATAGTCTGAAAGAACACATAAGCTACTTACTCTTTTGTTTTCGTTTTTTCTAAATTCCACGCAGACGGAAAAATAGTAATTTATGAAAAGATAACTTCCGATCTAGTTGTGGATAATTCTATTGGTAAAATGCGTCTTCTATGCTTCAATTTTAGATACGTCAGCGAATGCAGGTTCAAATAAACAATCTTCACGAGAGTTTTGAGCTGGTTGAAATTCGTCTTCGCGCTCTGCAGTCACAAGTGACGTCATTGAAAAATAGTTACACTGTCATACTTTCCGAGGAAGACGAGGTCTCTGAACTCAACAGGATTACCACTTGATTCTATTGGCACCTTTTAGATGCTGTGTAATTTTTCTTCTAAAAATAAATTTCATATGTTTAAGATATATTTTATCCTTTTCAATATCCCACTTTTCAATTAGTCATACGTGTAAAACTAACCAAATATTAGCATATCTACTTATTTCCGATTATGATGATTTGCTATTTTTATTTATAAGGAGTTGCTAATAATGAAATACGAATACATGTTTACTATTAATTGATAGTAATTGCAATAAATGCAGACTATGTATTTTATTACGTCTAAAATAATTTTAAAACAGGCTTTTAAATGGACTTTCGTAAGTCCTATTTTAAAGATATTTTTTTAACTAGAAATTACAGTTGTCAGCTATGTATTTCTCGTAAATAATCATGCCTTTCTATTTGAATGGCTCAACTTATAACAGTTTATCTTAAGATTTATTTGATTTTAAGATAAAGTCCAAGGCCGAAACATTATGCAGGAGGATAGTTAATCTAATTTAAAAATGGATAAACACAAATTACGAACGCAAGTTAGGTAAACGTTATTTATAACTGTTATCGCTTTATCGGGGTTATTTTGTAAATTACAAGACCTTTGGTATTTCCAGCGCACGGGGATTTCGGACTATCGGTGAATTCATCATATCGGTAAATTCTGCCGAAGCGTATTTGATCATAATTTATTCAAACAACTTTGTTTATACAAAGAATAATTTGCTGTTTTATCTCAACGAGTACCGTTTATGCCAAATTAATCTCTATTCTCAACCTGTTAGATTTTAATTTCCATCATCGTAATGTTATGTAGTAAGTTGCGTGTTACATTCAGATATTACGTGTAGGTGCGTACGTAATGAGAGGTTGGCGGCTGCTGCGACCCGGCTTTGTCTGCAACTTATTCGCCCTTGTTCATGTTGAGGCCATGCCTCTCTCGCCTCGTTTAATGTCAGCGTATAAGTATGGCCTTTTTTTCTCTTAAATACACTTTACTTTTATCAAATGTTTTATTCGGAACTATCGTTATCGTTATTTTAATTCCAACCCTCTGTTAATCAACACTCTGTTAGAGTGCTTGTTATCAACTTGATTTGATTTAATTGAGTACATCAGGAAGCCTATAAGGACTACTCAATGTCAAATGCAATACCTTCCATAACGTGATAGTGAATTGAATATTTAATTCCGCATTTTGTCATTTCAGAATATAATAAATACTAATTTTTGTTGTTACATATCGCTTTTAGTTTATATTTTGCATACCATAGCTATAATTAATTTGTTAGCTGCTACCTGTAATGGATAAATTATTATGATTTTATAGTCTATTTTAATAAATGGTAAAAAGCTATTTTACGATTTATAGTTTTATAACCTACTAGCTTTCACCCGTAACTATGTTCGCGTGGAATTAAAAAACAAAAGTAAGTAGCCTATATGATTTTTCAGACTTGGCTATACATCTATGTTAAATTTCATCACAATCCATTCAGCCGTTTACGGTAATCTCTAACAAACATCTATCCATCTAAAATTTCGCAAATATAATAAAAAAAAAATAATGCATTAATGAAGTGTACTTTAAGTAAATTGAGGTCGTTAAGTATGTGAAAATGTCAATATTTGGTAAGGAAGTGTTAAATGTAAATTAAATTTATTGCAATCCATATTATTTCACAATTTGTGCAGTTTCAATGACGTGATTAAATATTTAGTGGCAAACTGAACATAGTATTTATTGGAATTCATGTTATTATAGACATATATGGACGGATTGTTTTAAGTGAGACATGTGCAAAATATTCTCATATGACTTTTGTTTGTCTTCTAAGGTTATGAAGTTAAATGCGTGGGCATTGAGTAACATAGGGCGGGCATTGTTACATGTTCTTGATATGTATTCTGCTTTTTATCACTAGATACTAGTTAATGTTGTTTACTAGTTTGTTTAGAATGTACGTATTCAGTATGAAATAATTTTTCGCTCGGTCCACTCTTGCAATGAATACTATAACTTCTATGATTTGATCTTGTTTATAGTTGTGGTACAATTTGTTATTAGTTGAATAAATAATACCACTCGATTTGAATGATTAATACTCGGAGTGGCAGCGACTGAAGTGACGAGGTGAAGCAGGAAATAAAAAACTGGATTCCACTTAAACACATATATTTTCTGTTTCATTTTTTTTTACTTTTTGGTGCTCCGTTTTTTATTAATTATGTGTGTTTCTTATTAAATTATCATTTAATACTAATACTATTAAGGACTCGTGAAGGTCAGGTGTACACCTTTAAATGGGCAATCAGGTGCCACCCTCCTTCCGAGGCCCGGGCAATGAGCTCGGCATAATAAATAATAAGGTACAAAAGGATTCGATGAAGTACCATCCGATGGTTCGACACTCGCTCTCTCGACATTCACGCTCCACGCATTCAACAGTCTTACTTAACTACAATATCACTAGCTATACAGTGTGGCGTCGCCACTTGCACTGAACTATTGATTTGTGTTATTGTGTGGGTGCTTTATTCAAAGTGTAGGCCCTTCAGCTTCTTGACGGCATTGGTGAGGTGCAGCATCTCAGTGTTCAGCTGCCAGATGAGGGTCTCAAGTTTGTCGACAGAGTCTAACACCTCGACGCGTTCCGTGTGCGGGTTGAAGCGCACCTCGAACGGTCTCGACATTGTCGACACCCAGCGTCTGCGAAACAAATATCAAACATGCTTATAATGTTAACTCTCAGGACACGTTGATGATTTTACCAGGAATGGACTAATACAGCAGAATTCTTGTTTACCATAGCGGTAGCGAACATTTATTCAAATTACTGTTGGTTAAAATCAAATTGCAATTGCATTTGTCGCCTTAATGGAGAACTACGAGTAATTACCTGAATTTTTCTTTGGCATCTTCGAAACTCTCAGCTACGTAATAGATGGGCTGATATTCTTGATCTTGGTAAGGCTGTACAGAGGTGGACGCTGGCTCGAAGGCCCTCAGTTCAGGTTTGTCACTGAGAGCGTGCAGCAGTTCTCCGATCGAGGATAGGAGAGCGGCACCATAAGCCTTCAGTTGCTGATTTTCCTTACACAAGCCGAACTCGACGGTGAACCAGTACACCTGACAAAGATATCGAATTTATATTAATCGAACACAAAATCGCACTGACCTGTATACATGGAAAAGTTATAAGCCGTAGTGTTTTGTGCACGCTGTATTTTTGCTATTTTGATGCTTACGGTGAGGAATATAAAGTCGAATTAATAACAGGCGCGTTTAAGTCGGAACGAAGCAAAAGCTATCATTTCCATCGCACTATATATATGTAGTGATCAGTGGTTTTCGCAAGAGCTCTGGCCCTATTACATCTATCTCAGCAGCATAGTTGTGCTGTGGTACTTACCGTTGAGAGCTTCTCGATTTCTGAATCTGAGGCGCCAAGAGACGCGAGACCGATTTCTTGAGAGAATTGAGCGAAGCTGGGGTCTGCCAGAAGGGGGATGTGACCGAGTAATTCGTGGATGCAATCACTATAAACAAAACATTCTTCAATCATTAAAATGTTAAAATAATTCACAGATGATAAAGTCATAGACAAAAAAAATATTACTATGTTAATGCAATTCATATACATTTCTATATGAAGCTTTGGCGACACTAAATACATTAGTAAGATTAAATTAGTTTATCAAATTTCTGTTCCGAAACTTCGTCCACTTAACTGTCGGAACTGCATCGTTACAAATTATTAAATTATCTAGACGGACAATAATGGAGTAAAATTTGCCTTTGACGTCTAAAAGTTTATGCACGACACTAATTGTCCATCGAGTGGCCTCTAATAAAATTAAAAGTCCATCAGAATATTCTGCTTTAACGATGACTAAGATCGATGATATAGATGCATACGATATAAAACAAACGGGAAGTTAATATTATAAGTTAATAATATAAAATGTCTGATATCTTTATGTAAAATACTTTGTAATTTAAGTAGGAAGTGCCAAAATTTTATACAACAAGATTTACTAGAAGGTAGGGTTCGTAATCCGGTCTACATACGGTTGTTACGATTTAACAAAACAACTACAAGGACTCGTTGCGTAATATTTCCGTAAGTTACTACTCAAGGTAGTTTTTATATAAAGTCTCAGTCAAAAATAATTGTTATTTTTTATAATAAATTATGAGTTCCGCACTAATTTTTAATTCAGTTATAATATTCAAGGTTGTTTCAAAATAAACTTGTATTTGGTCTAATATTACGCGCTAATGGATTAAAACAATTGACCGAACCGGTACATAATATATTACAAATTTTGTTGCGTTCATAACGAAATATTTCAATTTTTAATTTACTGACTGAAGCTGTCTCTGAAATTCACTGAACATCTGTGGGAGGTCGAGTACTTCTTGTGGATTACAGTCGGACGCAATTAAGCAGTTATAATTGGGACCAAATGAAGAATTGCTTTTTAAAGTAACTTTCGTATGTGAATTTTAAAGCTTCAGGATGTTTTTTGCTGGTATTGAAAATGTCTAAATTTTAGTTAGATATATGTGTTCAGAGATACTTACGGTTCTGGTGTGTGGAAGGGCGAGTTGGCGTGACGCACGTACTGTGTAGACTGGAAGACGCGGAAGGCGAGGGAGGCGAGGAAGTCGCGTGCGGTCAGGAGACCGGCCGCGGGGCGAAGCGTGAAGCCGGTGTGCTTTCTCAGGAAGTTGCTCACATCCTCCAATTGAGGGATGCGGTGAGGCACAAAGATATCCGCCGCTTGCAGCTTGCCGAACGCCGCCTTGTACTCGCGGCAGGCGTGCTTGGGCATAAGGTCCAGCACGGTGTTGAACACCCGCTGCCAGGTAGCGTTCTCAGACTCGGTGTAGGTAATGGACGGGATGGGGTCTCCGTATTTGTATCCGAACGCGATCTCGGCGATCTGCTTCCTGCGCTCCCTGTATTCCTTGTCAGCAAAACCGGGGTGATTCATATCAAGCTCCGGTTCGTATTTAGTCATGAGGTGGTTGCAGTTGTCGAGGTCGGAAGCGTGGCGAGGGAACCATGGGGTCTTTGAAGAGATGTTGTTGTCGGACATCAGATCGACGCCCGCGAACGATGTTGACTGTCGAAGAGATCGGATGAGCTGGAGCAGGTTGATGCGGGACATGCTCACTTTGACGAGAGCATCGAACTGCACGCCAGGAGCTTGCGAGGGGCGAGTCTCGAGGTGTTCGACACATCCCTTATAATTGTCGATGGTCTTCAGAATGCGGGCCAGAGTGCCCATGCCGTCGCGCATTCTTAGCAGCAACGCGGCTTGTTGAATAGCTTGCTCCGCTTCGGGGCTTTCGCTTGCCGCATTTTGCAGAATAACTTCCTCTTCAGTTAGAGTATAGTCTGCAAAAAAATAGGTCTCATAAATAAATCTGCAATACTAAGCTTCGCTTTGAAAAAATAATATTGAGTAAAGCTTCTGTACCCTTACCTTCATCTGCCTTGCCAGCATCGTCTCCGATATCTGCATCTGCTATAAAGCAAAAGAAAAAAAACGAAAAAATAAGTAAACCAAAATAAAAAGCAAGATAAGTGATGACCTCCTTTGGGGAGAGACATTACGAAAATTAAATAAGGAAAAATAAAACTTTAAAACAAAAGGACAATTACCAAGGTGACCGTTCTTAGTTTCGTCTTGCTGCGTGCCATCTTCGACGGTCGGGGTGTTGTCATCGTTGCCAATGTGCGTGGCGTCTTGGATGAATTCCGAGTCCAAGCCAGAGTCTATTTTTTAAATTATAAAAACAAAAAATAAGAAACCAAAAAAAAAAACATAACAAAACAAAAGCTGCGGAGATAGCATTCTATCTAGGAAATTAGATGCATCAGGAACGTAATAACTCACCATTGGCACGAGCACGAGCCTCTTCGAGCACACTCTGTTTGGTCTGTTTGACAACCAGTGTTTCGAAGCGAGCGTCGTCCACAAGGGAACGGCGTCGGGATGGGTAGCCGTTCTGTAACAAAAAAAAACCTTGTTACAATTTAAAAATAAAAAAAAATTGTATTCAAATTTTGACATAAGTGCCAACGAAATGTTTATTGTGTGAGTGAAGAGAAAATTGTATTCTCTGCTTAGCTTTTTCATTAACAGGCGTGAATGTTTTTGTAATTATGAAACCCTTGTATCAACGTAAGCGGTGAGTTGATTTGATATGCAACTATTTTAATTGGTTAATTAACTATATGTTTATAAGAAATCGTTGGTATGCAACTGTTATTAAAGGACTTGGACATGGCAAACAAGACAACTTAGTTAATAGACAAGAATGTTATACTGTTGTAGACTTGATATGCGGATTAACTTGGATTATTTAGATTTAAAGAAAAAGTATATCTTGTATGCATGTTTAGGTTACTTTATTTTACTTTTATAATCATTTGGTATAATTACATATTAACGAATAGAAAAAGATGGTGTCAGTTTTAATTCTAGAATAAGTGCGGTGTAAAAGCGTGAAAGGATTGTAAGTGCGTAACCTATTCAAGCGGGACAAAGGACAATGAAATACGCTGATCTTCTAAATCCTTATAAAGAGGTCGCATCACATTATATTTCATGTGCGAGTATGAATTGCTTTTACGAAGTTCCTAAGCTTATTTCCTGAGTGTGTCGGGGCGTAAAGTGCCGCCATTATACCCCCGTCTCCCCCGTACCGCCGGATACGACATCTCTAGATATCACAAAGGAATTTCTGGACGGGCGCTCTTCAATGGAACCAATTACCATCGCCAGCTCAACAATCGTCTTCATAGTATATAGTTAAAGCCTTTTAAATATTTACAACGATTTTGTGATTCGCCGTCGCATTTGAAAGATTAAAATTGTGCGACAATAGCCTCAAGTGCAACTAAATTTGCTTTATGTTTTAAATTAACGTTTTAACGTGGTTCATTATGTTTATTGCATGCGGATATAACTTGTTTGCACTTTAGTACGTGTTTCTTTATTCTAATAATGAATGGCAGAATATTAATTCTTAATTTTTGTTTGATAAGCTTGAATAAACATTCAAAACGAATAAATATTTAAGGAAGAGGAAAGAATTCCCATTATCTATACAAATTTTTAGGAGTCAAAATAAAATAAACGGCGATAGATTCGAATGTTCATAGATTAAGACAATCTCGGAGGAAGGAAACACAAACCTTGGTTGAGGTATTTTGTTTTATCCTTTAACATTTTTCCTCTATCCCACGTACTATCATTACTTTGTAAGGAAAATGTTGATTATAGTCACATTATGCAATTTACTAGCATTGAATTAGCGTGTCTCGGTCAAGGCTGGGTTGATAGTTTTGCGTAATTAATGTAGTAATGATTGATAATAAAAAAAACCTTTGTCATCGGTGATGATACGAAGAATTGCGAGAATTGAGTCCAGCGTACTTTTTGTGTTATTGAATGTGGTATTTAACCGTGATTAGAACCGAGTTGTCGACGGACACATCTCGTCGTTAGCTGTGTGTAACAAGGCTTAGCATTTTCCACTAGAGTGACTGCTGACTTATGTGTGTCAAGGGTTGCTAATCACACAGCGTGCTACCTACACTACTACCTGAAACTCGTCTTACAATTGTTAATCACCTTTGCCGTCGCTATTTTTTAAATAGTAACACTTAGATTTAAGTCATTTTGTTTTAACATCGGCCATTATATTTCTTATTTACATCAGTGTATCTTTGTGTGTCCTAAGTTTTATAGCGTTGTTTAAAGCTATTTATGCTGGAGATAATACATTTTTACGTGCCTCGGAATAGCATCTTTGTTTTTCACGTCGCATTGGTCTTATTACTTTTTGATTTTAAATATATAGGAGTAGTCAACAACGTGATTTCTACTTTTGAATCGTATGATAGCGTCGATATTAATAATAACATACTAATAATCGTTAATTTTATGTACACGGAAATAGAAATACTAGTCGCGTACAAGATGAAGTTAAAGGTCCGCCTAACTGGAGCGGGCTGAAGTCGGAATCCGGTTGTGGTAGCCTTGGTCACCTAGTGACCGTCTACTTCGCCGTTCAAACGACCGGAGTTAATTCACCAAAGGCACTATCGACCTGTCACCCCTCAAATCGATTGCACTCGTATACTATTTCTTACGTAATACTGATAATTTTACATTTATTAGCATTATTTGCACATTGGTTTAATGCTTCTTTTATACTAGCTTTGTTTATCAAAGTTTAGTCAAATTTTTATCATTTATTGTTGAGTTTGTTAATATAATCAGCTATCATGTATATTATGTTGTTTTAAAATTGTGATTTATTGAACATTAACATTGATTAATAAATTTCGCAATGAAATGGATATGCACTGTTGCATTTCTCGGTAACATCTGATTTAGTAAATATAGAGTTTTTACGCGAATAATTTGACCGCGACGAATGACCTCGATTGGTCAAGGTCATGCTTGTGTAGCCTCGATATGCTTGCAAACATTGATTCCAATTACTTTGTTTTATTTCGCGTGACTGTGATCAGTTAATCTATATATATGCTGTTCGAGGATACTTAGATTGTTTTTAGTCTTAACGTGTTTTAGGTACAAGGTGTTTCTGGAGGACTTTTGGCTGGACTGTGTCATTTGATTTTTTTAAAATACCCCGTTTGCGTTGGTGAGCGCCGCAACGCCTCGCATGCCGACCTTCGACGGTCAAGGAAATACAATCATTGAGAAGTCAATTATAAAATGTACGTGAATCATAAACACGTTACTCCTATTTTTCGCATAGCGTTTACACAATTAGCGTTTTAAACAATAAGCTTTGGCATCGCATCGCAATCAAAATATACTATTTTTGATTTTATGTAATCATCAATGATGTTAGTCTGGTAATTAACGATATTCTGGTTGGTATTCATAGTCATATCCTAATAAACCGGACCTTAGAGAATTCGCATCAGTAGCGCAAGCTTACGTCTTTTGAAATAGTCTCTACGTGAATTTAGACAAGATATAAAACAGAAGTAAATGACCTCTGATCCAAATATTGTTAATTAATAAGTTAAAGATTGACATGGATATTGATAATGAAAATTAATCTCTTTAACGACTGAGAATGACACTCATTAAAAACGTGTGATTTCCCCTCCTGTGTTGTTTTTATTGTATCATAAACGAGGTCCGATTGTCGCGCATTGACCTAACTGCAACTTGTTCGGTTACCTTTCAAAAGTATTTTCTTTTTTTTTCTTTTCGTACATGTAAGTTTGTTGCATTGTTTCATTTCGGTTAAAGAGTGTTACGTGATCTGTCGGTCATTGAGCGGGTGTTGTGGGAAAATGGCTTATTGTTTTGGACAAAGAACTAAAGTGGGTCCCCGCTCCCCGTCATTGGATAATTAACCCAAATATTAAAGCTGTTTTACTTAAAAAAATACTGAATTCACGTATTCGTCGTCGCTTTCACACGGTTTCTTCGACTTATTCACTTTCTCGTAAGTTTTTGTTTATAGGGAGAAGATTGAAGCGGCAAATTTAAATGTAATTAGCGGTATTGTATAATTTGTAACAATGTTTATTTACAAGGCAAGTCTAGTGAGTGACTTTATGTGAAGTGTATGGTTAATTCTGATGACGTGCAGCTAACAATGGAGGCCTCTTAGATGAATGAGCCCATTTTTTATTTATTTTTTGCTTTTAAAGCGGTTTTTTTAAATGTTATTTATATAATATGATTATTTAATCGGAAGTAATATTCGATACTTAAGTTTTCGGCTTTTTGCAGTTTTCTGAAGATTATTTATGTTTAAGCAATTATATTATGTAAATGCAATAAAAAATTATGTGTCAACCCTTTGTTTGAAAACAACGAATATTTGTTTTAAAGATAAAAAAAGAGCAAGCATTATTAAATGATAAAATTGGTGCAAAAAATTAAGAATAAAATATTGGTATGAAAGCTATTAAGTTATAAGGAAAGCAAATGTATCTTAAAAGAGTTTATAGGTTTATTGGGGAGAAAGGAACTGATGCAGTGTAAAACTACTAGATGGAGCTAGTGTGGTAGCAAAAGTAAAGTCCTCACCTCAATGCTGTAGGATTTCTTGATGGCGAACATTTCGCGGTTCTTTTGGGCAGCTGCTACGGCCATTTCTTCTAAGGACACTCCACTGGTAACGGTAGGGCCTGAACGTAAGTTCACTGCGCGTTTAGCTAGCTTATGTCTGCGAGAGCTTTCCTGTCTCGACCACTGGCTGTTGCCTGTCTGTCTACGACTCGAGCTGCCGTATTACAGTAGCTAACTAAACTTTGGATTGCAAACAGACCAATGCATGATGACCGTTCGCAAGAACAGTTTAAATAGTGTTAGGCGCGCGCCTCCCACCCCGCAGCGCCTTTTCTCGCGCGTGCGTCAGCGACCTGCCTCCCGCCGCCCCGTCGCCTCGCCGCTCCGTCCCGCGCTCCGGCACCGCGTAACAGACCCGTAAATCCCGATGGCACTCAGCACCCTCGGGTTTACCACAGTGACATTGACATTGGGTATGACATAATACCACAATTCAAATTTTTCATTAATTAAAAAAAATAAAAGAGTGTGTTTCCGAAATTAAATTGTAAAATAATTAGCGATCAAATTAATTTTTTTATAATTTTAATTGCCAAAATTTTATTGAATCAAAGTTTATAATCATATCTTTTTTTATATATTTATTTAAGTAATTTTAGATTTAAAAACACATTCCGAATTCGTGTTGATGTTATTGCTTCTTATTTATTGTTGGTCTTAATTATTATTTTAATTTATATTTTAGATTGATTGCATTAGTTGTGTACAATGTTTATTTTGTGTTGTGATCCGTTCCCACTTTAGTCGCAGCTCTAGTTTCTCGTTTGTCGGAAACAAAGTTCGATTCCGGTACATGTAAGTTTTAAAACGCTTCACGCGTAACAATTTATATCCAAAATTTATATAAATGTAGAGTAACGCCTATACATTAGGGGCTATCAAGATATGCTTGGGCACTTCTATGTTTATCCATTTGAAGTGCCAATGGCTTAACGATTCAGGGTACGGATATCCGATCACGAGGACTAGGCTCGAATTCCGCTATTCAACTATTTTCTATTTATTGTAAATCATTCCGAGCCAAGTCTCTATAAATCTTAGCTGGAATGGTACAAGAAATATTTGTTAATAGACAAAAATCTGTTGGTATTTAAAAAAATGTAGACAATCCTTTCATCCCATTTATTTAGTTATAGTTGTACTAATGTTTTTTAGGTTGTGCTGGACTCGCTTTTGGACCGAAATGATTCTTATAGGGGCTTCTATTGGTGTAAATGACTTGGTAGATATTGTGAGGGAGATATTGATGTATTCATATTCTTTCCCGTATCGTGTATTATTTTATTCATCCGATCAGTTTAATTAATTAATAATAATTTAATATTAACCTCATATTTCCTTCTTTCTTCATTCATCCTTTCAATAATGACGAAACAGCCTGTCAATACAAACATCGTAATATTTTCTTGATGTATTTTTTGTTTCTAGGTAAGAAATAAAGATTAATAATCATCTTGCGTCAATGAAAAAAACTGCTGTTTGATTAAAACCAAGACTGTGTTAACGTCAGTCTGGGGTGTTCCAGTGGTACAAAGACCTTTCTGACCTCATGCCATATTCATGTATTGATATCGTTTGTCAATGAAACATAACGAGTATACTTTCCCAATGCTTGTTGTATTGTTTGGACTTTATTATATCTCATTATTGAAGTATACGTGTGCATGGACGTACTGCTATGTCACCACAGAGTTGCCGTGATGCTCATTGTCATCCCTATCCTTCTTATTGATAAAACAGGGACTACAATATTATTCCATGTATCATAGTGGAAACCGACAGTTATAGTGCGTTTCTAAAGTGACGTTTGACACGGATGATACTTTACAGTGGGAATGGCCCTTAAGTCTTTTATTAATGTACTTCGTATAATTTTGTCTTTCGAATGTAGTCAAAAACACGACTAACGGTGAACTTCCACTGTCCTAAAGATCAAAACATTATTGTTATATGAGTTTGAAGGATGTTCCTTTGTATAAATCCTTTTTTTATCATGTAAAGTCTCTAGTTAAATAAAATAAAGTGACGATTTATCCATAATTCATTGTCAAGGAATTTTCATACTAGCTATATACGATTCTCCACATTAGGTTTAAGTAATTGTGTGAAACTTAACATTCATCTGTGGCTGCAAAAAAGAGGTGAAGTTTCGACTTCACGTATTAATATCAAGATTGATCTACGTGTGTTTGAATTTACGTAATTTTGTTAGAGTTAAATTTAATCAACTCGATAGAGTATGGTGTGGCGTGCTATATTTAATCCGAAAACAGAAAATCGGATCAATCTAATTTTCAGATTTATATACTCGTAATACTTAAGACAGTTTCTCAATAAGTCTTTCTAACTTGCAAACAGTTAGAGACGCTGTAATCCGAGATACTATGCTAGCTTTCGGTTAGTCCAAATAGTAGCAGTGTAGTAATTGCGCGTAGTTATTAATGAAATCCCACTGTTAGAATCCTCACAAAGCGTTCTGGAAACGGGGGTGATGCGTAAAGCATTTCCACGCGCTGCTTTTTTAAAGATTTTTAAAACAAGTTAATATCTACCTTGTAGACTCTATAGAAGGACTGTGAGTACGTAGAAAACATCAACTAATTACTTGCAAAGAATAATTCTATTTTCCTTACGGTTTTTTACAAATTAAATTTTTACATCAACAAGGAAGCAAACCTAACACTTCCTGTATTATTTCAAAATAAAAAAAATACCCGTTCTGAATAAATTTCCAATTTAAAATTCAATTTTGGTTATCTTTGGTGTTCAAGTATTTTGAGTTTATGATATTTAAAAAACGCTTTAAATAAAACCTTCGTAACACTTGATACAAACCAGTTCTTTGATATGAAAATTTTTTTCTTCTTCTAATATCAAATTTTGGATATGTTTTTGAAATTATTATATAAGATAATAATTATATAAAACCGGAAGATTTTTTTGTTATACATTTTAATAAATTCAACAGTTCCAGTCGTTTACAGCAAAATAATTTTTTTTTTAAGTTATTACGATAATTATTTAATAAATAAATAAATGACACGTAATTAAAAGACCGCAAAGTGTTAAGTTATACCGTGAGTTTCTACTACCGAAACATCAATACGAAACATAATATTTGTCCCTTTCATTCTCTTTGAAAAGAACAAAGACCACAATGATTTTGTAAATGTCTCCTCAGTGGAAGCCAACGGCGATAATATACAACGACTTCCCGTTCTTCCGCAAAGGAATTCTCGGAGGTCTTTAATAACGTAATTGTATAAGGTAATACCCTCGCATTGCGTCAACTGTGCGGGGTTTACCGATAACGCTGGAACAAAGCTGTGTCACTTTTTTGGGTCAACATACAGGTTTTGAGATTTAATTTATTTTATCGCTTGACAATTAACCGAATAAAAACCCGACGATTTGATATTGTGCGGACAAAGATCAAGCCACGTTTTCTGATAACTAATTGTTATATCATTTAGTTTATTACGTATAACTGTGATATTCGACTGCAGATACATTTGTCTTAACGCATATTGTAGTCTCTGTTCTTTTAAAGAGAACGATAGAGATGGCAATATCCTATACATGTATCGCTACAATCGAAACCCACATTTGTGAATATTTTGCTACTAAAAATGACGTGTTTTGTTTTGGTTATTTGACGTTACGATGTTTATCTTTATCTGAAAGTCTGGGAAAATTATTACAATAAGAAATTAAGACTGCATATTGTGCATACAAAAGAAATTATATTTTGAATTTTAAAGTTTAAATGTGGATTTTATCTCGTCCTTTTTTCTTGAAATTCATGTTTCAAAGTTCCTTATTTGAAATTAAACAAAAGAGCACAATATGAACAAAGGCGGAAGGTACAATTCTTTGAATCTCCTCTTTATATTAAACTAATTTTCGCCTGCGACTTCCACCGCATGAAAAAAAATATAAATGAGTAGCCTGTTCTTCCAAACTATCCTCTACAGCTATGCCAACTTTTGTAGAGATCCGTTCAGCAATTTAGGCTATAAACATCGACAAATATCCATCAACAGAAACTTTCGCTTTATAATATTAGTAAGATAACTGTTATAATATACGTAATTATCAAAACAATATTATTTTTCCCCTAATCTAGTTTTGGGGTAAACTTAGGAACGCCTTACACTGTTCACTAGTTTCATTTTTTCACAAATATATTGTAGAATAAACGTAATACAACGTTATACAATAGTAATATTTTAAAACCACAAGATAACGATCTACATCTCATGGGAAATAAATCCACGACAATTGTAACAGAAACTTCAATCACTAAGCCATAAAGTAATAATATCTATCAGTTGGGAAAACATTTTTAGACTGTTTATAGACGTAATTGCTTATTACGTTATCTTGTGAAACCCGGGTGCTGTTTTTAATATGATAATTGTCGGTATTTACGCCTGTTACCGCATGTCAATGCACGCTGATAGTCACTTGAACGGATATAACGTCCACTTATGCTATCTTATCTCACTTATATGGTTCTTCTGAACGGATTACGCTGAAATTAGGCGTAGATGCAGAAGATAATAGAACATAGACTACTAAAGCTTTATTTAATATCACGCAGATAAAGACGTAGGCGACAGCTTCTGGGTATTGTACAAAAAGATTGTTAACTTTTCTAAAAGGATAATGTTTTTGGACTGATTTTTACAAATAATGCTCATCTATCTCGTAAAACAATTACTGATTAGTGTCAACGTTTTGTTTGTTTTTTTTCGTAAAAGTTGGTGATTTTTGTCAAACAGACGACGGGGGATTCCCATTCTGCAGGTGGTAATAAATAGTAGGTTGTGGGAAAACGAACTCTCGAATACTAGATGCGTCATTAGCAA
This sequence comes from Papilio protenor, assembly GCA_029286645.1. Lineage (NCBI taxonomy): Eukaryota > Metazoa > Arthropoda > Insecta > Lepidoptera > Papilionidae > Papilio > Papilio protenor. The sequence goes on along the minus strand of JAGSMZ010000035.1, from coordinate 844,412 downwards.
CTATTAGGGTTGTCACTAGAATGTCACTTTTAAAATGCATTCATTATGTTATTATTATTTTAAATCTAAATCAACATTAATTAATGTTATTAAGCTCTAATTTTTCTACTAGATATTTTTATGTCCATTTACAAATTAATGGGGAAATGATACAAAAATGTATGAGTAGCGTCATTTTGTTCTAATTTCAATATATTTAGATCTTTTGTAGCTTGAATATAAGTGAAATTAACAAAAATCCTATCAACTATTTAACATTGCAAAGAAGATTTATGTTTGACAACCCTGAATAAACAAGTTTTGACTCGGCCGTGCTTGCGAATGCAGATTTTTTATTTACGATATTTCTTGCGCACATTTTATCCCCATTTATCTTAGAATTCAAAACGAGTCTTCTTATTGGCATTGCAATTAGTGAGTCTGAATGTACGTAACATATATGTTACGTATATCAACTTGTGACGTCACATAACGGTAGATATTAAATATATTTAAAACTCAACGTTAATCAGTGAGTAGTTAACATCTATCTATAGTTGATTCCATTTTATAACCTTATGTTTGTAAATAAAGGGTTTGTAAGCTCATCTTTCACGATGGTCTACTTGTTCCAAAACATTTGTGGAGACTAATAAGAGTTCTTTATCAAAGAAGTCACGATCGTGTTTATTTTTACGGTATTTATAAAACAAAATTTCATAAGACATGATAAAGGTGATACTAATATTATATGCGAAAGCTTACATGGATGGAGAGATGTTTATTAACACGTATCTCCAGAACCGCATAATGGAGATCGCTGCAATTTGGCATAGATGTAGAACACAGTCTGGAATAACACACGGATAGTTTTGTTTTTATCCTGCGCGGACGGAGTCGTGGGGGACAGATAGTGTACAAATAATGTTAAAAATAAAGCATCAGACTCTACCTGTGAAAAGGGTTAGGTGGTTACATCAATATATTTTTCAATGTTTTGTTGTTTTCTTAATTCGTTAGGGGTTTAATATCTTCTTTATTTATATACACCAAAGGACCAAGAGGGTTATGAACCCAAACGCTATGAAAAATATCGGATCTTCGTATCAGATTATCTCTTCTAAATCACTATCAAATCTAGGCTATATGTTCTGCTAGCTACTAAGGGACTAACAGCTAAAAACCTAGATAAAACGAGAAAAGTGTACTAATTTATATACAAGTTTGAGTTGTTACTAGAAATGATGTATAGCCAGAATAAGGAATAATAATCTCGGCGTGATAGAATACATGGATGTGCAAAAGTTCACAATTGCAGTTGAGACTTTAGACTTTTAGAAAGTCGTGACATGTATGAATTTACTATCATACTATACGAACTTTGTAATCTTCCGCTACGTGAAGACGCATCAAAAACTAGGAAGTTACTTCCTTAACTTGACTTTCACCGTTTATAAAGCATTGTTGTCTTATAAAGAAAAATAATTTTAGTGCAATTATCTCACTAGATACGAGTATATCGAATGATATTAACCTTTTAAAAAAGACCTGTTAACGAAAATCGAAAATCAGGACAACTATAGCCTTTTTAACTGAAATCTAGAACCTTTAGAGCGTGCGCACAACTGAAACTAAACTATCGCACAACTGTTTTGTCTCGCTATGATTCCTATGAGCTTATATGGAGGTGCGCATACTATTCGATTTTTAGTTGTTCAACTAAACAGTTGAATTGGCAACTAAACAATCGACAATCGCGCATCAGTTGTGCGATAGTTTAGTATCATTGTTTTGCTATTATGTAATTGCAACTTTAAGTATATTTATTAATTTAGATAACCTTGAGTATGTACACATTTAACATAATTCCTCGATTATTTAACAATACAATACTAATGTTAAGTTAAGTATGTAAGTTATGCGAGTGGTATTGTTATGAAATTATTTATTTAACGCATACAGCTTCAATAAATTTAATACAATACAATAACTGTTTTTATTGTTGTGTGAATATTATTTGGATTTTAATGAATGTATAGCCAGTAACAAGGAAAATAATCTCGGCGTGATAGAATACATGGATGTGCAAAAGTTCACAATTGCAGTGAGACTTTAGACTTTTAGAAAGTCGTGACATGTACGAATTTACTATCATACTATACGAACTTTGTAATCTTCCGCTACGTGAAGACGCATCAAAAACTAGGAAGTTACTTCCTTAACTTGACTTTCACCGTTTATAAAGCATTGTTGTCTTATAAAGAAAAAGAATTTTAGTGCAATTATCTCACTAGATATAATATATCGAATTATATTAACCTTTTAAAAAAGACCTGTTAACGAAAATCGAAAATCAGGACAACTATAGCCTTTTTAACTGAAATCTAGAACGTTTAGAGCGCACGCACATCTGAAACTAAACTATCGCACAACTGTTTTGTCTCGCTTTGATTCCTATGAGCTTATATGGAGGTGCTCATACTATTCGATTTTTAGTTGTTCAACTAAACAGTTGAATTGGCAACTAAACAATCGACAATCGCACATCAGTTGTGCGATAGTTTAGTATCATTGTTTTGCTATTATGTAATTGCAACTTTAAGTATATTTATTAATTTAGATAACTTTGATTATGTACACATTTAACATAATTCCTCGATTATTTAACAATACAATACAATAACTGTTTTTATTGTTGTGTGAATATTTATTTGGATTTAATTTGAATTATATAGATCTAAGTACTGGACTTTTAGAGTAATTATTTTTTAAAACAATGCTGTCTTGAGTTTAAATAATCCCAAGTAGGGCTGGCGACAGGCAGGCGGCCGGCCCCAAAAAATAGTGCCGAATCCAAAAGTAGGTTTTTGATAAAAACCTGTTGCGCCGACCCTACGGGAGTAGGATAAGGAGAAAGATGATGAATGCTGTCTTGAGTTTCTATGAGTGTACTAAGCAGTTGTATGTCATAGTTTAAGTAGATACTAAATTGTATATGAACAGGATAAAATGGTATCTAATAATCAATGTGTTTCACATATACGAGTATTTCCTTATGTTTTGGATATACCGTATTGTTATTTAAGCGAGACTGGCTGGAAAATTATTCTTTTTTCTAAGAATGTTTTATAACTCGTATTACAAATTGTACTAAAGATTTTTGTTTTACATTTTTTTTAAATACCTTCGAATTATGAATTTCATTCATTTACTATGCTTGCGTTTTTAATGTAAAATGATCTGGTTGCAAATTCCTTACTTTTTATGGTATTGCCTTATTGTATTTAATAGGTCGATTTCAAAAATGTTGAAATCTGCAATGAGTCGAAAATATTTAATTTACCAATTAAACTTAATCAATAATGTTTCGTAATAAGTTTTTATCAGGTGAAAACACGAAACATTATTGTTTTAACGCACAAATACCACGAATTGTCTATATAATATGAACCGGTACAATAACAAAGGGTGAATGTTTATGGTCATGGTAATATTTGTGCGTTGAGTTTTATTTAATTTTAGTTCCTTATTCCTTACGAATTATAACGTTAAATACGGATCGTAAGGTATAATCATAAAAAATGAACATCCGCAGACATACTGATCAATAGGCGGCCCAACGGGAAACTGTAAAGAGCAAATCATACAATTACTGACTGTTAAGAATTTTTTGTCCGCGATATGTTTCTTTGTTGCTATCTGCGTGATTGTAGTATTAAATACACTTTTGCATGAAAGCACAAGTCATTTCCTTGTATTTAGCTATATGAACAGCGGAAAGAAATGCAAGCAAAGCCTTCAGTAATGTTTGTATACGGGGAATCCCATGCTGTCGCCCCACAAGGCTGATTCTGATATAACGGATTGCTTTTTATCGCAATCAAGCGACGAAAGAACACTTCTTGTTTTTTGGAATTTTACCAGCACTAAAATGACAGGGAAAAGGGAACTTAGAAGTTTTTCCTCCCAGCGTTCGATAAATTATGCAAAAAGCAATTATATTTCGGTTAAGTAACTATGATACAGAGATGATAGCAGCCTGAATTTGATCTGGACCCCGATTAGAAGAGTCCGCTTTTCTCGATTTCGTACCATGTTAATCCAGTCTTGGACTTAAGGTTTTTCCACGTCTTTAATCCAGCGATGCCTAGAACACCCTTCTGAACGTCGACCACTCAGGTTAGCTAAGATAAATTATATAGCAAAACTAATGTTTATGACTTCGATTATAAATTACTTCATAATCTTATACTACACTGGCACATGCAGTATTGTGGTCATGAATTATTGATTAATGTCCTACAATGTGTCGGCCTTGATAAGTATTGCCGTGTTCATATTGTTTATTTTAAGATATGTAAAACTTTACTCTAGTAATAAAAACAGATACAGAATATATTAATTACTACAGTCTATGTCCCATTTCGAACGTCGGTGGCTCAGTGGTTTAAGCACTTGACTTGTAATCTACAGGTCTTGGGTTCGAATCCTGCCATGTACCAATGTGATTTTCGAATTTTCATAAGTATATAATTTACCCGACGCTTTTACGTTGAAGGAAAATATTGCGATGCAACCTGCACACATCGGTGAAGAAATTCAAAGATATGTGTGAAGACAACCAACCCGCAGTGGGCCAGCGTGGTTGACTATGGCCTAGTCACCCTAACTCAGAGTAGGCTCCGAACGCCTTGATCCTACTTCATATAGTGGTATAGGCGTTGCCCCCCTTGGCGACACCCATATGTACTAGTACTCAATACTTCGATTACTACTAAATTTTCAACATTGATGATTACTCTATACTTCTATACTAATATAATAAAGCGTGAACACACACTACCTCGTAACGTAAGATGTCAACATCACAACTTGTTTTAAAACAAACAAAATACACTAAAAACAAAATCTTCTCAAAAAAACAGTACACTAAAAAGTAACGAAATAATTACTTGAAAATAGTAAACCTCCCTAATTGTAGCTGTTATGTCTATATTGTACAATTATTATCACTTTGATGTCGGTGTCAGCCGAGGTATATGCAGTGATATTTCTACGTAAGGTTTTCTACATTTTTACCATAACAATTGACAATTGAAAGTATAGTAACGTTTTTAGTAATGACTGACACCGACTTCAAAGTAATAATAATTGTACAATATAGACATAACAGCTACAATAAGGGAGGTTTACTATTTTCAAGAAATTATTTCGTTACTTTTTAGTGTACTGTTTTTTTGAGAAGATTTTGTTTTTAGTGTATTTTGTTTTTAGTGTATTTTGTTTGGAAGTCGGTTTTGTTTTTTATTAAAAAGTTTATTTATTTCTCGATTTTTAGTGAATCTAGACATCGCAGTATGATAATCACTAGCTTTCAAACAAATAATGAGTTATCTAAATCGATTATCTAAGAAATTAAGTAAACAACTAATACATCGTTGCGATCATTCACTCATAATTCGGTGCGGCCGCGCGCCGTTGTTGCCCGTGAGTTTTAATATTTTGATAACTTCTAGAATCTTGCACAGAATTACATACTGTAAAAGGCAATTACGATCTACATATAATACTCTATCGTGAAAACATATTTATTTGGATAAGGATTCATACCAAATAAGAATAAAAGCGTTTTAAATAAAGTCGATTGCACTTATTTGACGGTTTTCTTGAAACAAACGGTTATTGTGCGACAACCTTAAGAGATAGATATATGCTATCGCAGACTTTAATTCAGCTAATTGAATGACCTACAATTCTTTCATACATCATTTTTATGTAGGTCTTATAGTTTAGGCTACGTAAGCCAAGAAAGCAAACTTTGTTACAAGTTGGTATTTTTTTCTGCGACTCGTAATTTGCTATTTATGATATCTCCTAAACTATTTATCGGAATTACACAGTTCCAAGGGTATTTATAATCTACATTAAATTCTCTTGATGATGGACACATTTATTTTGATAAGGATTCATACCGAACACGAGTAATAGCGTTGAAAGTGGGGTATAGATTTTGATCGAATTTTAATGAAAAAAGTGGTTATTGTGCGACAACCTTAAGAGATAGATATATGCTATCGCTGACTTTTATTTAGCAAATTTAAAGGGCTACAATTCTTCCATACATAATTTTTGTGTAAGTCTTATAGTTTAGGCTACGTAAGCATAGAAAGCAAAAAAGACACCAAATTTCGTCACGCAATTTTGAGCTAAACTATTTAACTACGCCGTAGTCTTTGACTCCAAAAATCAAACAAAAAATGGGACCCACCTGCAAGCACTACCTCTCGGATAAAAAAGAATTTTCAAAATCGGTCTACCAGGGGCGGAGTTATGCCGTAACACACATAAAAAAAAAAATAAAAAAAAAAAAAAAAAATCATAAAATAAACACATTTTTATTTACCAATAATTCCAGTTTTTGTCCTAATTGGTAGTTGATTGCATTTTGAAAATATCCTGACAATGGTAACTTAAAAAATATAATGTTATAAAGCCTCTGTTTTTCGATAAAAGTGAGATAAATACATGTATTGCAAGCGTGTTCGGTTGTGGAAGCCTACGTTAAGAACAACCATAACTCAATCCATACATACAAATGGGTCAATGACCTCAAACATGGAGCTCAGTGTACGATGCGCTTTCAATGACCGAAAGCGTGAGTAACTTCGCTTTAAAATTACAGACGTTGACTTTCACCCACGTAACCTGTTCCAAGGAGATCTGACCTGTTTTGTTCAAGAATCCTTTGCACTCATATATTTTGAAGTTCATATTTTCGTTAAAATAAATAAACACATTTTTATTTACCAATAATTCCAGTTTTTGTCCTAATTGGTAGTTGATTGCATTTTGAAAATATCCTGACAATGGTAACTTAAAAAATATAATGTTGTAAAGCCTCTGTCTTTCGATAAAAGTGAGATAATTATATATATTGCAGGGGTGTTCGGTTGTGGAAGCCTACGTTAAGAACAATCATAACTCAATCCATACATACAAATGGGTCAATGACCTCAAACATGGAGCTCAGTGTACGATGCGCTTTCAATGACCGAAAGCGTGAGTAACTTCGCTTTAAAATTACAGACGTTGACTTTCACCCACGTAACCTGTTCCAAGGAGATCTGACCTGTTTTGTTCAAGAATCCTTTGCACTCATATATTTTGAAGTTCATATTTTCGTTAAAATAAATAAACACATTTTTATTTACCAATAATTCCAGTTTTTGTCCTAATTGGTAGTTGATTGCATTTTGAAAATATCCTGACAATGGTAACTTAAAAAATATAAGATAAGTATTTTATTAAAGATTAGTATTCATATATTCTATATCTATACTAATATTATAAAGAGGAAAGATTTGTATTTTTGTATGTATTTGATTCACGTAAAAACTACTGGGCCGATTTTAAAAATTCCTCACCGTTTGAAAGGTAATTTATCTATGAGTAACAAAGGCAGTAATTTTATTTTTAAATTCCACGCGAGCGAAGTCGCAAGCAATAACTAGTGTATTATGATTATACAGTTGTTATAGAAGTTCTATGAAGGGAATGCCCTTGTGTTTCGCTAAAGATTATATGACCTTCCAGTAAAGAGTTTAAGTTATCGAGTGTTTGCCGTTTTGCGTTTAACCTTGTCTTGCAGTTTCAATGTCATGTGTGTTAAAATTGTGTAACATGGTTCTTATTTAACATCGCAGCAAATGGCGGTCGAAACGCGATAAGCCTTGTGGATTGTTACATGAACTAATTTAGTTTTTGACTTTGTTACTGTTTTCATTGTCGAAAATAATCATAAAATAACACTATTTGTTGATTAAATTCATATTAAGTTGATTATGATATCAAGAGGAAGAATACAAGCCGAATGATACCTCACTTATATAAATCGGTTAAAAAGCTTAAATCTATACTTCTATATCTATACTAATATTATAAAGAGGAAAGAATTGGATTTTTGGATTTTTATATATATTCGATTCACGTAAAAACTACTGGGCGGATATCAAAAATTCTTTCACCATTAGAAAGATAATTTATCTGTAAGTAACATAGGCTATATTTTTTATTATTTCTTAATTTCACGCGGACGAAGTCGCGAGCAACAGATAGTATTATCATGATATTGTAGAATTAATGGGCAGTTTTGGGTTGATTATTTTTTCACAACCCTAAATAAACTTTTCGAGATGTCTTATGATGATCTTAAAACGAAAATATTTTTTTTTTTTGTAAAAATATTTTTTGTATAAGTTACTTAAATACAATATGATTAAAAAACTCGTATCAAATGCGGAAAAGTGAACGTTACACTTTAAGTATTTCATATTCAATTAAATTTAATTAATTTTAATTTAACAATTTTTTACGCGATCATCTCGCCGAAAAAATATTTTATCGTTAATGAAAAATATGTCGAATTAATATTAAGATAATGAGTATATTAGAGGAAGTTTGAGAGTAGCCCCAGTGGTTGAGAAAATAAGGAGTAAAAGGTTAGAGTGGTATGGGCAAGTTATGAGAAGGGATGAATCGCATGTAACAAGACGGACGTTAGTTATGAATGTGGAGGGGTACACCGGTAGAGGTAGACCTAGAAAGAGATGGATGGACTGCATGAAAGGTGACATGATCAAGAAGGGAGTGATGACTGAGATGATGGATGATAGAATGCTTTGGAGGACGAAAACCTGGTGCGCCGACCCTACGGGAGTAGGATAAGGCAGGGGAGATGATGATGATAATATTAAGATAGGCTGAGAACGGTTCGTCTGTTTTGATTGCCTTACAAATTACTAATTATCAGATAAGCAAGCGCTTTCGATGTAGAGAAAAAGTGCCAAAGATATCTCAACCTGGTGACAAGAAAACTAAGACGTTTTCATAGCCTTCAATTAATTCTCAGGCGAGGATAATTTAAAACGATTTTAAAATATAAATATTTATCATTATCGTGATTATTGCGACATTCAGAATGACTTTGCGTGATGGAACAATAGGTTGGTCTTGTTAATCTTAAAATTAGCTTTTTAACAATATTTCCAAGACTAATCACAATTTACAAGGTTATTCAATTAGATCATAACTAAACAATATAGTTGGGGAAATGTTTGTGACAAGTATAGTTAATTGATTTGTTGCCGTCTAACTATCGTTTTTTTTAATCTTAAGAGCAGGACCCTCACGATACAAGCTGCGCCTAGTGCGAGGGTACTGATCACAACATCTACTGTATCCATAAACTATATTTTTCTACCTCCATGTATACATGATTGTTGGATTTTGAATAAATCATTTTTTCATTTTTTATTTTTTTAATTAGGATTTCCATTTTGCGTGATCCTTGCATGCATGCTCATTGCTTTCGTGTACTCGTAATAGCAACCTTAGTATTATCACAATAGGGTTCGGAGTAATTCGTTTAGGAGGATTCTAACTTTTATAACAAACTCCCTTTCTTAGCCTACCATTAAAAAAGTCTACCAAAGCATATTCCTTCTATTAATTTAATCTAACTAATATTATAAATGCGAAAGTTTAGATGGATAGATGTTTGTTAGAGTTTGTAGCCTAAACAGCTGAACGGATCTCGATGAAATTTAGCACAGTTGTAGAGGATAGTCTAGAAGAACACATAGGCTACTTACTTTTGTTTTTTTAATTTCACGCGGACGGAGTCGCGGGCGAAAGCTAGTAATGAATAAAGTTAACTAGCACCACATCTTTGCTATGTTTTCGAGTGACATTTTATTTATTTCAAAACAGTAGCATACTTTCCGCGAGTTCAGTTCCTTGAAATTTAAGATATCTCAACTAATTTAATGAACCGTCACGATCCTGTCCAGAACTACTGAAGCTCGACATGTTTTTGTCTATCAACAAAACCTCTATCATTCCAAGTTTATTTTAGTAACGCACCGCAATGCATTGTTCTAGAACATTTACTGCTTACTTGGAACAGATCCGGTTAATACCACCATTATTTGAACGCTGTTTTATTTTACTGTTGCCTAAAAAACTGAGAATAATTACATTGTTAAAATTGTTATAGTGGTTAACGATCTAGTGTGAAATAGAGTAGGTGTAAATATAAGATGCCAAAGACCATTTCAAGGCTAATAGAAGACGAGAAAAAGTTCTGATATACAACAGCATGCAAAAAATATTTAGAAATTTCATACCAGAGGTATTCGCTTCCAAAACACTAGCTTAGGTTAGATGGATGAATGATTATTAGAAGGTATATCCAAAACGTCCCAACGGATCTGAATTTTTGACCTAGATTTAGAACATAGTCTGGAAAAACATGTAGGCTACTATTTATTGCTTTCCGAACAGAGTTGCAGGCAAACTAGTGTTTTATATTCAGGACTACAACAAAAAAATCGTAATGTTCACGGTTCTCAATTTAGGGCGTGTCAAATTTTTAAAACGATAGATATGAGAACAACCTATATAGATTTCTTAGTACTAATACGTAGTCAATTCTTTTTATAAACTAATTATTTCTAGTCTGTGACAAAAAAAAAAAAACTTCCAATTAGCCATGGCGACAGAAGGCCACAAGGAAGTTGTCTGGAAAATTTCTTCCAACGTTGACTCACACTAATGTTCCGACAACTGATTCGTTTCTGTTTTCGTATTGACGCTACAATAATTGAAAACTATTTAACCGCAGGCTTCCACAGCTTGTATAAAACAAATAAATAAACAAAATATTATCGTTATCTTTTTTTTTTTTAACGTAAATAAACCAGCGCTTGACCTCGACTCCACCTAAGTTAAAAAGTCACCTGATTTTTCAAACAGTATGAGACATGACAATGTTATATTCTTGTTCTGGCGTTTATGCAGTAGACTCCTATGGCATTATTAAAGAAAACAATAGATAAGTAATAGAATTAAGAAGATTTCGGATATTTACACGACATCAAAATCACCATACCATACACATCATACCTTAAAGTAAGATTGAATTTCTTTGAATTCGTATTTGAAGTCTATAAACATTCTAATTCCATAAACATTTAATGGACTATAGATTCCAGCTTCGTTTTTTTTAAGAAGTTTCTTACTTGATAGAGATAATTAGTGATAAAATGATAGAAGCTAAACAAGTTTGACGAAAAACATCAGCTAAGTATAAAATCATTTTACGAACATTTTTCTGAAACATTTTCAGAGAATTTACTGGATGATGATTGTTTTCTTATATATTAGTTCTAAGAAACGGTATTCACTCATCTTATTAAATATTGAATTATTAAATTAATAATCCTTGGTACAGACAATCTCTGAAATTATTCTTGAACCGTTTTTGTTTTTTGTCGAATTTAACCTCAAAAGACATATCTATTAGATGATGTAAGGAATCTTTTTAGGTGTGAGGAAAGGAGTTATTTTCTCACTCCATAAAAGAACTCCACACTTTGTTCGCATAGGCGTCGTCAGCCAATGTCCTATGGGGGGAGGGAAGTTTGAAGATCAAAGACGGGCTCGTAGTAAAAATACTTATCTTATTCCAAAGAAAATGCTTTTACGAAAAACTGACAATTACTTTATCTACGTTGATCGTTAGATATTGTTACCTTATTACTTTGAATTCATGTCTATGTTTTTTAAATTATTATTTTGTCTCCGTCTAGCTGGTTTTATATGAGTAAAATAATATTTTACATAATTATTTTACTTTTTGTGGCTCTCTGGAGATGGGGGAGGCAGCCTCATCCCTCTCTCCTCTCCAAGCGACGCCCATGCTCCAGCGTATCACGTGGTTAGTTCGTTCTTCTATCAAAACAAAGTAACTTCGTAGTATCTAACGAAAAAGTCAGTGTAGCGCGACGTCCGGGTTTTGTTCCGGGTGTTGATCCGTCAGCTCCAGATTTAAAAGCAGATCACGCAATTACCTAGTGATCGTAACTCCGTCTCTTGTATTCAAATAAATAGAATAAACCGTGTAAAAAATACAATAAACATCGCAGCTGAAAGAACGCTTTAAACGAAATAAATCTATACTATTATAATAAAGCGTAAACACACACTTCTTTGTTGCCTAAGATGTCAGCAATTACAGCATATTTTTAATAATTATTTTTTTAATAAAAAGCCCTATACTTACGTCATGCTTTAGGCTATATATTTTCACGCCATTACACTTTGGGCGTAAATATTTTGGATAAAAACCCTAATGTAGGAAAGAGACCATAAGTTGCTGCCAACATCAAGAAAGAAAGATTGCTAAGGTTTGTCATGTCATTATGACATTTGCTATTGATAATTTGACAAATGTAAACAATAAAATAAAGTCTTTATAATTTCACGCGGATGAATCCGCACGCGAACAGCTAGTATGTTATAAGTATGGAGGCATTTCGTAGTATAGTTGTATAGCTAAGGACGTTTATTTCCAACCCATTTTCTTGAAGATATTCATTTTCATGACTTGAAGAATGCGTAGGCCCCGTTCAAATTAAATAAGAGAGAGGGATTATACTATACAGTGGAAAGTCATGCGTACTTATAAAATATAGGAATTTTCTACTAGAATTACTTGTAAAATAAACGACAAAGCAAAAAAGCGTTGTAAGAAACCTTAAATATATCACATAAATCAAAACACTAGCCATTTTGCACCTTTACGCATTTTTATTAATATGACAATAGTTTTCGCTCAGGACTCCGTCCAGTTGGAATTAAAAAAAAACAATAGTAAGTAGTCTATGTGTTCTTCCGCACTATCCTCTATATCCATGCCAAATTTCATCGAGATCCGTTTAGCAGTTTAGGCTAGAAACATCCATCCATCTAAATTTCGCATTATGTAGTAAGACGAGATTTGGAATTACGTCACTTTCATTGAAATATCTACAATACGTCAGTCGATTATTTGAGCGTCATTAATTATTTGGGAAAGACTCGTGAAGAACACAATAAATGTTATTTTATACCAGTATAACGATACCAATACCGTATTAATGACTTTATAATTTGGTTTTACCAGTGGCCACGTCTTTTGCTATGACATCACGTCAGTCTATTTCCGGTACTTACCCTTGACCGGCGAGGACATTAGTTACAGATAATATATCAAGTAGTTACATAAAAGTTTCCAATTCGAAGTAATTTGGTTTTTTTTCTAATGAACAAACTAATTTCGCCAACATCTCAATTTCGTTTTGTAGGATTTCACACAGCCGTAGGTTCGTTACCTTTACCCTTGCGTATTTTTCATAAGAAAGCCATTATTTAGGGAATGACCCACAATATTGATTTAAAAAACCGACTTCAATACCAAATATACACTAAAAACAAAATAACTCAAAAAAACAATAGACTTAAAAGTAGAGAATTACTTAAACCCCCATTGTACGAGTAGCTGTTATTACATTGTACAATTATTATTACTATGATGTCGATATAGCCGAAGTAGACGGTGATATTTTTACGTAAGGCTTTCTACATTTTTAACATAACAATTGGCATGCGTAATTAATCGTATAGTAACATTTAAGTACTGAACGTACATTGACTGACACCGAATTCAGAACCATCTACTTTGCATTCGATTAATAATACTAATTAACACCAATGAAAATTTTAAATTGCCTTTGTGTGGAATGGAATTAATATATTTGCCGAGCGAAAAAATAGCCTTGAACTTGTATGGTCACAAACAGCTGACTTATGTTTATTAGTAATAGCGGTCGTCCAAAAATTCGTCAGCGCGGAATAAAAACAAGGTGTATTCCCGCTTCACTTACATTCCCGTTAATCCCGTCAAAATGTCCAGCCGTTCCAGAGATGTAATAATTAAATTACTTATCTCTGAAGAACTTTGAAAAATAAGGTTTTGTTTAAGTTTTCAAACTAATTATCTAGTAAAATCATACTAAGATATTATAGTAAAATTCTACGTAAAGATATCGTTTATTTTCAATAGCCGTGTCATGAGTCGAGAACTTACCTGTCTAAAAGCAATGTACCTTTTACAAGAGTACGTTGTACTTGCAATAGGGCTGCCACTTTTGTAAAAATAGTTTATTTAACTGTAGCTATTTTGTTAGACAAGACAAGACAAGACTCTTGGTTTACAATTTAACTAAATGTTGTCTTGTTGTTAATATTTTTTATTAAAATACTAGATCTATTAGTTCACAATATCTATGTGAAAACTCAAAAACTACTAGTACAGCGCATATGTAGAGATCGTGAACTACTAATATTATCACACGTTAATATTTTATTTTTAAACCTCCGTTTTAGTTGATGTAACTTTTATTAGATGACACTTAATGATTTTTTATAATACGTCAAGTCATGGAAATAAATACAAGAGAATTCGCCAGTCACACAGATTAATATATATTTTTCGTTGATCTAAGTGAAAATCGATTTTATTTTTACCTTAAGTTTAAATTATGCTAAGGGCTATAATCAAAACAAAAGTAGACATTGACAGCCCTTGCCTTGATCGTATATCGGCCGGTATAAGTGAACGTGAATTATTAGCAACGGACATTTTTCTTCTCTTTTAGACGCGGTTGCACTCACTTCCTGAAACTCATATAATATAAACAAAACAATCTCAAACGAATTCTAAGCTCTATTAAATAAGATAGAATATCATTTGAAACGTTGATATTTAAGATTCCTTATTTTTATTAGATTCCTTTTTTTACAAAATAAGGAATAGATTATAATAGAATAGAGTGATGAATGTGTTTAATATCTTAGAATTCTTAATTTGTATAAAGGAAGTGTTTAGTAAACAATTCAACGTTGTTAAGTTGCAATATTTACATACTATAATAAAATTAAATAGAAGTGAAAATTATTTTTATTTATGAAACCCAAGAGAAGTCTAACACATACAGATAACGACTATTTATTATTGCCTTTATTGAACGGTTTTTGAAAAATCTTTGACCAATGCCTTATTGCAACAATGTCATCAAGGTGATCAATATTAATCAGCTACATTGGACTTGTAGCAAGAATTATTGTCTGCAGGCCAAAGCGTTTATTGGGAAGTTCATAAGAGAGATAGACCACGGGGAAGTTCCAAACTTTCGCATTTATAACATTAACATAACATTAGTATGAAACATGATTTTGACTTTTTCAGTGCAGCGAAAATTAGACGATTAAAGACTTCGATCGTAGAATGAAATGTCGTACTCGTAAAACAAAATTCAATTCTAGCGCGTCCTAATATCCAAAGCGGGTCGAGTAAATGGAAGTGAGTGCCGAAACCATTGACTATTATTTGACAGGATCTGTCAAGCGCTGACACTTCCCCTGACAAAAAATATCAGTTGGTGCTAAACTTGTTTACTTTTGTCCTCGCTTCGTATACGAGTATGTACATTTTTGAGTTAATATTCATTCACACAGATATGTTATGTACACGTGGGATTGACATCTTAGATCTCCTGCTAAAAAAGTTAATTAATTCATTTAATACAACGGCGCCTCTGTACCTAGTCTGGTTCGTTATAGTCAAAGATCGGAGCCGATAGAGGTGGTGAAATGTCATTATTTCCGAGTTCCGCCGGCCCGGACCATTGAACAGCTGCGAACGCTCGCCACTCGAACATAAATCAATCGACGGAGCCGGATCTATGTACATCTATATCACATTTACATAAAACAAAGAACCTGTCGATTAAATTGTAATTTTACATAAAGCACAATACTACGATTCATTGACATAAGCAGCGCAGGGGACAGCACTCCAATTGAAAATGTTAGCAACAATTTCTTATGTCCACACAGCTAGAAAATACAAGCGAATTAGATGAATAAAAATATGTTACACGTGTTTTCCCAGTGGATACCAACGGTATTTCCTGGCAAGTTATTTAGATATAGGTAAGGTCAACGTGGATATTAACACAAACATGTAGGTATAAATATTTTTCTTTGTCGAAAAAGTTGTATAAATAGAGTAATAAATTAGTCTATATTTATTGATAAAATATAGCTTCTTGTTTACACCTTTTTTAGGAATAAAATCATTTCTGTGCGGTAAATTAAGGTGAACGTACGCGAAATGTCAATAAAAACTGATTCTAAAGAGTACAGAATTTTGTATTGAATGAAGGAAATGGAAATGTTCTTTATTCATTTTTATGTAGTTTTTTGCTTAATATTTACGGAAATGCGTGTGAAATATACGCATATCCTGAGGCTTGTGTTAATCAAATTATCATCTGCGTGACTTCACAATCACTCGATTGAGATGCAAAACCTCAATGCCGATTGTAAAACAATTGTAACATAATGGAAATATTCTAAATGTATGAGTTCTTATAAAACTTCGTATACGAACTTAAACAAAATGCTGTTTCACTATCATACTAATATTATAAATGCGAAAGTTTGGATGGATGGATGGATGTTTGTTAGAGTTTGTAGCCTAAACGGCTGAACGGATTTCGATGAAATTTGGCATAGATGTAGAGGATAGTCTCGAAGAACACATAGGCTACTTGCATTTGTTTTTTTTAGTTCCGCGCAGGCGGAGTCGCGGGCGAAAGCTGGTCATTAAATAAAATATTTCTTCAAAACTACACAGTTTTTAAATTTAATTTTATAATTTATGCATATGGAAATAATGTCTGTCGCAACATTTTACTCTCAAGTCGGTAGTCCATACGTTAAGTTTTGTTTCAACCCTAATAATAGATAGTGTTTAGAAGGTAAATCAATAGTCTATTGATAAGGCCCCAGTTTGCAATAGTCACGTAAAAGTCACGGTCTAAACGACTAGCAGAACCTTGGAGTGTTGCCATAATGTAATAGATACTTTCCTGAAGGAATCTAATCGAACAAAGGTATAAATTTGCACACATCATGGTGATCGTCAGATTTTTGAAAACATTAACACTAATTTCATGGCATTGTACAATTCTCCGGTATTGTGACTATAACGATTATTCTAAATCGACACCAAGAAACGAATTATAAAAATCAGGTTTCTGCAAAAATTTTTACAAATAAATTTAGGACTTGAATTCGATAATTGATTTGTAAATGTTTGAATTTAAAATTATACGCTTATTTATAACCAATGAAGTAACAAAAAATCATTTGTAAAGTCGTATTAAAAATGTAGACAGATATTGTTATCGCTAAACTTGACACGGGTACACGAATTAAAAAAATAGATACAACTGTCTTTGACTACCTTTATCGTATAAAATTGATGTATCAAAGGGCGAGGAAAGTTGTCAGCGACATCAACACAAAGTATGCACAAACTACACAGAGTTTGAAAACAATCTGAAGTGTAAAATCCCTCTTTAAATCGAACCCGGTTGTATTACCGCTCTCAGTCTGATTTGGTTAATTAAAAAGTCCCAGTTAACTTCTAAATTACCGTGCTTCAATGTAGTCATGCTGTACTCAAAGAACATATTTTCAAGTCCTACGTAAAACCTAATCCACATTTTCTAGATATTTTTTAAGAACATCTTCATACCGTAATATTTCATCATTATTTCGAACTGACGATAATTAGAATGTGAACAGATCGATGTTTCAAAACATAATATTTAAATCTGTTAATATTATGATTAATATATTTCTTAATAATATTAAAATCTTGGACCGAATAAAATTTTGAAAAAAATCGTTATAAAAAAAATTGTGTACGTCGTACGGAATTTAAACCGGGGTCTTCAAAATTTCGAGGTGAACAACTAAATCAACCCGGTTTTGCGGCTCTTAATATATATCTATAATTGCAAATTGTATCAAATCAGATCGGACCGACCCACATCGTATCAGGGTTAGCAAATCAATGCTCCACGCTTGCCTACGTGTTCAAGTTAACATACATAAGTACCCATGTGTACATAACTTAGTTCGTGTACTTACATACGAGTCACGAGTCTCCGATCATTTTTTGCAATCGCTGATAAACTAAGTACCAATCTAGTTAAGTTATTGTAATTAACTAGTTATTGTTAATTCTGAAGGTTATTCAAATAATCTTTTTTTTTTTACTTTTTGTGATTATGTTATAGTAAGAAAACAATTTTAGAGTTTATAAACGCCCACAGTAGTTTGTTTTATTTAATCAGTACTAAAAGACAATTCTATTTTACTCTACCTACAACTCTATTGTTGATATATTATTTAACAAATTATATTGCAAGGTTTTAACAAAAAACTTAACAATTGGCCTCTATAAGTAACTGAAGTATCAGCCATCGAATGTCAGACCACTTTGCTGCAAGCACCGGATACTTGTATGACAAAAGCTATTAAGGGGAGACTTTTAAAAGGGGCATGTTTAACATCATTACATACTCCGTTGACTTTATTGACAATATCGGTTTATACAAGGTTAAAAAAATTAGAAGTTGTCGTTTGTTTTACGACAGTTTCCAAAATTGCCACATCATCGCTATACGTGCCCACTGAGTGAACCTTTGTGGTAATAAAGACGTAATCATTAACCATCTCATCGTCTACTTTAGACATTATAATATAAAGCAATCAGTCTAAACTCAAAAGGGTAAGAAATAAATTATAGGTTAAGGCTACCATTCTATTTCATTGACCTACTAAAATACCATCTAATGTGTTGTCAAGTATAATCTAACTAATCTAACTAATATTATAAATGCGAAAGTTTAGATGGATGGATGGATGTTTGTTAGAGTTTGTAGCCTAAACAGCTGAACGGATCTCGATGAAATTTGCCATAGTTGTAGAGGATAGTCTGGAAGAACACATAGGCTACTTGCTTTTGTTTTTTTTTATTCCACGCGGACGGAGTCGCGGGCGAAAGCTAGTATAGAATAAATATAACGTCTATTTTCATGACGATTTCTGCAAACTTCGATGTAGGAATAAAATTCTAGGTAACTAATATAAGGAAAATTTTAAAGCATCGTAAAGTTCAGTCTGTAATTCAAAGCTTATTTGAAGAAAATAGATTCATTACACATGAAAAAACGGACGTAGAACACAAACCTTGACTGGCCATACCAAAACAATCGTTCCAGTGTGAAAAGAATAGGGTCCAAAATCTACAAACTTTGACCATTCTATACTAATATAATAAAACGTAAACACACAGTTCTTTGTTGCCTAAGATGTCAGCAATTACAGCATATTTTTGAATAATTATTTTTTTAATAAAATGCCGTACACTTACCTTACGCTTTAGGCTATATATTTTCACTAAACTTAGGGGTAAATATTTTGGATAAAAACTCTAATGTGGGAAAGAGACCATAAGTTGCTGCCAACATCAAGGAATCAAGGTTGCCATGGTTTGACATCATGTCATGTCATTCTGACATTTGCAATTGATAATTTGACAAATGTAAACAATAAAATGAAATTTTTATAATTCTATGCGGATGAAGTAGCATGGGAACAGCTATGTTTTATATATCAATTACTCGTACATATTAAATTTTCTAAAATCAGCTGTCGTTGACTTGGTAATTAAATTAGCTATAGGTACATTTATTACTGGAATGTGGACTACACGCATATTTTTAAGTAACCTCAAGTACTTATCAGGTTAAGGTTACTATGTCCGTACCCCGGGGCGGACAGTTCAAGTTTTTCGAAAAAAAAAATGTCGCAATAATAAAAAAAACTTGAGAAGCATGTTACTGAACTTAGTTCATTGCATCACACGCGCTTAAATTAAAAACAAAGCATTTATTGACAACAGAAGTAACTATTTATTCTTATAGGATATACGAGAAGGGGACAAATCAAACGCTTCAAGAACATTAATACCAGATGACTTATAGATGCCTTGCCGGTGTTCTTTACATCAAGGGAGTCATTTTGTTGATGGGTCCTAAGCCATAAATGTTTGTCAATACCGCGACGGACAGATCACACATTGTAATTATTCAAATAATTACAGAGGATTTTTGTTAGCGTAATTGTGGATCAATCTTGATTTAATTAAGAAGTCGTGACTATTTAAAATAAACGTGATATTTTGTAATGTTGTTATGAATAATCGCAGTCTAAATTAGCTTTTGTAAGTGACACAGCGTGTTGCCCAACGGACATTACGCTCAAGTTGCTCTTGCTAAGTGAAGTCAAGTTTAACAAATTGAAGCAGTAATGATCGAACGCATTTTATATCTAACACCTATATTAAATGTAAAATATTTGTGTAAACTACGTCAATAAAATTAACAAACAACTGTGTGTATAAATATTGCAAATATCGATTGAATAGTTCAATATTTTAGTTGGTTTCGACAGAGAATAAAAGTTACAAATATACATAAATATTTTTAAAATACTATAACTAACATGCAGTATTACATTCAGGACATGTATCTACACGTCTACTTATACCTCACTAGATGTTGCTCGCGACTTCGCCCGCGTGATATTAAAATATTATAAAAATTATAGCTTATGTTACTCAGAGATAAAATACCTTTCTAACGGTGAAATAATTTTTAAAATCGGACCAGTAGTTTTTGAGTTATTTCAATACATACAAAAATACAAATCTTTCCTCTTTATAATAATAGTACTCGTATAGACGTAATATGCAAGTGTAATAACTATGTATACTAATATGTAAACATGCAAAAGTATATAGAAATAGGTGTCAGTATGACTGATAACATATGACCATGTACAACTAGCCTAAGGTGGACAACTGACCAGGATTACGTAATGGAACAAAAGGGGGACATATATTCCAAATTGCTAACTACAAGGTTGCTAACCGACCTCCTTACAAAGAGCCGGTGGAACATGATTTATTACAATTTATTGATCTAGTATTTGTGTATCATTAAACCGGACACAAAGAATATTTAATACTATTTTAAGTGGTCTTGTTATTGATCGACTGAACTTTCGCGTTGTTTAACATAATTTGTAATTATTTAGTATGTTTGGATCGCGTCATATGGATATTCGAAATCTGTTTAACGCTTTTGGTTACAGGCTTGAGTTGTCTGTTTTGTTTACAGAAATAAACCTAAGCATTCAAACAATTTATACATCTAACCTAATAAGCTATGCTTTAAGTCGATCAGAAGGTTATTTCAATGAATTACAAAGAGTGTAAAAATCTATTTGAAATTTAATCGTAAAAAGCTTTCACTCTAAACCCTAATAATAAAACTGACTTTCTTCATAAGAACAAAGAATAAAATGAATTTTCTTGAGTGGATTTTTCCAGGACACTTTTGTAGCGTAAGATAAGATTGTGATGAAATTAAAAAGAAAGCTTTTTCACCTTGAAAGTGGCTTTAACAGAAATATCTATTGAAATTGAAGTTCTTTAGACTGTGAAGGAACAAATTGAAAAGCAATAAATTTATTTTAACAAAGAAAATTGACCTTACAACTGCTAACTGCTAAATGTCAAAGGCACATAAAAGGTGTTTAATAAAATTTTATGTGTATCAATTTAATTGCAGTACTCGACACATGCAGGTCACTTTTTATGTGTCCACCAAATTTCAGTTAATTGACCTACTTGTATTTAGGATAATTCGTTACTTAACGTTCGAACACAATAATTGATCTTGAATCGTATTTGCTTATCCAAAGTACTTTTACTTAACATTCTTTAATCGTTTCCTTCAAATTACGACGCCCGTTCCTAAGGGCTCGGAGACTACCCAAGTTAAGGGTGGGTAGGCAATGGTCAACCACGCTGGTCCAGTGCGGGTTAGTTGATTTCACACAAATCATTCTTGTCCTAAATTTCTTTTTAAAATTTTCTTAAAAGTAAAATTCATAAATCAAACATCACATTGGTACATGCCGGAGATCGAACCTGGACGTATACATTTCAGACCGGTGCAGTAAAGAGCTTAACAACTGCGCCACAGACGCTCTCTTTGCTTCAAATGAAACCGAACTAAAAATCTAATCACAGAATTTTGTACTCGTATAAAAAGTACTTAAAGTTGTTGCCTATTCACCTATATCTTAAACTAGCTTTCGTCCGCGACTCCGTTCGCTTGGAAAAAACAAAAGTAAGTAGCCTAAGTTTTCTTTTAGACTATCATATATACTTATTCCCAATTTCATCGATCCATTCAGCAGTTTAGGCTACAAACTTCAACAAACATCCATCTATCTATCCATCTACACTTTCGCATTTATAATATTGGTATTAATAATAGTAGTATGACTGATGTAAAAAAAATACTGAATAGCTTTAGTAAAAACTACTTGAGTAGTTAATATAGTAGTGATTAACAAAGTTATTTGATTTACTTTTTATATGGCGATAATCCTTGGTTGAGCTGACCTGTGGTTAATAAGCGTTCAGTCGTTGTCTAATCGTATTAAATTTGTTGCCATACCGCCACTCGACAGCTTTATTTGGACGTTATTATAGCAATTTTTTCTTATAATTATACTACTTGTAAAAGACAGGCTGTTGTATTTGGTTACACGCAAGCCTTATTAGTAATCGCTGCAACAATTTCAAAGCGTTAATATTTATGATAAATAAAATGCAAAAGAAAATATTTTTTTAATTCATGTCTTTGTTTTTATTTCTCACCACGTCCTCCAGGTCGATTGTGTGCTAGTTTTAAGTTACTATAAGGTGGCAAATAAGCGAGCGGTCACCTGAATTCGCCAAAAAAGCGAAGCTCGCTGCCCATATACATCCACAATTGCATATGCGTTGCCTACCCTTAATCAACGGAGAAGGCGATTTCAAGAGGATATTTCCCCTTCCTATGCGTCTCCTGCACCGTCAAATCCACTTTCACAATTTAAGAAAATGGTGGGAAAGGAAAGGGAATAATATAAGGTCAATATTACAAAAATTTCAAGTTATAAACCTGATAGTCGAACCGTTTCTTCCAAAAAATGTGAATGGTTTATATTTAGGTAACAGAATTTTGTAACAGTAAATATGCATAAGAAGGGAGTGAATTCAGACATAACGGCTGATGGAGATGTACGGAAGAGCAGAACATACTCTGCCGACCCTCCGTCAAGACAAGGGCAAGTTAATAATGATAACTTCACAGTATTTTAATAATACGTAATGACAGCGACATTGGCATAGTTTAAGAGTGTATAAAAACTACAGTACAAATATATGCGGTATAATATATAAAAGGTATAGAATATTTAACTCAGAAGGGACTAGTAAATAGTAAAAGAAATATGGCAAGTCTGTGCAAATATATAGTCTATGTCAAACACTGGGTCAAGGGCGTTATTGCTTTTTATCTTTATTCGTGGCATTGAAAAAGATTATTCAATCAAATTCTTATATTACATCAGGCTCGAATTATTACTGTCATTACATTATTGTATACATTTTGAAGTTCTTAGTAATGTGCGTAATTGTAACTTTATTTAAAAAAAAATGAAACGATCATAATCTAGCCCTTTTCCCTTAAGAGAGTCGGCATAGTACGTGCTACTTTTCTGTTCAAAACATCTCGTACCTATATTCTATTTTTATGATACTTTAAGATGAAGATGTTGTACATTTGTGATATTTTCAATTGCAAATGTCAAAATTGCAATGCACAAATGACAACGAAAGCCTTTGACATTGGATAGCATTTACCGTTATCATGGCCACCTTGCTTCCTTGATGTTGTCAACTTGTAGTTGGTGGTCCCTTTTCCACATTAGGGTTTTTTACTATTTATTTACCCCTAAGTTTAATAACATTAAAACATATAGCCTAAAGCGTGTCGTAAATGTAGGGCTTTTTAATAAAATAAAAATCATTCAAAAACATGCCGTGATTGCTAACATCATACGTTCGGAAGTAGTGTGTGTTTACGGTTTATTATATTAGTATAGATTACCGAGGGTGCAGTTCGTAGCCCGAATGTGATTGTAACAGGCAAGTCTAAGAAGTGAAAGTAAAATGACTCATTAATAACTATTTTAGCCTTCTAACGCGGAACAAATTTTTGTAAATGTGTTTAATGAATCCTATAAATTAAAGTGGTAAATTAAATTTACATCATGACGGCCGAGCGATTATGACATCTCCAAAATCAATGTTATTTAATTGTAACATGATATTTTATCATTATATTGCAACTTAATATTCGATAATGGACTAATTTTTTGATAAAATCTGAAAAGGAATACGTTTAATTTACGTTAAAAAGTGTTGTTACTTGGAACCTAGATTTAAAAAAAATATAATACTTGATTTTATAAAGCTGATGTTATGAGAATCTGTAGCAATGTTTTCGTGGGAAATGCCTTATCCATAATTTTTGGTGACAAGGGATTTCGCGCAGCCAACCAGTATATATTACTTTATATAAATACTAACTTTCGCCCGCGCCTCCGTCCGCGTGGAATTAAAAAAAAACAAAAAAATAGCCTATATGTTCTTCCAGACTATCCTCTACATCTATGCCGAATTTCGTCGTGTTCCGTTCAGCCGTTTAGGGTATAAACTCTAACATCCATGCAAGCTTTAGCATCTTTAATGTTGCATTAGTAAGAAGTAAGATAAACAAGTGAGTGTTTTGTTTACATTAAATTATGCTTTTTCTTTTCCGAACCGTATCATTTCATCCGGGTGTGGCCGGTTTTTAGTTGTCTATATGATGCAAAAAACATTGCAAATGAACTATAAAAAAAATATCATTAACCAATCAATTCATGACAAACAATAAATATCATAGTAGCTGACCTCGTGAGTTCAGCGTTTATAGCTACTGATACCGGGGTTTCCGATCTAAATCAAGTACTTTTTTTAATATATTTTTTGTTAGTGCGTCAAAACTCGTTTTGTATTATAGTTATCGGACCACATCTGTCATTATTGACGCCTTATTAGTCTTATTGCCAATTCTTTTTATATCTTTTACCCGACTGACTTGGGAGGGTATTGTTTAATTTATATTTCACACTAGCTGTGGCTCGCGACTTCGTCTACGCAATATTAAGATAAAAACAGTAGCCTATAATATGCCCGTCTATGTCAACTACCCTTCAGTGAAAGTCCGGTCGAAATCGGCCCAGCCGTTTCGGAGATAACCCGGTATAAACGCGGCTTGCGGACAGACAGACGGACAGACAGACGGACAGACAGACGGACAGACAGACAGACGGACAGACAGACGGACAGACAGACAAAAAAATGCGATCAGCAACGCAAATACATTATCTTCCCGAAATCTGGAATTTTTCTTTTGATATGACAAACAGACACTCCAATTTCATTATATGTATAGATATATAAATAGATAATGTATTCTATGGACGTATTACAACAAATCATGTAATTTAAAATAGGCTGATAGAGATGTATAGAGGAGTACATGCTGTGCCGACCCTCGATAGGGACAAGAGCAGATGGATAGGCGTATTAATAATATATTTACTTGGAGCCTTGAACTTGTAAATGAAAGACATTCTCTATATATCCATTTTTTCAGTACCTATTGTCCTTTCCGGCATCTTATCCTTTATATCAATTAACAAGATACCAATATTTTCTGAAGTAGTCAATTATCTTCTCAGTAACAAGCAGGAATTACCTGTAACTGAGCTAAAAACTTGTGGAATTCTAGGAATTACAATTCCTGATTGTATGTTGGAGGAGTATACCATTTTATCATGTCTTGATGTCTGATTATTAAATAATGCTTGACACTTTCAAATAAGGTATTATTAATAAAATTAGATCATACTATGAGCGCTGAAGCGGATCCGGAACAGATTTGAAACCCGTTTGTCGCAAGGCGCGGGTTGTACGCGGCACTCAGATCCTTATTCCGCGATATTACTACGCCCTTCGGTCTTGTTAATTCTTTTACTTTGTTCACGTCAATGTCATGTTATCAATAGCAATTATAATAAGTAAAATGATTGGATTGTTTGGATATTTTTTTTTAATTAGAAGGAGGCAAAAGAGCAAGTTGCTACCTGAATTCACTGACATAGTTAAGTGACGTTGACCGCTTTAAAATTACAGAGTAAGGACGTAAAGACAAATTTTCCTTCCTTTACGTCCCATCGCATGCTTAATCCAGTTCCTTTGTTATAAAAAAAAAAAAATGCGATCAGCAACGCAAATACATTATCTTCCCGAAATCTGGAATTTTTCTTTTGATATGACAAACAGACACTCCAATTTTATTATATGTATAGATATATAAATAGATAATGTATTCTATGGACGTATTACAACAAATCATGTAATTTAAAATAGGCTGATAGAGATGTATAGAGGAGTACATGCTGTGCCGACCCTCGATAGGGACAAGAGCAGATGGATAGACGTATTAATAATATATTTACTTGGAGCCTTGAACTTGTAAATGAAAGACATTCTCCATATATCCATTTTTTCAGTACCTATTGTCCTTTCCGGCATCTTATCCTTTATATCAATTAACAAGATACCAATATTTTCTGAAGTAGTCAATTATCTTCTCAGTAACAAGCAGGAATTACCTGTAACTGAGCTAAAATCTTGTGGAATTCTAGGAATTACAATTCCTGATTGTATGTTGGAGGAGTATACCATTTTATCATGTCTTGATGTCTGATTATTAAATAGTGCTTGACACTTTCAAATAAGGTATTATTAATAAAATTAGATCATACTATGAGCGCTGAAGCGGATCCGGAACAGATTTGAAACCCGTTTGTCGCAAGGCGCGGGTTGTACGCGGCACTCAGATCCTTATTCCGCGATATTACTACGCCCTTCGGTCTTGTTAATTCTTTTACTTTGTTCACGTCAATGTCATGTTATCAATAGCAATTATAATAAGTAAAATGATTGGATTGTTTGGATATTTTTTTTTAATTAGAAGGAGGCAAAAGAGCAAGTTGCTACCTGAATTCACTGACATAGTTAAGTGACGTTGACCGCTTTAAAATTACAGAGTAAGGACGTAAAGACAAATTTTCCTTCCTTTACGTCCCATCGCATGCTTAATCCAGTTCCTTTGTTATAAAAAAAGAATGGGTAGAATTGGACCGAAATTTTACCTACAGTAACATCTTAATATGAATATTTGACACCGTGTAATTTCAATACATCTGAATAGATCTGAATTAATGCAACGAATATTAATTGTGATCTGGAATAGTGGATGGGTTAGTAACTCAGTTTTTTTTGTATTTCGTGAAAAAGGTCGACAGTTTAACTATTGTACTATTCTAAGTTCTGTCCGAGACCCTTAGTTACTAACTGTATTACGCAAAAATATTGTTAGACACTATTTAGTTAGACACGTATTTTAACTCTGACCGCCTCTGACAGATATTATGAACGTGAATGTAGTTATATTTTTTGTACTATTTGTACTATTGGCCTACGCAAAATATTGCCATGATTTGTTAAAAATCAGCAACTAGTCACCGCAAGTAGTCACGGTGGAAAAAGGTTGATGTATGTATTCAAAACACTGAGTAATTATTTTATGGTAAAGCCCTGAAGGTTTGAATCAGCAACGTAGCAATATGAATCTAATGAAATTCACCAACATTAGTCATAGGAAAGGTTTTGTCTATGAGACTACAATTATGTTCTTTTCTGTACCTAATAATTTGTATAGTGTTAACTAGTTAATTCGTTAATGTGACAAGAATAAAAAATAATCGAAATAAAAATACTTTTTTATTTATTTCTTTTAATCCATGCAATTTAAAGAAGTTTGTAAAATCGAATATAACATGTCTGATTATTATTTATGCTAGTAGAAAAATTAAATTAGAGATATCAAAATACAGTAAATTCTTATAATTTATGAATTAACTATATTAATTACTAGCTGTTGCTCGCGACTTCGCCAGCGTGAAATTAAAAAATATAGCCTATGTTACTCACAGATAAATTACCTTTCTAACGGTGAAAGAATTTTTAAAATCGGCCTAGTAGTTTTTGGGTTATTTCAATACATATAAAAATACAAATGTTTCCTCTTTATAATATTACGAGCCGTTGCTCGCGACTTCGCCCGCGTGAAATTACAAATATTACCTATTACGTTCGCCCTTTTTTTCAACCTATTACCGAAAGTATTAACTTAGTAGTAATCTACGTAATAACAGAAATCTACCGATGCAAGATTCCAAATTTCTAAGTCCGGTAGCTTGTAAGCTGATTTTTCGGTTACCCTTATTGTTTGTGTTTGCGATATCTTCTAAACTATTAGTCCAATTTTAATACTGTGAAGGACAATTTTATTCTACATTAAATTCTCCTGACAACAAACGCATTTATTTGGATAAGGATTAATATTGAAACCAATAAAAGAACGCTGCAAATAGCGTTGGATTTTTAATTCATTTTGTAAACACAAAAGTGGTTATTGTAAGAAAACCGTTAAAGATAGATATATGCTATCGCGCACTTTTCTGTAGAACTTTTTAAGATCTACAATTCTTTCATACATCATTTTTATATACCTCTAACGGTTTAGGCAGCGTAAGCCGAGAAAAGTTAAAGTTTAGTGAGTTTTTAACGCCGGCGTCCAGAAACACGCTGTTTATTAATAGTTCCTGAACATTAGTAATAATAAAATATAGCCTATGTTACTCACAGATAAATTACCTTTCTGATGGTGAAAGAATTTTTAAAATCGGCCTAGTAGTTTTTGGGTTATTTCAATACATACAAAAATACAAAAATACAAAAATACAAATGTTTCCTCTTTATAATATTAGTATAGATATAGATATAGATATAGATATAGATATAGATATAGATATAGATATAGATATACTCGTAGATATAGATATAGATATTCAAGTTATTTTTTTTTCATGGACCCCTCTCAGGTGGAGGTCTCCCAAGATTTCCACTTGTCTCTGTCTCTGGCGACATAAATCCAGTGCGGTCCAGTGTCAATGTGGCAATAATGTAACAATATTAATTGGGAGTACTTCCAACATTCCAGGTAATCTAGAACGTACGATTAAATTCTGTTGTATGATTCATTCTCTTCACGTTTCCTGGAACTATAAAATAGTCTACCATTAATGAAACACTTATTTGTCCTTTTTTTCAAACAAGACTACGCTAAAGCTATGTTTATTAATTCAATCTTGATAAGGTTATGTTCTCCTTGTTGTACGATGTAATGATTGTTATCGTTAGTGTCCACTGCCGCAACATCTGTCCAAAAACATATCGCTATCCCTTTTTAAAACATACTTTTCTAAAGAAAACGACAGAGACAAAGTTATAGTTTTGTACCGATGTTTCGGCAATGGAAACTAACGATTACAGGAAAAGACAACATGACATTTTTCTATCGTTCAATCGCTTCATAGAACCTAGATATTTTAACGAGTCTATATTGCTTACTAAGGCGTTATTTATAACCACTTGGGCCATAAAATTATCGTATCCAACATATGTAAATACACACTGGTATGAAATGCGTATGCCATTTTTTGTGTTGAAAAACCACGGAAGATTACAAGCCTACCTTTATTCTAGAATACACGTGCAGAACAAAGACATATAAAGATTGTTTTATTGCACACGATCCGTTTGCGTACTCGTAATTTCGAAAAAAAATTTGTAAAGAAATATTACAAAACTAAATAACAGTATGCAAATATCATTCATATTAACTATTTAACAAAAGTAATCATCAAAAGCCTTCTGAGCAGTATTATGGACTATGTGACATTAGATAGTAAACCAAAACGCTTTGTAGAGTTTATAATAGTCCCAAACCTAACACAAAATACTTGTCTATGATTTTTGGAAAATATTACGTTAAAATATGCTTTTGTATGGTTTTGATGAAGACCAGAGAGAGAAGGTAGAAAGGTATTTCTACAAATCTAGTTTACTTTTACCGTGTGGCAGAAAGTCACAAGTGTACACCAACTCTTAGAGTCCTTACTAGCAGAACTTAGGGCGATAAGTCAAGACTCTTAAAAATGGATTAGAATCAAACCGAGTTGACGTCTGAAGCACACTGAGATATGGAGAGTTTTCTTTACATTAGACTAACTGTTGCTCGCGACTTGGTCCGCGTGTAACTAAAAAATATTAATAAATATAGCCTATGTTACTCTATGATAACGTAGCTTTTTAATGATTTAATGATGACGGTGAAAGAATTTTTCGAAGTCGGCCCAGTAGTTTTTGAGTTATTTCAATACATACAAAATTACAAATCTTTGTTCTTTATAATATTATAATACGTAGTATAGATTAGGTTTCAAATACCACTTCTAAAACGCCGAAACGAACTGAACCTAGTCATATCAAACTTCTTCTTTTTAAATAGAAACGGGGCACAAGTAAAATTGTGCCGTTTGCTTTTTATTTCAGAAAAAAAATCTTAATGTCAAAAGCAGATAGCAAATGTGCATTGCAAATATTAAATCGTGGAATACTACAAGGACATATACGTCTTCCGGTCACGATATAGATACAGCGGCGTTGAGCTTTAGCGGAAACTTTACAACACATTATGATACGGAAGCTAAAGCTGTCAAGTTTCACACGAGGGCAGAGCAGTGTCACAGAGTTGTAGACAGTGCAGTACTGCATATCAGCGCACATTTAGTGCTCATTCGCATTGGCGATTTTATAACGATTTCGCTCATTAGCTATAAAATCACTCTTCTTTCGTTCGCGTAGTGCTCAAAATGCAACACTACGCGATAAAATAACATGGCATACAAGCGCAATCCTATGAAAAGATTTTTGGAAATGCATTTGTTCATTTGTTGAAAATTGCTTTATTTTACTGTTTTTTTTACTTTTCGATCAGATATTACTTATCGAATGTTAGTTCGTCTGGGAGCATATTTTTTCTCTAGGCATTTATTTTCAAACAATAACAGTAAGTACTGCCTTGTCTACTGCTCTGTTCACTGTGCTGCCCGTGTGTGAAACTAGCATCAACGTAGATTAAATACCACAACATTTGCTCGTATTATTATTTTAATCTATATTGACTTTCCATAGCTGTACCTTGAACCTTGAATTATGCAAGTTAATAGTGTCAAATTATATCACAATAGTACTATAATAGTGCCATTATTGTGTCATAATTTTGTATTATTGAGATTCTTACGTGACTTGTTGAACCTATATACTTGGAATTAATTGCTAAACAAACAATTTCTTTTAGAAATACAAATAATTGATGGAATGTGGTTTTGTTTGACGCTTTTTCCATGTTTGCTGAATATATCTTTTTCAAATTTGGTATACACGACTATTTTCCAAACATAACTTTAGGTTTGGTTATAATTTTACCAACTTGATTTATTTATAACTAGCTGTTGCTCGCGACTTCGTCCACGCAAATTTAAGATAAAAAAGTAACCTATATTATTCCTATCCATGTCAGCTACACTCCATTGAAAGTCCCGTCGAAATCGGCAGAGCCGTTTCGGAGATTACCCGGAACAAACGCGGCTTGCAGACAGACAGACAGATAGACAAACAAAAAAAAATTAAATGCGATTTTCGTTATCAGCAACGCAAATATGATGTATTTCCCGAAATCTGGATTTTTTCTTTTGATAATGTATTAACAGACTCTCCAATTTTATTATATGTATAGATAGAAGGATAGATAGATAACCAAATTAATCATTTTAATAACTTTAAAGAAATTGCAAAAATATGCAACATTGAAAAATACGTAAAACTGTATATTGCGGTTTGGATTCAAGTGCGGTCGCATTTTTTAAATCCTTTGTTATAGTACAAAAAATCGAATGATATAAATTGCAGTTAGCAATAAAGTTAAGCGTGGCTTCCCTTGACCTGAGCTATAGGCCGAGAGACGTGAACGTTCGTTGTATACAGTCGCCAAGTTGACTCACCCATCTTTTGTGCCTTCAATTATAAAAAAAAAATCAAACCACTGGTTTAGTATTAATTGTATTTTTAGTAAATAGGTAGCTGAATTTAATAAATCTCATTTCGTACATTAATATTTGAAACATAATTTTAAATAGTAAACACTTTATTTCCTTGTATTTCTATTGAAAGTGATTAATAAAAAAATATTAAGAGCAGAAAAATTCGTTCTCTTGATTAAGTGTAAAGAAAATTACATAAACTATATTTTGGGTAACATATACATATAAAAACATTTGAACTCACATCTAATGTCTCGTCATTTGATATATCAACTCGTATACTATCAACTTTATATTTCGATCATAACCCAAAAATAATATGGCATCGGATGCAATCGACCGAACAAGTATCATCACTGCGACCGGTATTTAGTTCAAGAACCTCGTTAGTTCCCAAGGAGTGCTCCAACCTTTAGACCGGACGCACACCTTCGACTAAACTACCGCAAAACTGTTGTGCGATTGTCAATTGTTTCGCGGCCCATTCAACTGTTTATATGCACAACTAAAAACCGAGTAATGTGCGCACTTTCATATACGAGTATGCTCATAGGAATCAAAGCGAGACTAAACAATTGTGCGATAGTTTAGTTTCAGGTGTGCGCACGCTCTTATAAATTCGACAGAGAGCAATAGCCGTACTGTCACTTGCAGTGATAATGCAAGAGGACATAATATGCTAACCCTTGAATAAAATATTTAACACGACGTTTAAGACCATATTTTTTGTTTCTCAATAAATACTCAATGACATTCCGATTTTAAATATTGGCAACATGCATCTGCAATGAATATTATGATTTTTAATAGGCGAAAAAGCACAAGGACCTGGCTTAAAATAAGCCTGGAAATCAGATTGTATACACGTTTTGCAGTTAGCATAAGATGACTTTGTAAAATAAGGGTATGAACATACAAAGGTACTTTGAGACAAGTTACGTACGAATGACAATTAGTTTGTTGTAAAAAGCGAAAAGGCTTTGATATATGCTATCAAATTTGGTTATTCTACACTAACCATAGGTTGTTTCTATGTAATTATCTCGTAGCGAATAGTGTTGGTTAATAAACGAAATTATTTTTATTAAACAAGTTTTTTAGTTACGACTTATGTTTAACATTTAAAACGGTTGTTTTATTTGTTTTGCTCTTTTTAGTATATCGTAGTTTTTATTGTCTTGTAATTATGTCGTTATCTATAAATCTGCACGAAGGAATATAGTGATTTCGTTTTGTCACTAGGCTATCCAGAAATCTTGAGAAATACGTTAAAGAAAATTTTACCAGTGTACCGTATATCAATTGAGTATAAAAATAATTATGAGAATATCAAATGTCTTTATACCTGCGTGCGACAAGTTTTACTGATTTGTATTATTTTTAATTTTATGTCATCAATGTGGCATTGGTGACTGATAAAAACAGTATTGTAAGATTCCAACTGCATAGCGGCTTGTGATTAATTGCAAGCGAGTATTCCAAATGTATGATGTCAGTGTCAACTACGGTAGGAAGAATTTGCGGCCACAGTTTGTCTGCACTTCCATTTACAACTTCCTTGGTCAAAATTGTCTTGTGC
Organism: Papilio protenor; assembly: GCA_029286645.1. NCBI lineage: Eukaryota > Metazoa > Arthropoda > Insecta > Lepidoptera > Papilionidae > Papilio > Papilio protenor. The sequence goes on along the minus strand of JAGSMZ010000035.1, from coordinate 811,027 downwards.
ACGAGTAGTTCCAAATGCCAAGCATCCAAAAATTTTGGATATCGTTATACTTATATTGAATAGTTTAACAGTGGTAGAGCCCGCTTTAACATCTTCGCACGAATGGGTCGGCTCGCCCGGTGTAATACCACGACCACATAGAAAACAGGCGTGAAGTGGAAGCAATTCCGCGTTTCGTCTGATGAATGTGGTGCCGGAGGCCTAATTTTAGTCCCTTTCCCTTTCCACCCTTTTCTTAAGAGGAAAGGATAGGAAGGAAAAGTGGATTTGACGGTGGAGGAGACGCATAGGAAGGGGAAATATCCTCTTTATGTGCGTATCCTCCGTCGATTAAGGGTAGGCAACGCATCTGCAATTGCGGATGTCTATGGGCCGCGGTCGCTTCGCTATTTTGGCGGATTCAGGTGGCCGCTTGCTCGTTTGCCAACTTATACTATAAAAAAAAAAAAAGAAAAAAAATTCTTTTTTGCTTTTAGATTTATTATGCAACTTTGCCTTGTTTTTGTCTGGAAATATATTCACAATAGTTCTTGATAATCTCAATGGTCCTCATCTCCATTGTTTAGCGTTGTTTTAATTTTTTTTTAATTATTTAAGCTTAATAAGAATTTAATTCCCTAATATATAGACTATCTGTTTAAAAAAGCTATTAAAACAAAATCATTCGACTTAACTTTTATAAAATTAATATCTAATTTGAAAAACTCAATTACAAACTAAAATTAGCAAGCGAATTTAACTAATAATAAGTTATTAAATCAGGAAAGGAAATTGCAATTCGCGTTGAAGTATTAATAAATTTTAAGTGTACATATTAATCTGTTAGGCAAGAAAATTTTATGTGAGACGAAAATAATTGCTCGCCGCTTGTATTTAGTCTGTATTATTTCATTCTATTTGCAATTGGCGTTAATGACAGCCTGCTATAAATTCATTTCACGTTCAATTATTTAAAACACTCAGAAACCGTTTTGACTGAATCGCTGACATTCATTTTAACTTAATTAGCATACTAACAAAAATAATTGAATAAAGTACTACAAAATCTATACATATAATAAAATTGGAGTGTCTGTTTGTAATATCAAAAGAAAAATTCCAGGTGAAAGATGAAGTATTTGCGTTCCTGATAACGAAAATGGTATTGAATTTTTTTTTGTCTGTCTGTCTGTCCGTCTATCCGCAAGCCGCGTTTGTTCCGGGTAATCTCCGAAACGGCTGGGCCGATTACGACCGGACTTTACTGAAGGGTAGTAGATGTCGCGGGCAACAGCTAGTGTATAAATATATGTATTAACTTTGTTATATTAACCGTATATTTTATGTCTTCAGCTCATATGAGCTCCGAGATCCGAGCTCCGAGAACCTCTGTTGAGCCAAATGGAGCCATATGGCTCATCTCCAGATCTCTAAGTTAGGGGTAAGTAGGCTAGTCAACCGTTAGCAAATGCTGTATGGTTGACTTTATAAATACGCTGGTTTGATTGGAAAAGGGAATTACACGGAATTATGCAGCGGCGGTGGTCCTTTATTAAATTAGAAATTAAAAAAGAGACAAAATTAAAAATGTAACCGTGTTAGAGCGCATGAAGAAAAAGACAGAGGTGATATATACAGTCAAGAAAAGAAAGCTGCAGTACCTAGGCCACATAATGCGAAATGCCAAATACGAACTACTGCAGCTCATCGTACAAGGCAAGATCCACGGAAAGCGAAGTGTAGGTCGAAGAAGAACGTCCTGGCTCAAAACCTACGCCAGTGGTATGGAAAGAGCACCCGTTCACTTTTCAGAGCCGCGGTGTCAAGAACGAAAATCGCCCTAATGATCGCCGAACTTCGAAAGAAGATGGCACTTTAAGAAGAAGAAGAAGGTGGTCCTTTTCCTTTAGTGCTTAGGGGCTCCAGTTCTTTGAAGGCTTTGAAACTTCTGTTAACCTTGATGTTGAGCACTACTTCTAGTTTTATTGTGAAAACATTGCCGGGTTTAGCTCTTCTAGAGCTCTGGGCGAAAAATCTACCACGCCCATTTTTTACTAAGACTAGTGCTTAAGAGTGTTATGTGATAGTGATTCGCAGCCCTATGGCGCCCTGGGCGGTCGCCCAACCGTGCCTTACCATATAGCCGGTAACGTGTGTAAGGGGTTCTACTGAATCAAACCCCATTCTCCTCTAAGCCACAAGATACCTTAAATGTTTTTATTTAAAAAATTCTAAAATAATAAACGATACCAGCCTTGTTAATACATACTCATTTTAAACAGCTCAATATAAATACAAAATGCTTGAATTATATTTTGATGAATAAATATACACTATTATAAACCTGTGTTAAATTATATTGACTAACTCTAATGACAAACTGGTTTTATCAAAATTAAACAAGTTTCCACTATACAGTAAGAACGGTTTGTTTTTTTTTTATTTTTGAAAAAAAATATATAGATACTAATGTTTCTGGCCTTACGGTTTTATGATTTGCGCAACAAATTCAAATAATAATAATAATAAACGATAATATATGATCGTCAACACAATAGTAAGTTACGAAAATACTTGCATTAAGTATGTAATGAAATGCCCTGTGATATCACAGTGTGATATATCACTATTATTACAGTGTGATATATCACTATTATCACAGTGTGACAGTGTGAGGTGTGATAGTGTACGAATTTGTAGATTTCCTGATCAAATATTTTGCTATAAAAAGTGTAAATAACTAAATGCTTCTTTTACTGCTAAAACCATTTGATCCGAAAATTATTTTAATCACTTTGAACGGAATACAATTCAAGTCCTTCTAAATAATTCTATTCAGTTTCAATGGTTACATTTATATTTGAAACAATCAAACAAATGAACTCAAAATCTAGATTAAAAACATTACGGATATGCAAAATGTTTTTGGGATCGAATATTGATATTGGCCGTTATCTTGTGTATTTTATTGTTGTGGTCATTCGCTGTCGGCACTGCGACGAGGGTTAAAGTCAAGGTCGCCACGTAACGTCCCGAATCACGTCCGCACGCCGTCCACTCACCAATGCCGAAGGTGAAAGTCAAGGCGTCGCTCATATACACCATGCATTATGTAATTCGAAGATTTCGTAAACAATGTTGGTAATAGTTGGCTCCAACATACCAACATTGGACCAATTACAACACGTAATCCCGGTCATCAATTTCAAGAAGTCTTCCATGTATCAGATGTAGAACGTTTTACCTATAAAAAACATTGGTAAATATATATTCCTTTTCAAGTCAAAGGAAGAGTCCTATGACTTAAAATCCGCATAATACCAAACCTTACAGTCATATCGACTTTCTTCTTTTCTTTGTTAATAAACAGTAAGGAGGAGATATAGTCTACTTCAGCCCTGTTTTCTGTGAGGTCGTGATTTCACAACACATGTTATTTAACTCTACTAATTTCGAATGGAACAACAGTTTTAAAGTATGAATTGCTTTCATACAAAATTTGTTTCTAAGAAGAGTCAGAATCGGGTTAGAAGTATCTATCTTTTTTTCTGTTTTCTTCTATGTCCAAAAGAAACAATATCATCTGCATCTCCTAAGCGCAAAGGTTACGTACGTATTACATCACTATTGAGTAAAGCATTTTACGAATTACAAAATTTTCCCACGCTCAAAATAAGGAAATGATATAAATTTTTCAAAATGTATGGAACATTCAAAATGCGTTTTAATAGGCATTTTACATAAGAAACAGCTATTTAATTTTTATTTAAGTTTTTGAATATACTGGACATATATTAAGTCAACTTGATACTCATTAAAAATTCGGTAGCAAAATAGTAAATTACTTGGAGCTTTAGTTACCCTAAAACCTGAAAGCAAATGTTGTTTAGTAGAACTAAAAAATGCTTGTATACAATGCCTCTTTGTTTAATGACTATTATTGTTTATTTTTTTCACCTATCTTTCGCCCGCGAATTCGTCTGCTCGGGATTAAAAAAAAAACGTTATATTAAAGTCTAGGTACGTGTTCTTCTAGTAGAGTATATGTGAATATCATCGAGATCCGTTCTTGAGATATCTTCTAACATCCATTCATCTAATTATTTCGCATTTATAGTATTACTAAGATTTATTTTTGGTCCAAAAACAAAATACGATGTGTTTAAAATAGCGATAGTCAGGAAACAAAAAAAAAACAAGAATGGCGCACCGGTTTTTTCAAAATAAATTTTATAAAACGATGAATGCCTTTATTACTCGTAATGTCGTTATAATTATAGTTTCTATAATGCCAACAATATGAATTTTCAACATAATTAACTACTATCTTTCAGGTTGTGTATAGTAAGGTTGTTATCGTAATCAATATATCTTAATTTAAAATAATAAAAAAAAAACATTAAAAAAAAGTTACGTTTATCATTATAAGGAAGAATTTATAATATATTTTACGTATAGGAAAATACAAATGGTTTGAGGTAAAAAAAATTACCTGCTTAGGGAAAATTTTATGGAAAATTGTGGTACATTTAATTTTGTCATTGTCTTTACTTATGAATAACAAAAATTATGACTATGGCTAAAATCACGCTTTACTCACCTTAATAATTGATGTGTTCATAGAAAACCACATAGTCATGAAACAAAAAAAAAAAAAAACATTAAAAAAATTCGGTAGCAAAATAGTAAATTACTTGGAGCTTTAGTTACCCTAAAACCTGAAAGCAAATGTTGTTTAGTAGAACTAAAAAATGCTTGTATACAATGCCTCTTTGTATAATGACTATTATTGTTTATTTTTTTCACCTATCTTTCGCCCGCGAATTCGTCTGCTCGGGATTAAAAAAAAAAAAACAAGAATGGCGCACCGGTTTTTTCAAAATAAATTTTATAAAACGATGAATGCCTTTATTACTCGAAATGTCGTTATAATTATAGTTTCTATAATGCCAATAATATGAATTTTCAACATAATTAACTACTATCTTTCAGGTTGTGTATAGTAAGGTTGTTATCGTAATCAATATATCTTAATTTAAAATAATAAAAAAAAAAAAAAAAAAACAATTTACATATGTGCAAAAGTCTCTAGGACCAGTAGTTTCGGCTGTGTGGTAATATATCAGTCAGTTTATTCTTTTACATATATAGATGTAGTAAAAAGAAAACAATATACAGTATGCCATTTGTTTTGGATTTTCCATAATTACTACAATCAAGTCAAGCGAACAGAATTGTTTTGACGGACATTAAATAATACGGTTTTGGGCATAAAAATATACACTTAAGTTAAAACGCCTAATGGGATTTTTTCCTATTGGATCTGCAGAACCCAAATAATCAACCCAAAGGGAAAAATGTTCTAAGCCATAATAAAACATTAAAAATGCTTCGTATTAATTATTTTAGCTTTCATTGAAAACATTGATTCAATACGTAGTTTCGATGCTGCTAGACATAGCGTCTATAAGCATTATATGATTCATTGTCGGGGAATTACCAAGCACCTAAAGTGTAAAGTAGGAGGAGAACTACGTCCAGTAGTGGAACTAAGACTGTTAATGATGATGATGATGATGACGTAAAAGTTTAGGAATCAAACTTCAATTTTTCATTTGAAAAATGAATATAATTGATTATCCTATCTTCTTTCTAGCCTTATTTGTCCCTTTTTTTTTTTTTTTTTTTAACGTAAATAAACCAGCGCTTGACCTCGACTCCACCTAAGTTAAGTGAAGACGCTGCCGAAGGATAGAGCGCGCTAGCTCAATAAGTGCCGATTTACCCTACTCTTGAAGGCACCCACGTTATAGCTGGACGGGAACACTGAGGCCGGCAACTTGTTCCATTCCTTTGATGTGCGCACAAGAAACGATGTCTCGTCCCTTCTATTATATTTTAATTACTTCTTTTTCCTGCTAAACTATGCTCATCTATGTATGCACATGTTATTTCTTTGGTCACTTAACATCAAATGGACTGCTTGCCCCTTTGCCCTTTTCTATCATAGAGAATGAGACACATAATATTTGTAGTGATCGTAATAGTTGATACACTAAGGTGTTATTGGCACACATTTCAATCTCAATTCCCCTATATATTGATATAATAGCTGCAATTTTCCAAGGCCAATCTATTGCCAAGCTTTTACGACCACGCTCTTGTCTATCTTTTACGTCAGTCACAAGCTCAGACCTGTCATTAGTCAACTATAGTCGATATAATTTCGTCATACCATTCGTAACTAGTAGTTGAAAGCAGTTAAATCAATAAATTCGGAATAAGTGCCAATTTTTCAATTATTGTGTTTGAAAAGATTTAAGATCTATCTAGATTCCTGTTTGAATATTAGAAGGTTGTGTAAAATGTTATTGGGACTATATTTTGTGATTGATGATGAGGAAAATTTTGCTAACACTCGACAAAAAAGGTCCACACTTTTGTTCCACAGAAAACCCAAAACTAAAGATAAAGCAAATATTCCTCAAATGAATATGCTAAATATATATATAGATATAGGTATTAAGAGAAATGGCATCTTTGGCTCACAGATGAAATTAATTAATTTACAATATATCACTCGTACAATTCACGATAAAGAGATCTATGTATGTACATATCTACAAGTTAAAATCTTAATAGAATCGTATAGTTTTATTTTGATTGACTGCGGTGTCTTTATGGTATTGTAATTATAAAAACATCTAATTGCTTGGGCCGGCGTGAATAATTCAGATTGCAATCGTGCCCTGAAAAGCGTAGCCTCGTTCTCTTTGAATCGAGTCAGGGCGAACAGATCAAGGCGTTACCTTTGCTCGGGTGGTGTACGAACCCTCAATCGTCAATAATCCACACTCTTGAGGATTTTGAAGACCAAGATTTTAGGTTAATTTAACCGTCAGTTTCCATTCCCCAAACAACCGAATAAAAATATCGTGTTATCTTTTTTTGCACAAGTCATTCGACATGGAAACCCAAATTTAAGTTAACAACTTTTGTTAAACACTAGCTTCGCCCGCGACTTCGTCCGCGTGGAATTAAAAAAAAACAAAAGTGAGTAGCCTATGTGTTCTTCCAGTCTATCCTCTACATCTATGCCAAATTTCATCGAGATCCAGTAGTTTAGGCTACAAACTCTAACAAACATCCATCCTTACATACATCCATCCATCTAAACTTTTGCATTTATTATATTAGTACGATAACTATATTTTGTGATTTGAGTTTTAATTTATTGAGCCGCACAAGAGGAAAACATGACAGAATGCCGGCCGCAAATTACTTGTGGTTTTTTAGCACGTATACACAACCACAACATTATCCGCATAGTGATAAATGTATTGTACTACGATTAGTCAATATCATATCATTTGCTACGAGGACAATTCCAGGAAATGCGTTATTTGTCTGGCGGAGACATCTTATTATCTACAATGGCTTTTTTAATTGAATACCTGTAATGACTCTCGAATAATGTTAATTTTTTTTTTATTTATTTATTTATTAAGCAAACAGTACAAAATACATAATTTAATAAAAGCGTCCATAAACCCAATTGCGGGTTTGTCCAGACACTTTGGGTACTACGCTATAAAAAGTAACAGTGGGTAAGGTTAGATTTTTAAATTTTTACAACGAGCCGTTGCTCGCGACTTCGCCCGCGTGAAATTACAAATATAACCTATTACGTTCGCCCTTTTTTTTCAACCTATTACCAAAAGTATTAACTAGTAGTAATCTACGTCATAACAGAAATCTACCGATGCAAGATTCCAAATTTCTAAGACCGATAGCTTGAAAGCTGATTTTTCGGTTACCCTTATTGTTTGTGTTCGCGATATCTTCTAAACTATTAGTCCAATTTAAATACTGTAAAGAACAATTTTATTCTACATTAAATTCTCCTTATAACAAATGCATTTATTTGGATAAGGATTTATATTGAAACCAATAAAAGAACGCTGCAAATAGCGTGAGGTTTTTAATTCATTTTGTAAACCAAAAAGTGGTTATTGTAAGAAAACCGTTCAAGATAGATATATGCTATCGCGCACTTTTTGTAGAACTTTTTGAGATCTACAATTCTTTCATACATCATTTTTATATACCTCTAACGGTTTAGGCAGCGTAAGCCGAGAAAAGTCAAAGTTTAGTGAATTTTTAACGCCGGCGTCCAGAAACACGTTGTTTATTAATAGTTCCTAAACATTAGTAATAATAAAATATAGCCTATGTTACTCACAGATAAATTACCTTTCTGATGGTGAAAGAATTTTTAAAATCGGCCCAGTAGTTTTTGAGTTATTTCAATACATACAAAAATACAAAAATACAAAAATACAAAGTTTTCCTCTTTATAATATTAGTAAGTAAATAAGTATATGATAATAAGTGAGTTCGCTCATACCGTCATATACAGGGTGCACATACGGGTTATAAATTTATTAGAATTAGAAGTTGAGATAGTGATTTTTAATACGGTTTTCAAGTTTTTATAGTTAATATTATTTTTAATATCGGAAGGCAAATTATTTATTAATGTAGGTATTAGATATTCTGATGTACGCATACCATAAACATTACTATGCTCGGGAATTGATAATTTTTTATTTGTTATGCTTCTAGTTGTACGTGAATGGTTAATTGGAATCTGAATTTCAGTTCGGAAATATTGTTCTACTAATAAATTATATTCTACTTTTTTATGTATTGGAATTACTTTGCAATATTTAAATAATTTTAAAGGATTTTTTGCATAGTTTTGTTTTATTTTGGCAGGTGTTATTAGTTTTAGTATTTTACATTGTATGTTATATATTTGATTTAGGTATGTTTTATAAGTTCGTCCATAGCTACTTAATCCGTACGAAATGATACTTTCTACTAACGCCTTATACATGGTAATAAGTACATTGTAAGGAATTCTATCCTTTATTATATAAAATTTAGCCATAATTGCTCTAAGTTTATCACAAGTCTTATTTATATGCTGCGACCAGCTGAACCTATCATCGACAACCATTCCCAGATATGACAATAGATAATACAACTACAGAACTTGGATGTAACAATCTACCCAGTCATATATTCCGAGTGTAATGTATTAAAAAATTACCGACTTTTGTTCTAACGCGTTTTCTTAACTAGTTCTATGTAGTTAACATACCTTAATTCCTTTAGATTTATATTAGAACATGTACAATGCTATGCAAACTTTGTCGTGGCTCGAAATGTTACACGATGCGCTGCGCTGAGCACAATTTTATCATCCTATAGGGATGGCGGAGGGCTACAATCCTGCGCTGTCCCTTCCCCTTCGATGGGACAATATAAAGACGTAAGACCTAAGCGAGCGTCTATAAAGTTTGAATTTTATAATAGTATAAAAACGTATAGTTTTTGCAATAACGTTATAATACTTCAAATACCATGATTCTTGTTGTTATTACTACCTTATCAATGACTTTATAATGCATAAATAATGATCATTTATTATATCTGCTAGATAATTACAATACAATTGTTGCAAGGTTCTAGTAATTATACTTTTAATGGTTTACATTTTAATTATGTTAAAAACACTGCTTCACAATATTTAAGCCCTTAAAATATTACTAACTAGCTGTTCCCATGCGACTTCATCCGCATAGAATTATAAAAATTTCATTTTATTGTTTACATTTGTCAAACTATCAATAGCAAATGTCAAAATGACATGACATGACCTGACGAACCTTAGCAATCTTTCTTTCTTGATGTTGGCTGCAACTTATGGTCTCTTTCCCACATTAGGGTTTTTATCCAAAATATTTACTGGCGTGAAAATATATAGCCTAAAGCATGACGTAAGTATAGGGCTTTTTATTAAAAAAAGAATTATTCAAAAATATGCTGTAATTGCTGACATCTTAGGCAACAAAGAAGTGTGTGTTTACGCTTTATTATAATAATAGTATAGATGGGAAGCCAAAGATGGACACCACATGATTCAGATTATTAGTGCAATTGATTTTATTAATGAAAGGCATACCGGTACAAGTTTTATATGAAATTATCACATTTACATAGTTTATGAATACATTGACATTATTTTATTGTTGAATTATATGTTTCTGCCTTGATAACCTTGTTAGTTCAGTCGGTTATTAAAAGGAATTATAGTATAATCAGTTTACAATTAAAACGGACCGAATGAATGCATGGAATTTAATCCTAAATTCTGCTGGAGCTATGTACGGAAATATGATATGTACAATACAAAAATATTTCAAGACCATTATTTTCACAAAGTATTCGTTACCGCATTCTTTATTTCATTATTCTTGATCCTTTTATATTTAATTTAAATTTATAAATGTAATCTAAGCAAGGCTGGTATTACAAGGTAAAAGTAAGAAACAATTGATCACAATTTGCTAATTAGATGGGCTATTTAAATTATTTGTTTGATCAATCTTCTTTGTTATTGGGCGTTTTCATTACAAATGATTATTATCTGTTGAAATAATTATAGATATTCCCCGAACTTTCGTTGTTAATCGTTGATTAATTTTGTTGATGCGTTGAAATCTCAATGCACCAACAAAGTTAATTATACAATTAACATGAAAATCTAAAGACCGTAATGTACGAGTTAATCTAATTTACTCTATGTATTGCACGTTCTACGGGAATTACAGGGATGTTATCTGTTACGTTTGTTATATTATTTGATTATAAGCAAAATGTAAAATCAAATTAATTATTATACAAGATTTATGTGAATTAAACTCTAAAGGTATAGCACACTCGTTAACTCGTCCGCTAGGCTTCGCACCGCCGACCTGGTTAAGTTGAAGCGAGTAGACGAGGGGTTTATAAGTGCGCTATAACCTTTATAGGGATGCGGGAGCAGGGCCACTAGGTACTCGCATGCATTAACCACGAGCCACAATAAAGTTTGAATCATGCTGTCGATTAAGCTGTTATTGCGAAACAAATTTAAGAAGGGGCCGGCTCGCCCGGTGTAATACCACGACCACACAGAAGACAGGCGTGAAATGGGAGCAATTTCGCGTTTCGTCTGATGAGTGTGGTGCCGGAGGCCCAACTTTGGTCCCTTTTCCTTCCCACTCTTTTTTTATGAGAAAGGATGGGAAAGGAAAGTGGATTTGACGACGGAGGAGACGCATAGGAAGGGGAAATATCCTCTTTATGTGCGTCTCCTCCTCCGTCGATTAAGGGTAGGCAACGCATCTGCAATTGCGAATGTCTATGGGCAGCGGTCGCTTCGCCATTTTGGCGGATTCGGGTGGTCGCTTACTCGTTTGCCACCTTATATGATAAAAAAAAGAAGGACGTAATGTTTTTTTTTAAAGACAAGTGGGCAAATGAGTTTCGGAAACACCGAGGTCATCATTGACCATGGAAAACTAGAGGAACTGCAAATGCAATTTTGCAACATACTTGAATGAACTATTCATCATCATCACCAGGTCACTATACCTCCCCACCGAGGGGCTCGGAGCCTATCCTAAGTAAGGGGTAACTAGGCCTTAGTCAACCACGCTGGCCAAGTACGGGTTGGTTGACTTCAGACATATCATTGAATTTCTTTGCCGATATGTGCTGGTTGCATCACAATGTTTTCCTTCACCGTAAAAACGTCGGGTAAATTGTGGACACATGAAATTCGAAAAAAAAAAGAAGAAAAACACATTGGTACGTGGCGGGATTCGGACCCTAGACCTGTTATTTACAAGTCAAGTGCTTAAACCCCTGAGCTACCGACGACTGAACTATTGCCATGGTTTTTAGACAAATCTAGCGACAAGCAGTGTCGTACAACGCGTAAACGTTTATTGCAGCTATAACCGCTCAAATTAATAGTCCATAAGCTCAAACATAAATTCACGTACTTGTAATTCAGAAGACAAATGAATACTGGAGTATTGCAATTCAATTCGCATACGGGTTATATGTTACAAAAATATATAGAAAATGGCATTATCAATAAACGTCTTGTCTTCTATTAGAAGGATCAGATTTATTTGTCACAAAGTATAGAAATATCTTCACATAGAAACCCTTAGAAGTCGGTTACAACGCCATCTACAGAATACGATTCAATCATTCCAACCCTCTCAGGAGTTCAGTCAAAGGATGGAAAGAAATTTATAAATAGAGTAGATTAGAACTGAGTAAAAGTGAGTTCTTTTGATGTTATTAAGACTTTTCTTTTATTTTTAATGTTTATTATATCTTACTAATATTATAAATGCGAAAGTTTAGATGGGTGTATGTTAGAGTTTATAGCCTAAACTGTTGAAGCTAGAGGATGTCCTGAAAGAACACATAGGCTACTTGTGTGTTTTTTTCACGCGTTTCGTATCCACGCAGACGGTGTCGCGATCGAAAGCTAGTCATTAATAAGGCACGACTCCAAAGTGTTTTATAAAATAAATATACAAACTTAATTGGTGTAATTATCGTGGATTATCATCAATGGATGCGCGTTTGTGAACCTTCGGAAGCACCGCTCACTCGCGCATAGAAAATACATTAAGCCAGTTATTGAACTGAATTGTACATCCTGTATAATGCAATAGTGAACGTTATACATTTTATTATCTTGTAATTTGTATCCAAGATACTAAATGTTAATCAATTTTTAATCTGCGATGCTTTTTGTCTTACTCGTATATCTTAACGAAAAACTGTAAACATAGTTTACAATCTCACCAGTAATTTTATAGTCTTTGTTAAAATATTAATAACGTATTAATTAGTGTTACATTTTTACTATTCAATTATAACTATACTAGCTTCCGCCCGCGACTCCGTCCTCGTGGTATTAATAAAAACAAAAGAAAGTAGCCTGTGTGTTCTTCCAGACTATCCTCTACATTTATGCCAAATTTCATCCAGTTCTATTCAGCCGTTTAGGCTACAAACTCTAACAAACATCCATCCATCCATCCAAACTTTCACATTCATAATATTAGTATGAAGAATGATAAGTTTTTTTTTAGTAATAATCATTTTTTCTCATCAAACTTTAATTTGTTTCATGTGATAAGTTCGATTCTATTATAAATGAATTAAAAAAAAAACGGTTACACTATATGATTGGTATCTCCATTTTTCTATAAAGACCCTAAATAAAAAAAATAAAAACTAAAAACACACTTGGGTGATTTTGTTTCAAGATGACCTCTGATTTCGGTTCCAAGGAACATCCTTGTTCAAAATCAATTTTAATATTATGGAAAAAATGACTTTTGGAAATAGTAATAGTTAGAATAAAGTCATAAAAAATTACATAAAATTAAAAAGGAGGTCGCGAACGACGCAAAAAAATACTATTTTAATGTCATACATTGTTATGCAACATGTTTTTTTGTTGTGTAATATTTTGTAATATTTAATTATTACTCGTATTTTTAGACAAAGAGGTACACACAGGTACAGACATTTGAATTTATTATTAACTAGCTGTTCGCGTTAGGATTCATCCGCGTGAAATTATAAAAACTTTATTTTATTGTTTACATTTGTCAAATTATCAATAGCAAATGTCAAAATGACATGACATGACAAACCTGAGCCATCTTTCTTTCTTGATGTTGGCAGCAACTTATGATCTCTTTCCCACATTAGGGTTTTTATCCAAAATATTTACACCCTAAGATTAATGGCATAAAAAAAATATAGCCTAAAGCATGACGTAAGTGTAGGGTTTTTTATTAAAAACAGGATTATTCAAAAATATGCTGTAATTTCTGACATCTTAGGCAACAAAGAAGTGTGTGTTTACGCTTTATTATAATAAGTATAGATATAGATACTAACCATTCATCATCATCATCATCACCAGCTCACTATACGTCCCCACCGAGGGGCTCGGAGCCTACCCTAAGTAAGGATGACTAAGCCATAGTCAACCACGCTGGCCCACTACGGGTTGGTTGACTTCACACATATCTTTGAATTTGTCACGTTGGTACATGGCGGTATTCGCACCAAAGACCTGTAGATTACAAGTCAAGTGCTTAAACCACTGAGCCACTGACGCTCTAACCTATTATTATTACTAATATCACAGTAGTGGAATTGTACTGTTATAATGAAGCGCCAAATACAATTAAGTCGTAGTATTTTATAATGAAAATCTATATAAACATCTTTAATTGAAACAATTATTATCGAATGGTCATTAATTTTTGTAATAATACTGGGGGAAATTCCCCTTGTCGAGTCAATCGTAATTGGTTAAGGAATATTTTAAATTCTCGGAAAGCCGATGCTGCTGTGGAAAAAAATTAATCAAGACGGTTTCCATTTAATCCCCGCCTTTTTAATAAATGTTAATTAATTAAAATATTATATATTTTATTTCACTTGACTTGTAATCTAAAGGTCTTGGGTGCGTATCCCGCCATGTACTAATGTTATTTTTCTAATTTCATATGTACAGAATTTACCCTACGCTCTTACGGTGAAGGAAAACATCGTGATGCAACCTGCACAAATCGACGAAGAAATTCAAAGATATGTCTGAAGTCAACCAACACGTACTGGGCGAGCCTGGTTGACTATAGCCTAGTCACCCCTTACTTAGGATAGGCTCTGAGCCCCTTGGTCGCGGACGAAAGCGAAAGCGTGCCCGTGTCCCCGCCTCTATGCGTTAGAGGAACAGAGGGTTTTAGTGGGTATGCTCCATTATGGGGAGAATCCCACATAACTACCGTGCCCCCCCCCCCCCGGGCGCGGAGTATGCATAAAGCATTCCCCTCTGGAAAAAAAAGGCTCTGAGCCCCTTAGTGGGGACGTATAGTGAGCTGGTGACTAGTTATTTAAAAAAATATTATAAAGCATTGAAAAATCTCTCACGGCATCTAAACAAAGCTATCAATTTATTTAAATCAGATAAAAGAGGACAATGTATATAAATTACATTAATTATATATTCTGATATTACATTTTAATTATAATTTCCTTTATAACTTCGTGTCTTAAAAGATTAATAATACGGGATACTATTATTAATGGAAGTCAATGCTCTTTGCCATGGACATAACGTAACGACGAAGTCACAACAGTAGTCGGACCTTTGAAGAAATGCAAATTGTAATGATGACCAAGCGGCTGGTATGTTGCGGCTAACCGCATGATTATGACTACTTACATATTATAAAGAGGAAAGATTTGTATTTTTGTATGTATTGTAAAAACTCAAAAACTACTGGACCGATTTCAAAAATTCTTTCACCATTAAAAAGCTACGTTATCTAGTAACATGGACCATATTTTTTATTGTTTTTTTAATTTTACACGGACGGTGCCGCGAGCCACATCTACTTGTCGATAAAATTAAAGCATAATAAAATCACTGCTACTATTTAAAACTTTACTTAATAGAGTTTTAAATACAAATTGATCGTTTTAGATACCGGAATTGCTAATTTATTTTCCTAAAATTTATTTATACTTTAAAATAGGCAATTTAGATGATATTTTTTCACGTTTATGTCATTTCAATTAACATATTTAACATTTGTCAATTCGAAATACGTAGTTGACCAAAACTGCGTTTTAATTAACAATCCCCTGTGTATGGGATGCATACTACATACATTCAACGTCTATAAAAATCGGATATAACATGTCTCAGTGGTTACGGCAGTGGAAACTAACGGTTAATATGATGTTATTATATTCATAACGTTAACAAGAATGTTTTAAAGTATTGAATTGTATTTCAATTAACATTATTATTCTTTGCAAATAAAAACTTTGTCATGGTCACAAGTTAATTTACACGCAAACAGCTACATTGAATAGTTGATTAACCCCAATGATAAATGATAGATGATTTTATATCCAGTCGGGATTTTTTAATTCCTCTTTCACACGAGGGCAGGACAGTGTGATACATTACGCACAGCCGCAACAAAACAATGCTTGACAGTATTTTCTGCCCTCATGTGAAACAAGCATCATCGTCATCTCATCTCCCCTACCTTATCTAACTCCCGTAGAGTCGGCGCACCTGGCCTTAGTCCTCCAAATAACTCTATCATCCGTCATCTCAGTCATCACTCCCTTCTTGATCATGTCACCTTTCACGCAATCCATCCATCTCTTTCAAGGTCTACCTCTACCGGTGTATCCCTCCACATTCATAACTAACGTCCTTCTTGTTACATGCGATTCATCCCTCATATAACATGCCCATACCACGCTAACCTTTTACTCCTTAATTTCTCAACCACTGGGGCTACTCTCAAAGTTTCTCTAATATAAAAACAACTCATGTCAAACAGGCATAACATTAACAATCAATATTTTTCCAGAGAATAAATTTCCCCAGAATAGTATTTACTGTTTGTATTGACTTTACAAAAAATATAATAGATATTAGTAACTGATATTTTACCTTTTTTATTTTAAAATATTCTACTAAATTTTCAATAGTGTTCATTCGCTTATGAACGTACAAAGGATAATATATTTTTTTATTTATAAAGTTACATTTTGTTATACGTACGTTAAACAAGAACAACTATTTTAACTTAGACATGAAGGCAATTACGTTAAAAATCCTTGAGCCAGCATGAATCATGATATAATTCTCTAGAACTGCTGCAAATTAAAATGTTATGGTTAATGCAATATTAATTACTCGACAGTATAATATATATCTTATAGATAAAAACTATACTTCTGATTATTTCGTGTTTAATCTTATTTTTACAGGAACACTACACAAAGTAAACTAATATTTTTTGCGGGGCTTTATTTGTGCATATGTTTAATTTGTGTTTTTCTGTAAAATTTTCAATAAAAAAAAATAAAAAAAAATACTCTAGTGAATTAAACTACTTACATTTCCATTATACCTAGCAAGAGCTAAAAATATTTAATAAATTTTAGTTAGAAATTTAATTCCGCCTAACAATTAGTTTAAAAGTAGAGAAATGATAATAAAATGTAGATTATTATTTATCTTGAAAAAAAAACAAGTGTCTTATGTTTATTTACTTATTTCGGCTATTAAAGCCCAATTATGAAAAGATAAAAAGAATCAAAGAAAACTGTTAATAGGTAAAACCTGAGAACTAAACAGAAATAAAATTAAAAAAGAATAACTACTTGTTATATTAATATTAATGCAGAAATAAAAAGTGAATTTCATTTATCGTTATTTCGTTTTTTTTGTGATACGCTCTCTTATTTGATTTTTATTATAATCAGGTATAAAAATACCTAACATTTAGTAACACATACTAAGAATTGCATCCTGCCATTTTATAAAGGAATAGCAACAATTTCCTCTTGTTCAAAATGACAAAGGAAACTACTCTGTCCCAGACATAACCTTATTCACTGCTTCGGATATTCAATTTCCTTTGCTTGCTTTGAACATCGTATGATGGGTTGGAAATAACTAGTTATGCTATAATTCTAACAGGATATAAAAGGGAAATTTAATATCTAACGATAACCTATCTCTTGACTATAATACTATTGACTCTACTTAGCTCTGGGTTTAATTATTTTTTCATTCTAAACTAGCATTTTCACGAATCAACTAAAGCTATAACTAATTTAAAACTCAGATTATCATTCAAGGATTCTGTGTGGAACAAAAGAGTGTTTTTACTGCTACTCAGCATGCCCTTCAATTGATCATCAATCTCCCCCCTAGATCAGCTAGCGTCCCATACTAATTTTAGTGCAGCGGTATACACGGACCGCAGTTGGGTGGTAACGAGTGGAGTACTCCAAAATCCTCTACTTGTTTGTTGCGTTTCGCAAGCCGTGGAAGCTTAGCATTATTTAGCATTTCATCAGCAATAATTAATACTGGACTGGACATGGGTTGTCTTAAATATTACAATACAGTACTCCGTACATATTAATGGTGAAAAACTACGTCGATGTTCGTGCAATCAAATTTTAGTGCGGATGGAGATGATTGAATATTCAATCCATTTCAAATTCCGTTGGCTTAATTGAAGCATCGTTCAGTTTAGATCCGAGCTTGGAGTATGTCAATTCGAGTATTGCGTGACGTGATATAGAGGTATAGACGGGAATGCATTTGACATTCGTAGAGCTATGTTAACTTTTTGCTAAGCATCATCATTGTTTATTAGAGTTAGAGGTGACATATACAGGAAGTAAACAAGGTGTTTTTTTATTCGTATTATATAATTACATGCTTTCGCAGCCGACTCCGTCCGCGTGGAATTAAAAAAAACTAAAGTGAATAGCCTATGTGTTCTTACAGACTATCCTCTACATTTCTACCAAATTTCATCGTTATTCGTTCAGCCGTTTAGGCTACAAACTCTAACAAACATCCATCCATCCATCCGTATAAACTTTCGCATTTATAATATAACATGATTGCCCCATAATAGGGTATGTAAGTGTAGAATTCATAATTGTATGTATATAGTGCGAAATTTAGTATGGTGTCCGTTCAAAAAAAATTAACCTTCGTTATGTAACTAATTATATTCTTTAGAGGTTGGTAAGTAATTAAAATTTTCGTTACAGATGAGAAGTTTTTTTATACAATTAATAATTAAATTAAATTGCGTTGGTTGTCAAGTAAATGCTGGACTTCAGAACGCTGGAATACGAACAAAGCCTTTACGAGAACATGAATTAAAAATACCTGCTTTTAATAATCAAATTAATAGACGTAAAAACATACAAAATTTCAATTTCATGTGCGATATAAATTAGTAAAAAATACAAAACCCTATTTAGAAATATTATTTACATACGAGAATAGATCAGTATTATGGAATTATAGTAATTTATACAAAAGCTAATGTATTATATTATTAATACATTAAAGGTAAAAGGGACATTGATTGCCACGTATTAATTTACCTATATAAGCTTATCTGGCATATCTAACTGTTCATTATTGACATATAACAAAGCTTCCTCGACTACTACTCAGTTCTCTGATAGGATACACAATTTCCTGTTATAAATATGTTACGTGTTTGACATATTTGTAACGATATACATTGAATTCCTGATAAAAACATATAATATAATATAGTTAATTAATATATTTGTACTTCTGTTTAACTTTGTGACAGCCCTGAATTTCGTACAAGATACAACCAAATCATACAATTTTCAATATCGCCTTGACGTAGACCGGCGTGGCACAACCCTAGACACGCTTTCCTATACCAGCAGGGCCCTCTGACGCCCCCTAAGGAAAGCCACATGCCATAAAGTTTGTTTGAATTCATTTTTTTAAATTTGGAACACACATATTTTTTTATTATCACTTAGTTGCTCGAAGGAGCAAAATCATCGACTTTTTAAATCAAATCTATTTTGTTTCCTCACTATCGGCTACGTGACTGTTCGCACAACTCCAGGAACAAACGGAAGTCTACAGCCGACCTTTGTAGATAAAACAACAGTATTTGCTTTAATGTCAACAGGCTTCGTAATAAGTTTGCCGAACTGCGGAAGTACAACTATCTAAGTACCTATTATATAGTCACGATAATTATTGGCAAATTTTCCTAATCGAACAATAAAGATCTGATGATATTTGAGATCTAGGGATAAGATATTTTTAAATAGATTTTTCCAAAATATTTAAACCAACTTTTTTTATTTTTATCATCATCACCAGATCACTATACGTCCCCACTGAGGGGCTCGGAGCCTACCATACCAGTCAACCACGCTGGCCCACTGCGGGTTGGTTGACTTCAAACATATCTTTGAATTTCTTCGCTATGTGCAGGTTGCATCACGATTCCTTCACCGTAAGAACGTCGGGTAAATTATGTACATAAAATTCACAATCGAAAATCACATTAGTACATGGCGGGATTCGAACCCAAGACCTGTAGATTACAAGTCAAGTGTCCAAACCCCTGAGCCACCGACGCTCATTATTTTTATATAGGTAATATTGCATTGGGATCAGAATTAAAATACATTCTATACAGATTGATCTATCAGCAGCTAGTGTATTTTAATATTTTTATTTAAAACATTTGAGCCCAACGAAAAAGTGGTATGTAGCACTTTTCGTGTATAGGAAATTGGAGCTAATACCATACATAAACCGACGTGGAAGTAAAAGGAAAATGTATTATTTGATCGTTATAAACTTCCGTCAAACAGTTTTCGAATTCATCCCAGGTTTTATGTTTTTATTATAAGACATTTATAGAGCACGACACAATACGGGTTTAAGTGCGTTTTGAGATCACACGACACATTCATCATGTGGAACTTAGAGCCGGTGACACTTTGGGATTATTGCGCTCTCCGCTCTAACTTCCGAGCTTAAGGATTTTCCCGGACACCCACGACTTTTGCTCGATATATGTACGTTTAATACGTATATCTAGAATATATTTAATACTCATTGTAAAGCCCGCTACACACCTTCTGTTTAACTGAACATTTGAACTGAACATTTTAAACTGTCGTGTAGACCTAGAAAGAGATGGATGGATTGCGTGAAAGGTGACATGATCAAAAAGGGAGTGATGACTGAGATGACGGATGATAGAGTTATTTGGAGAACGAAAACCTGGTGCGCCGACCCTACGGGAGTAGGATAAGGCAGGGGAGATGATGAGATGATGATGTGTATGTACAATATTATGCCCACTTTTAAGGAAATAGCTCAAATGTTTAAATCTGTTTGACACGTAGTTTTAACTGAACATTTCGTCTCTTCAATTAAAATTGTAGAACTAAGCTTTTGTAACGGGCTTTAGTATGCAAAATTGTATTCAGAAAAAACAACTTTTTGTATGTGAATATACAGTTTTTATAGTCGACTAATTTAACAAGATCATATGTAACTAACATTATCCGATCACAAAGTAAATCGGGAAGTATTAATTAATCAACTACGTTTAATTCTTATTACTAGAATGCGGACGTTATATGTAAAGTATAAAAAACCTACACAAACGTTTGTAAACATTTACATGGTAAGGGGAGATATGGTCCCCTTTTCGATTAAGAGAATACATAATTTTATTTCATTGCATCAAAGGAATCTATTTGCGCTAGACAACATCGCAATATAAAGGACTTGATATGATACAAAATCAATACGCTAAGCTTTAGGTTACGTTCACACGAAATTTTATTGCCAGACTGATCTATACTAATATTATAAAGAGGAAAGATTTGTATTTTTATATGTATTGAAATAACTCCAAAACTAATGGGTCGATTTTAAAAATTCTTTCACCGTTAGAAAGATAATTTATCTGTGAATAACATAGGCTATATTTTTTAATTTCACGCGGGCGAGGTCGCGATCAACAGCTAGTATTTAATATGTTGTCTTTTTATCTATCTATGCTAATAAAACGTAAACACACATTTTTTTGTTATGTAGGATAACAGCAATCACAGCATGTTTTTTATTCAAGCTAGTAAACTTAGATGGTTAATAAATTAGAAGAATTGATCTGCGAGTAAAGAACAAAAACAAGCCAATAGCCAGTCGAACAAAAATATTGGTCAAAAACATTAACATGTATGTATTACACAGCTTAGCGACTTAACTATTTTAGTTTGAACGCGACCTTAGAAGTACGAATGCAGACTAATTGCCCCGGCTAATTGAGTTCCCTTCAGAAGGGAGAGTAGGGGACTCGACATTTCCATTAGCCCTCGGGCAATCGCATTGTCACCCAGGTAACGGCAAAGGGATGAAAGCGGATTTTTGTTTCCCCTATTTGTCTGTCAATACGCAGGGAACTTTGATTCAGACACAGGCAAAAAGAGAAAATGTACATTTCATACTTAGTTTGTAAATAATAGGGCTTTGAACCAATGGGTAGAAAGTAATTATAAAAAAAAAGGTTATGACAAAAAAATAATCATAAGAAAAATATTTTCTTTATTTGCAGTAATTATTATTGTTTGTAATTCTTTATTAAGTCTGAAGAAGACAGACTACTTGCATTTTTTTTAATCCACGCACACAAAGTCGCGGGCGAAAGCTAGATTACAATATGGTAAATTCCATTTTTTTCTTTCAACACCGAATTTTTTACTGAATTGAACAGCGGCATCTAGCGGCCGAGTTTATAATCGCTATAAATATTGTCTTCATTTCTTTCGATAAACGTTCATAGATGGCACTATAAATATTTAGACATCTACTAAACCTAATGTTATGTTAATTTTGATATATCAACAGTTAAAATTGTGACGTAGCGTGGTTCATGTTTTGTGTCGCTATTACTCGAGAAATACGATTATTCTTAAATAAAGCGATTATGTTTATTAACAATGTTAAGTTTAAATCGTGTGTTTAAATGCCTTTTCGTATTATTCAATTAAAATTATATAATTTTCGATATTGTTCGAAGAATATTCTTCTACTATGTGAATATTGTACCTTTTGTGATATTAAAGTGAAATAGAAGTTTAGTTAATATTGTGAAAAGTGTTGTGTAAATTATAAAATGAGTTTATGCTGGATGCGTCTTCTAAGGTAGATGACTTGAGTTGTATACGATATATACTAGCTTTTGCCCGCGACTTCGTCCGCGCGGAATTTAAACAAACCTTAGTACAACGGCGATCCACGGGGGGGGGGGGGGTCATGGGGTCCATGACCTCCCCCTGAGCAGATTTTATGTAACTACATACCTTCAATATTTAATTAATTTAATATAATAACTTTGTATAACGGGAAACGTTTGGGTACGAACGCATCGAAAATTTGTACGTGAAACGTGGAGTGGGGTAGCGAGGGGTCGGCCAAGGTAGGCATCTTGCCCCGGGCGCAGATCTCATGGGGCGCCAAATGGTCCGCAAAAAAAGTATTATTATTGATTTCTGGAAACTATACTAAAATTATGTCCCAATACAATTATTATAAATGTTACTTCAGAAATAAAACGGTACACTACGAAACTAAACCAAACTGTAACGTTCTTGTTAATTCAAGGGCGGATTTTCCAGCAGGCTAAGTAGGCTGGAGCCTAGGACTGAAGATTTTAGAGGTTGAAAAAATATTTAACAGAAATAAAAAATAAGTAAATATGCCCGCATTCGCTGACAAACGCTTTAAAAGCACTCCTGTTACGTTCAACCAATACTCAAAATTCAACACTGCGCGATTAAAAAGCGCCCCGTTGTAAAAGCGTTATCGTATGAACAAATACATGGATATGTATTCTATTTATCAAGAAGGGTATGGGAAAAGTGGGCAGTCGCCTCTACCTCGTACATCAAAGTGCCTCGCTTCTTGTTAATATTGTGGTATATTTCATAGGATTGATTAAATTACTAATATAATTATCTTTATATTGCAATTTAAAATACACTAATTGGCATAAAATGGCACTAAATGTTAAGTGGTTCTTATAACAATACGACAGTGAAAATTAAATTAAAATCGGTTAAGCCGTTTCTGAGATTAGTGCCCACAAACACACGGACAAAGTGACAACATTTTAACTAATTTGCGAATTAGTTTAACTTCAATATGTAATTTAATTAATTTGCGAGTATATTATAGATATAGGATTTCATAGTTTTCGAGGGGGATTATGCCCCGAGCGCGAGATAAGTTCGCTACGCCACTGGATACTGTATTACATATGCAAGTTATGTGTTAAGTTTTTCAAGTGTACAACAAAGAATAAACATTAAATGTTAAATGCAGTACTTAGGTACAATAATAAAATACCTACTTTTACTTGTATCTATTGTTATCAAAATTAAATTATAAGTTTGACTTGACCACGACTTTGTGACCCCCCTTGGGGCCAAAGCTGGATCCGCCCTTACCTTAGTAAGTAGCCTATGTGCTCTTCCAGACTATGTTTTACTTCTGTGTCAAATTTCATTTACAGCCGTTAAGCCGTTTTGGGGATACGTAGTAGCAAACATCCATCCATCCAAACATTCGCATTTATAATAGCTTTCTCCGCGACCGCGTCCACGTGGAATTAAAAAAAATCTAAATTGAGTAGCCTATGTGTTCTTCCACACTATGCCTTACGAGAGCGAATTCCATCGAGATTCGTTCAGCAGTTTAGGCTACAAACTCTAACAAACATCCATCGATCTACACTTTCGCGTATATAACATTAGTAAAATAATAGTAATTTATAACACATTAGTAAAAGTATGATTAGTATCATATGAAGGAGTTCCGGCGATGCATTGCGTTACCACGGTCATTGAAAATTAAATATTTAGTAGCAAAATCCATGCACAGCAAAATTGCTAAGATCATTGTTATTTAAAATATTTATTGGATTAACAAAATGCTCTGCTGTTTTAACTGAATTGTAATGTGGAAAATTCCATAGGTTTAAAGTACCTAGGTAAAATACACTTTTCACGATGATGAAAGCCACCCCTAGACGTATAACCGCAAAAAACAGAATGCTATATACCCATTTAGTCTAAAAGGTCTCGTCTGTGTTTAGAGTTAGATCGCTAATAAAAGAGAGTTTTAAAAGAATGAAATAAGGTTTATTTTTGCATTTCAGATCCTTTTATCGAGAGCAAACATAATCTACTTAGCTTGAAACAATACGAGGATCCGACTCGCTCCCTTTGTTAATGTTTACTTTCGCACTTGCGGAGCCGATCGGGTCCGATCGCGTTCTCTTTCTGGACCACGGAGATGTACAGAATCCGGACTATGCGATATTAGTAGAAAACTATACTAAAGGAGGATGTGGTTGTCTCCGGACTGATCCGAACTGTGCTCGTGCTGGTCTTTGTGACATGCTTTGTTCGGCTTCAAGACCTATAATCCGCGCCAGTCTGAATGAAAAAAAAACAGCGCCGTCCAATATTCTCCGGCTCGTCATGTGAATGAACCCTAACGCACAGAGTACCTACAAATTCATAAGAGGATTAAATCTACGAATTGAACCGGCAGACTTATTATGCTCTTAACGGCTTTTAATGTCTGGCTGTTTTTGACTTTAGTTGAATAATTAGATGTTAAAATGAAAGCTGGTGGTAACTGAATATACCTTTTTAGATTCTGTAGGGGGGGGGGAGCATCTGCCCCCCATGCGACGATGCGAATAACTATTTCCGCTATTGAAAAACTCATACAAAAACTTAGTACCATAACCTCTACTCTCATTCTTTGATAAAGCTTAGATAACAATGCGTTTTGTTCGGGTGTTTTGACAATAGGGAAATGTTAAATGTCACCTCCAACTTGTACTCTCTGTTGAACGCTAAACTAATATCTAAAAATAATACCAAATAACACGAAAGGAGATTAAATTAGGAATTGCAAATTGACAAACAACAATTTCCAAAAAGTACCTTAGTACTAATAATAATAATTTATTATTGTTTTCCTCTGGGACCCGATATGAGTATTGGGAATTGGAACAATTTGCCCGTTTTTCTTGTGATTTTTAAGTCTAGTGAATTTGTATATCAACGCCCTCTATGTACCGTAACACGTAATTTAACAAAATCCACTCCGTATTACGTCATTTTCGTAATATGACAATAGATGGCAGTAAGCTTCATTTATTCGTAGAGCAATAGCATTTAAAATAGTCGATGACAGAAATATCGTGTTTATACGATATTCTACATTTATTTGAAATTAAGCCTTATCTGTATAACAATAGAATTTAAAATAGTCGATGACAGAAATATCGTGTTTATACGATATTCTACATTTATTTGAAATTAAGCCTTATCTGTATAACAATAGAATTTAAAATAGTCGATGACAGAAATATCGTGTTTATACGATATTCTACATTTATTTGAAACTAAGCTTTATTCGTAGAGCAATAGCATTTAAAATAGTCGATGACAGAAATATCGTGTTTATACGATATTCTACATTTATTTGAAATTAAGCCTTATCTGTATAACAATAGAATTTAAAATAGTCGATGACAGAAATATCGTGTTTATACGATATTCTACATTTATTTGAAACTAAGCTTTATTCGTAGAGCAATAGCATTTAAAATAGTCGATGACAGAAATATCGTGTTTATACGATATTCTACATTTATTTGAAATTAAGCCTTATCTGTATAACAATAGAATTTAAAATAGTCGATGACAGAAATATCGTGTTTATACGATATTCTACATTTATTTGAAATTAAGCCTTATCTGTAGAGCAATAGCATTTAAAATAGTCGATGACAGAAATATCGTGTTTATACGATATTCTACATTTATTTGAAATTAAGCCTTATCTGTATAACAATAGAATTTAAAATAGTCGATGACAGAAATATCGTGTTTATACGATATTCTACATTTATTTGAAACTAAGCTTTATTCGTAGAGCAATAGCATTTAAAATAGTCGATGACAGAAATATCGTGTTTATACGATATTCTACATTTATTTGAAATTAAGCCTTATCTGTATAACAATAGAATTTAAAATAGTCGATGACAGAAATATCGTGTTTATACGATATTCTACATTTATTTGAAATTAAGCCTTATCTGTATAACAATAGAATTTAAAATAGTCGATGACAGAAATATCGTGTTTATACGATATTCTACATTTATTTGAAATTAAGCCTTATCTGTATAACAATAGAATTTAAAATAGTCGATGACAGAAATATCGTGTTTATACGATATTCTACATTTATTTGAAATTAAGCCTTATCTGTATAACAATAGAATTTAAAATAGTCGATGACAGAAATATCGTGTTTATACGATATTCTACATTTATTTGAAATTAAGCCTTATCTGTATAACAATAGAATTTAAAATAGTCGATGACAGAAATATCGTGTTTATACGATATTCTACATTTATTTGAAATTAAGCCTTATCTGTATAACAATAGAATTTAAAATAGTCGATGACAGAAATATCGTGTTTATACGATATTCTACATTTATTTGAAACTAAGCTTTATTCGTAGAGCAATAGCATTTAAAATAGTCGATGACAGAAATATCGTGTTTATACGATATTCTACATTTATTTGAAATTAAGCCTTATCTGTATAACAATAGAATTTAAAATAGTCGATGACAGAAATATCGTGTTTATACGATATTCTACATTTATTTGAAACTAAGCTTTATTCGTAGAGCAATAGCATTTAAAATAGTCGATGACAGAAATATCGTGTTTATACGATATTCTACATTTATTTGAAATTAAGCCTTATCTGTATAACAATAGAATTTAAAATAGTCCATAACAAAAATACCGTGTTTAAATCTGCTAGTAAAATGTCAGAAAACTAAAACACGATATTTTACAGTTATTTGAAACTAAGCTTTATTCGTAGAGCAATAGCATTTAAAATAGTCGATGACAGAAATATCGTGTTTATACGATATTCTACATTTATTTGAAATTAAGCCTTATCTGTATAACAATAGAATTTAAAATAGTCGATGACAGAAATATCGTGTTTATACGATATTCTACATTTATTTGAAATTAAGCCTTATCTGTATAACAATAGAATTTAAAATAGTCCATAACAAAAATACCGTGTTTAAATCTGCTAGTAAGATGTCAGAAAACTAAAACACGATATTTTACAGTTATTTGAAACTAAGCTTTATTCGTAGAGCAATAGCATTTAAAATAGTCGATGACAGAAATATCGTGTTTATACGATATTCTACATTTATTTGAAATTAAGCCTTATCTGTAGAGCAATAGCATTTAAAATAGTCCATGACAAAAATATCGTGTTTAAATCTTCTACTAAAATATGTGATTTTTTGAATTGCGACGGATATACGGTACCGTACCGCTCTAATGCAATATATGTCTTTCTCTTGCGATTTGACGCTGTCGTACAGACGATGCCGATGCGTGTCGTACCGCGTAGGTAGAAATATATAGTTATTGAAAATACATAGTTATCGAACAAGCCCGTATACGATTTTGAGATATTAATTCAATATATAGTTTTTGAAACTATATATGATTTGTATCGCCCACCTCTACTTTGGCGCCAGGGGGGGGGGGGGAGGGGTCACTTAGTCGTGGTCAAGTCAAGAGCTTGACAAAATATGTAAATATATTTTGTCAAGCTCTTGACCAACCAGCTCAGGGGGGAGGTCATGACCCCCATGATCCCCCCCCTCCTGGATCCGCCGTTGCGTATAGTGAGCTGGTGATGACGATGATACAGGTAGATTGTGACTACAGATAATTTACTACTGACGAACGATTTTTACATCGACTGTACAAGACCAACATTATTTTTCAAATATTTTTAATGTTGATTAATATTGTTTTTGATACATTATATTGATTGTTACAAGGTTGAAATCTATTTATTAACTGTTGTTTTCGATGTGAAAATCTGAACGTAAAACTCTGTTTTACATTACGTTGTTGACGCAAAACAAAATAAAATCGAATTAAAACCAATATATAAAATATGTTATTTATAATGAAAATGGTCTTTTTAAAACAAGAAAATATTTAATCTGATTTAATGCTTGATTTCCAAGATCTCGAACTCCGTATTTGCAATTCCCATAAAATCTAGATCTAGAATTTACCTTCTATTCGGGGAAGTGCGGAGTTCAGTGTAAATACAAATATTTATCTTTCGATCCTCGATAATCCGAGAAGCTTTTAATTAAATTTAAGTAGGTATCTACGTCAATAAATTTGTATAAAACATTATTTACGTCACTTTAAAAATCTTGTTAACTCGTTGCTTAACTTACAAGTTATGGTTTGGTAATAATCTTAACATTATAATATTTCACTTGACTTGGTGAAATTACTTTTATATTTACCGATAGCGCCATCTATTAGTCAGAAGTTAAACTCAATTTGTCAAAGATTAGGAGGTGATAAAAGATGTAACTACCATAAATTATAATTTTTTTAAATACTTTATTTTATTTTGTTAACCTATTGATAGACTAAGTGGCAAACATAAAAGAGAATTATGAAATAAAATTCGTTATTTCAGTACTGCAGACAGTCTTCATTGCTTTTAATCAGATTGTTTGTGTAACAACAACCAAATCGTACGAGACATGTTCTTGGATTGTAATTTTTATGAATGTTATACGTTTTAACTTTACCTAAGTGACTAATCTGACATTAATATATTTAGCTCACTTTATTTTATAGCAAACTTATTCTTTGACTGGTTTAGTTGCGCTATTCGGCGATAGATGGCAGTGGTAGTATCATTTGTTGAACTGGAATACAAACTCTATACTTTAGACGTATACTTTTCCTTCTTTAATTGCGTTTTCCAACTAAAATGCTTCTTGACTAACAAAAAATGAAGCTGCACTTCAAAAACTATTTAGAATCTAACTAGGATTCAAGTCTAGTCAGATTATAATTAGGGTTTACACCCCCGTCTAATAACTAGTTTTTACTACTATTATTATTAGAAAAGTTGTATCAATAAATTATATTTATAAATTGTAGAAGAAAACCTGTTAAGATTTAAAACATTAAAAATGTATTATAGGTACTCTTTTTTATCATAAAAATACAGTAGAAAATACGTCAGTACTGTTACTTTGTAAATAAAAAACGGAATTACGCTTTGAATATTTCTTGTAAAATGGATTCCAGGAATGCGTAGTTGAATATCGAGTGAGTTTGAATAGCAACGACGCGAGCCCCGGGCAGAGTAGTGCAGCAAAAATTATCAGTGCATCTCGCCTCTGCGTGTCCACTAGCCCCGCCTTTCTGCCTCCCCATGACACCGTTAAGGGTGGTACACCCAACCACCCACATCCCCCTGTAGGGAGATGAATTCACGGAATGCATTTCCATCAGGTACGCTTTTCCGTTAAACAATTAATTTGTTTTAATAGAATCTGCTCCAGCTTTGCCCGGGTCACAAAGGCTGTACGTTTGATCTGATTTATCAAATCATTAGTACCCTTCCTACTGATGTTTCGTCTATTAGTAAAAACTTATTGTATGTGATCGTGATATTAAAACTTCTAAACTATTTCTCAGAATTGTATACTAAAAAAGGCAATTTTAATCTACATTAAATTTTCTTGTTAACGAACACATTAGTTATCGATTCTTGTAAAAAGGAATGCTTAGATGAATCTCGAGTGAGATTAATTTTTTTCTACGCAAGAAAGAAAGTATGGTTGGGTTGTGAAAGGTTACGCGCAAGAAGGGAGGGAAATCAGACATGCTGATAGAGATGTATGGAAGAGTAGTAGATACAAGGGCAAGTTGATGATAAGATGATGAAGGAACAGCGAACTCATCGCTTATCACCAAGGCAGTACCTATCATGATGACTGGGGATAAAATGCTGACGTTTAGTAATTCTCGCCTATTTGGCGAAATATATGCAATCCGAATCTTAAACACAATTTTCTTTTTTGACTGACTTTTGTAATGGTCTAAAAAAGTCACATGGTTTTTCACTTAGAATTGACTGTCACAGACCGATAATGAATTCCACCCGCTTCCAATTTGCCTATGAAAATTGTAAACACTCGGACAAATTGCGTTTGGGAGTTGCATTGTCATTAGTGCCCGGCAAGACCTGGGCACTTTATTCTCTGTATATAAATGACGGCCATTTAAATGTCACTTACACAACCTAAATGTATGCAATTATCTTTCTTTATATTTGTCCAGCCAGTTTACAAACGGCCGACATTCACGAACAGACGGTAACAACTGCATGTCACAAACGAGTGGAAACATTGAAGGACATTTGTTTGAAACATCATTTCATTTACTCGTTCTTACTCATTTTGACGCGACTCTATGTTACTATGATAATAATGTTTATAAGATAAGATTGTTAAATAATTGTCAGCGAACTGCTATTCTTTACAGAAAAAAAAACGTCTCCTCTGAAGGATAAAAATATTAAGTCTTTAACTTGAAATGAAATCATAAAATTCTTTATTTAAATAAGAAAAGGTTGCACACCCCTGACCTATCAATATTCTCTCCACTATTAATTTCTTAAGCCGGCTAAACGAAAGCCACATTTAACTGTTAATTAAAAATGTTCATTTTATTTTAGATCTTAACGTCCGCGCAAAGTACTAAGCTATCATAAATCGAGAGGAGCTATAATTAAAATTAGAATGAACAAAAAATAAATCTCAGTCAGTTTCTTTTTCATCGACGACATTTTTTAATTAAAACATCAATGTCAATTGGTTATTTTTAGTACATACAATAATATCATCCTCATCATCATCATTATCAACAACAGCCTTTACCTGCCCATTGTTATCTGGACATGCTTTAATCAAACTGCGGTACTAGGCGGACATAAATCGGGTAGGGGTAAACATTGCATCTTACTTTGACACAGCGTTCATATAATCGTACTCTTTTTGGTCGCATGTGCTTTTGATACAATTGTGTTGTTAAGGGAGGTGAGGAGAAATTTTAAATTGATTAAATTAGTAGCATTCTAAACTACTACTTTATAGTTAGTTTACATACTTTATATTTAAACTAGCTGTTGCTCGCGACTCCGTCCGCGTGATTTTAGAAAAAAACAAAAGTAAGTTATGTGTTCTTCCAGACTATACTATACCAAATGACTTCGAAATCCTTTTAGCAGCTTAGGCTACAAACTCTAGAATCCATCCATTCATCTAAACTTTCGCATTTAAGTAAGATTGATTGGAAAACAACAAATTAAATTCGAAGGACTGTATGTTCGCAAACATTAATTTCATTTTAGTTGCTGGAGTATTGAAGTTCGTCTCCCTCGGCGCTCAGTTTTTCGTTCTGAGAAAGTTTCATTTGTAACAAAGTAATAGAGTTTGCACTTAGCAATTTCCGATCAAACATTTCGTACCGAGGATAAATTACTGTATTCTCGAGTCTTCGCTCTCAAAGTGTTTTAAAATGCAAACTATGTTTTTTTCTTTTTTCAGCCAGCTATTTAGGTGGTTTGTCTTAATAAGAGTTTTGACAAGAAATATTATTTAAAAAAAAATCTCAATGGAAACCTTTAGAGATAATCTAATATTACATCAAAAATTGATTAAAACACTGGCTATCGCCCGCGATTCCGTGCTTGCGCAAATAAAAAAGTCTATGCGGTCTTTCAGACTATATTGTACATCTGTGCCAATTTTCATCAAGATCCATTGAGCCGTTCTGGTGATACCTTCTAAACATAATCCAATCCCCCCCCCCCCCCCCCCCCCCCCCCCCCCCCCCCCCCCCCCGTACATTTAAACTTTTGCATTGATTATTAGCATATTGAGACCATAGTTATTTGAGAAATTGTCCAGGTGCAGGTGTCGCTGGAAGGATTAGGTGGGGAGGCATTTTTAGCAGCGCCATGTTTTCGATCAACTTGAGATTCGTCGTTACGCCACTCTAATTAGTTGCTGAACGATTCTTTTTACATGATTATTACAATGTTAAAAGTTTTCTCATCTACTAGAGAACATTTTAATGGATTAAATTTTTAACCAGTGTTAATCAGAGTAAAATTCTTTGTTAGAAAGTTGTGCCGCTTTGATGTTCACCTCTGAAATAATCGCCTTTATTAAATTCAACTAGGTACTAATTATAGAAGTTAATACTCCTTTTTTATTAAATGAAGTATGTGAATACGGAAGATATTAATTCCTAGTTGTTTTGATTACTTTGTTTACGTTGGATCGAACATTCGAGTTAACTGCATCATCTTATGTTGATACATAGCTACATTGTTGTGCCGTCTAGGCATGATGCGAAGCATTGAGGGTCACTTTCGTCCGATATTGTACTGCAAGTCTACTATTTCCCTGGCAACAAGCCACGACTATTTCCGACTCTAGACTAAAGCTGTCATATTATCTACTAGCTGTTCCCATGCGACTTCATCCGCATAAAATTATAGAAATTCATTTTATTGTTCACATTTGTTAAATTATCAATTGCAAATGTCAAAATGACATGACATGATGACAAACCATGGCAACCTTGCTTCCTTGATGTTGGCAACAACTTATGGTCTCTTCCCCACATTAGGCATTTTATCCAAAATATTTACCCCTAAGTTTAACGGAGTGTAAATATATAGCCTAAAGCGTGACGTAAGTGTAGGGCTTTTTATTAAAAAAAGAGTTATTCGAAAATATGCTATGATTGCTGACATCTTAGGCAACAAAGAAAGATGTGTTTACGCTTTATTATATTAGTATAGATCTACGTTTTGTTTATTACGGCATATGAACATAGCTTTATTAATAAACACGTCGCTGCCAAAATTGTGCCTACATTTATAGATAGTATTGAATTGATTTTGAAGAAAATTTGCTTTCTCATCTATATTATCTGTGACAAGTTAGTTGACCTTTCGAACAGTAATGCTCGGCACCTTACGTCGGGGTCAATATTTAACATCTACTCTAGATATGAGAACGTTTGAAGGTCACTTTGTTGTTTAATTTATTGTTAGAAAATGGAAAACTATAGTTTCAACTAAAATTTTAATGTAAACTTGATTATTTGCCATTTTTAGATCATATCGATATGTCATTGATATTATTAGAAAATAGTCGAGAGTGAAAATAAGATTAATAATACAAGTTTGTATGTCATATTAAGCTGTCGCTTACCATCCTTAGATTAAATCACCGCTTAACGTCAGGTGGGATCGTGGTCATGCGCCGGCGCACCATAAGCCGTTATTCATCATAAATATATTTTTCAATGAAATACAATTGCTAGATTGCGACAAAATAATCTCCGAGGGAAAGTCTGTCAGTTTAGGTAAATAGTATCTACTTCCGAAACGATCGTTCCGTCGGACGTCATCGCATACAGATTGAGAGAGTTGATTAATTAATAGCCTAGTCAAGACAAGTGTTTGTCAGTTGGCTTGCATAATTCGCGCAACAATATAGTTGCAAATAACGCGATTTGTAGTTATTAGCACGCTGCACGGGCGAGGTATAGTGAGGAGCGGTGAGGGGCGTGGCGGGGGTCAGTGCGCTAGCGGCTAGCGATGCACCCTTGCTGCGCAGTAGCCCGCCGTCGTTCAGCAAGTGCGCACATTATGGAATGGCCGTGGGCAGACGAATGGCCACTAGCGCCTGAAGACACGTGCTCGAGTTCCTGTGAAGAGCATAAACAGCGACCGGCGCCAAAACCGCCCGACCCAGACGGACCTGCGCACGCGCAGCCTTATCCAAATCAAAGTTTACCCTACCCGTTTTACTCACCGACCGCGATGGAGCCCCCGCCACCCCCCGACAACTTTCCAACCCTAAAAGGGTGAGTATATTGATTTGTTTGTTTTTGTTTTGATGTTTGCGTTGGAAGACGTGACCTTGACTTTCAGAGTAATGAAAGACCAGTAACATACTTCTAAAGAGGATTGCGGAGAACTTGTTATTGGATTGAATTTCTTGTAATTTTACTTTATAAATATCACGTTGTGATAAATATATTTATTTGTGTTTTTAAGAGTAAGTTTAAATAAATTGTTGAAAGACCAGATGAAGATTGTTGACAAATGAAGAAATTTTTTCGCAAAAAAATGTTGAACAAGATCTTTTTAGCTTCCTATTAAGCTATCTTTATTTTACTTTGTACTGTATTACTATATTTTTTTGAAGATTGTATTTATGCGTGCCAAATTAGTGTGATTTGTTTGTTAGAATCTTGACCTATCCAAGATGAACACGACGACACGGAAGCATGAAACAATCTCGCGCGTCAATATTCTAGATTCAAGGAATTTATAAATAAAAATTCATAAGCTTGTGAATGGGAAATGAAAAAATCTGTTAAAAAAGCAGAACTTTCTTAATACATAAAATATCTTATTTAGGCATCGTATTGTTAGCTCATGGATGTCCCCATTGAGGGGCTCGTAGCCTACCCTTTGTTAGGGGTGATTAGGTCATATTCAAACAGGGACGTCCAGTGCGGGTTGATGAGGGATGCAGGTCGCATCACGATGTTTTCGTTGACCGATTTTATTTAGGTGCTTAAATAACGTTTCAAATATTTGCCGCGTTGAAATATTAAAAATTTCAATAAATAATATATCGATATAACCCCCAAAATATAGTTAAACACTGATTTAAGTAAAATACGTATTAACACTTTGAGCACCGCTGGTAAACGTTATGGAAGTCAATGTGGTCTATAACACTATAAATATGTAAAGAAAAATATATTTTTCTTTGATTTGTAGTCTATAGAAACTCTAATCTTTTATGTGGAATCTTTGGTCTAAAATGTCAAATCACTTCACTTATTTCGGTATAAGAAATCTACAATTTATTATTTAGCAAACCTACGCATAATGTTTCCATTACCATGATTTGTCAAAAGTCCGTGCCGTGCCATTGTATAGAAGGGTTAACTTACATTTTTAATCTAAAATGTAATTTAAAACACTAGCCCTTTTTATAGTAAGACCTTTTCTGTATCATCTAGCGATAATAATTAGTTCTTGCATCCAGGTATAATACATGAAACGATAATAATGACTCTGTCAATCCAATTCTTTGTAAAGGTACACAAAGGATAGACAATAAAGGCAATCTTGTAGAAAGGTACCCGTACGATATTATGCTGCTTGCAGATTTATTAATTTATTCTTTGCTTGCTAACGGTCGACATATAAGATTTTATATTTATAAGGTAGAGATTGTGTTCTCTGATCGCTTTTTGTTTATTTTTGCTGCGGAAGCTTAGTGCTTTCTTTGAAAATCCCGATCTCTTTTCTAATGATCCAGACGTATGGTCATGAAAGGTTTTAGCGAGTCTCGTATCTTTCGATTTTCCCTAGTAGAATAAAAAGTGTTAGGTCGAAAAATGTTTCCCTTTTAGACAATAACTTTTCTTCTTACCTAAGTCTTTTCATCTTACCTAAGTTAATAAACATGCTGTACAGATAAAAAGCACACCGTTTTCCGTCGTATGAAAATACTTTTTTATTTAGAAGATGACTTTATTAGCTTCAGGAGTTTTTTACCGAGCGCGCTGTCTCGTTTTTATTGCGTCGAATGTTAGAAAATTTAATTAAAAAGCTCCGTGATATTTTTCAAAGATGCTTGGGAAAATACAAAGCTTATAATATCCTACGTCCTATGGGTACTTGTACTGCTATGGTTAATTGACTTCGGGAACAATATCCGTGTAATGTTTTTTTAAGTTAATTAAAAGAATATTTATTTATGCGAAGTAACGATGGAAGCAGACGTTATAATATAACATCGACCAATACGAACTTTTATGGAGAATACAACGCAAGGCCGTCGAGTCGCGATATGAGAAATAAGGCAAAAAAACAATTCTTAATAAGTGTTGTAGATTTTTTTCTCAATGAGTTGTCACTGTTTGCCTTGATGAGGCATTTACAGATTCACCGGACTTTACGTGGACGAACGAAACGCTCAGCCTAAACCTTGTTTAAGAGTAACTAAGCTCGAGAGCTCCCTCGGGAGCGACAGGTCGTGCCGTTACTTCGTTATTATTACCGAATTGCGAGGCCGCCGAGCTTTTAGATCGCTTCGGTGGACGCTCCATGCAGTGACTGGGTACATAGGCCCCCGATAGAACCTCGGCTTGGGCTGTCACTCAATATGCATTTAACATTCCATTTCAAGGGTGCCCGATTTGTTTATTTTTCTCAGCAATCCTTTAAGAAAATAAACAAAGACAGATAACGCAATATTTTCTCAAGTATATTTTAATTATGTTAAGCATCTCCGGCTTCTAGCCTGCGAGCTATTTTCACTTTGCCGTCGCGAATCCGAGTCTAGGCAAGTATCGGTTTGTTTCCGTTTATTTTGTTTACACTTATATAAATAAGCAAAGCGGATAAAGCTCCTAGACATAGATTCTATGGAATCTAGGAGCTATAATCTGATTCTCTACAATTTATGTTCGCGTATACTTTTATGTAATTCATATGAGATGCTAAGAGCGTGCTCACGTCTT
Source organism: Papilio protenor (assembly GCA_029286645.1). NCBI lineage: Eukaryota > Metazoa > Arthropoda > Insecta > Lepidoptera > Papilionidae > Papilio > Papilio protenor. The sequence continues at coordinate 774,146 of JAGSMZ010000035.1, read as the reverse complement.
TGACTAAACTATCGCACAACTGTTCTACGATTGTCAATTGTTTCGCAACTAATTCAACTATTTAGTTGCATAAGTTAATATCGAGTATCGTGCGCACCTCCATGTGAGCTCATAGGAATCAAAGGCGACTAAACAGTTGTGCGATAGTTTAGTTTCAGGTGTGCGCACGCTCTAAAAGTAATAGAGTTGAACCAATCCATGAATGTCAGATATACTCAATCCGGTTTTGTGTCTTCATATTTTTTTCCAATGCAACCAAGAAGACTTTAAAATAAACTGAAACAGATGTAAACATCAACATAGATATTATTTCATTCATTGTACACTAATTAGTTTACCTATAGCACATCAGATAATAATATCACGTCATATAAAACGGTTTATTAACTTTAAAGATAATAGCATGCATAAACAAGTGATAAGTTATTGGAATCTGATAGAAATTCCATCCAAACTAAATAGAGGCTCGCTATTTTGCACGAGAATGCACAACTCAATTTTATGTTTTGCGTATGAAAATCCGGGGAAGGGGTACACCCCTTTCTGTCTCCCGCCGTGTGGGTCCACAGTTATACCTCCGCCCGCAGTCGGCCCACCTTGCACCCACCGGCAACCTAACTCTAGCATACAACTGTGAAAGCGACCCTAAGTCAAAGCGAACTTTGAAATGAACATTCCATAGTTATGATTAATTTAGAAGCGCTTTGTAATTATACTCAGCACGCGAAATAGAATGTAGTATGGAGAAAACTGCGAATTGTCTCTTGATTTGTTGCAGGCATTATTTTGAATTTCTAGTTTCGGACGTTAAAAATCGTACAACAAACGAGTAGACAAGTGAATGACGAAAAGAGTTTTATCGTGTTTCATTCACTTTGATGTGAACGTCCAAAGGGTATTTCTCTATTTCCACTCGACGAACGTCACCATTGTAACTCCACTCCAATATGTTCCGTCCGTTCAATGCGAAAAAATCCAATAATTAAATCAGCTTTCGACTGAATCCTTTGAAAAGTATAAATGTTGCGATGTTTTTCCACTATTTTTTGCAATTACAATATATGTATTTAATTTAGTTACATTATGAGTCTATTAGCTTTCGCCCGCGACTCCGTCCTCATGAAATTAAAAAAAAAAACAAAAGTGAGTAGCCTATGTGTTCTTCCAGACTATCCTCTATATATCTACCAAATTTTATCGTAATCGGTTCAGCCGTTTAGGCTACAAACTCTAACAAATATCCATCCATCCATCCATCCATGTAAACATTCGCATTTATATTAGTAAAAGCATTGTTTTTGAACATACTCGTAGTTCTCGTAGCGATGCATTCAGATTCCTGGATTTATTTTTTAAACGTACGTTATTTTTTATTTCTTGTTTTTTTTTCGGTAGATGAATTTCGAACGAATTATTTGAGTATAAAATATAAATATACTCGTAAAATAAATATATTTAGATATGAGCTTATGTCATAGGTGAAATTAAAATTTTAATAAAACGCGCCTCCTTCCCTGTTTTTGTGGTGTTGACTTAGCCGTAGTAACCCCTAATTTAGGGTTGCTACGTACCATTCGGACGCGGCGAGGTCGACGAGTAAATGGAGTAGGCTTTTTTATTTGTTAATATTTAATTTATTCCTTTTCGTATAAAGAAGTTATTAAGCATTCCCAACGCGAAAGCAAAAAATATTACTCATATTGTTTTATGCATATTATTGGCATTAGGTACGCAACTATTCACATATGCATACACGCCGGTACTGAAGATAAGAATGTACTAAGCATATACAGAAATATAAACACGCTCGTTCTGTGATAATTGAAATTATAATTTCCGTTGGAGTGGCATTTGCTTAATAGACAACTATCATAATAATATAATACTGTTACCGTGCGGCTTTATCCGCGTGAAATTGTAAAAACTTTATTTTTGATCGACTTGCCAAAAGAAGGAGGTACTCAATTCGTCTGTATGTTTTTTTATGTGTGTTACGCCATAACTACGCTCCTGGTAGACCGATTTTGAAAAATCTTTTTTATCCGAAAGGTAGTGCTTGCCATTTTTTTTTGTTTAATTTTTGGAGTCGAAGACTACGGCGTAGTTAAATAGTTTAGCTCAAAATCGCGCGACGAAAATTGGGGTCTTTTTTGCATTCTTTGCTTACGTCGCCTAAACTATAAGACTTACACAAAAATGATGTATGGAAGAATTGTAGCCCTTTAAATTTCCTAAATTAAAGTCCGCGATAGCATATATCTATCTATTACGATTGTCGCAAAATTACTATTATACTTTTTTAATTAAAACATCGATTGTATTGTATACCCCAGCTGCAACGCTATTACTCGCGTTCGGTATGAATCCTTATCCAAATAAATATGTCCATCATCGAGAGAATTTAATGTAGATTATAAAAGCCCTTTGAACTATATAAATCCGATCAATAGTTTAGGAGATATCATAAGAACAAAATTACGAGTTGCAGAAAAAATTACCAATTAGTAACAAAGTTTTCTTTCTTGGTTTACGTAGCCTAAACTATAAGGCCTACATAAAAATGATGTATGAAAGAATTATAGCTCATATATCTATCTCTTAAGATTCGCGCACAATAGCAGTTTGTTTCGCGAGAACCATCAATTAAAATGCAATCCACTTACTCTACAACACTTTTATTTTTATTAGGTATGAATCCTTATTCAAATAAATATGTTTTCAGGTTAGAGTATTAAATGTAGATTATAATTGCCTTTTACAGTAGTTAATTCTGTCTGATATTCTAGAAGATATCAAAATATTAAAACTCATGGAAAACAGCGGCATTTCTAAGTTTAATAGCGTGAAAATATATAGCCTAAAGCGTGTTGTAAGTGTAGGGCTTTTCATTAAAGAAGGAATTATTCAAAAATATGCTGAGGTTGCTGACATCCTACGCCACAAAGTAATGTGTGTTTACGCTTTATTATATTAGTATAGAGTATAGTGTTAGTATAATCGATTTCGTAAACTCGAAATTTTATTACAGAATTTTCGTTTTAATTGTTTTTGGGAGCATATCAAGTAAATGTCAGTTTGACTGATCTTAACATGATTGCAAATTTAATTGGTTGTGGTGCTGTCTCGATGAGTAAAAGCCAATTGATGTCGTGTTGGTACGAAATTTGTGATTGGGAAGCCATTATTCAGTTAATGGATATCGTCGCACACTAATTGATATTTCGTTGCGTTTCCTGACAGATATTGCTTGAAAAAATAATTTATCAATTTTACTATCATGTCATGTTAAATTATAAAGCGTTGAGAATAGTAATTGCTAATTGATTTATTACAATAAACCTTTTTTACTACCGAAAAGTCTTAAAACCTGTAACTTCTCACTTCTATGAAAAATAGACATCATGACTTGTTTTTTCTCTAAACCTGTTAGCGTAAACTTGATATCACCATGATATTTACCGTCACGCGTCAAATAAAACTCGTCTTCGTTGCCCACGCGTTGCGACTAATTGAGCGTTTGATTGTCTTAGCAACCTGACAACGTATAAATTTTCTCTTTCAGTTTCTTATAACTCAATCAATTAAATAAATGATTTATCTCTAGTAATTGGTTTACATAATATGGGTTTCTAAACCATTTTTTTGTTAATCTAATACTTACTTAATATGAACATCGTATTAAAACAAATAAAGACTTTTTATTGAATTAATATTCAATACGTAAAGGTTGTATTTTTTAGTTCTTTCAGTATTTAAAATTAGGCAATCTCGTTCGCAACATCGTCTCTTAACAATAAGATCAATAAGATAGGTACCACAAAGACGGTGTCGCGTCGTGTGCTATGTCGTTATCTAAGATTATAAACAGGAAAGATTTTAGTTACGTACTATAAAGTCAAAAACTACTAGATCGATTACTCAAATTAGTATATCGAGTAATTGTTAAAATCAGATTTTCGATTGAAATTGACCTGAGAAACGCACGAAAATTAACGAACACTCCATTGTCGTCAGGGTCGAAACTTTCTGCAAAGTTTTGCCGAAATCGAAACTAAGGATGAAACTTTGCCGAAACCGAAATCGAAAGTACGGTCGGTTACTAAAGATAATCGCTTTAATCTAGATTTGCATTTTATACAATTTTATGTTACTTATTTACATAATGTGTTGCATTGAAACATTTTCAGATACTTATGTATATATATAAATCTAATACTACGTAGGACATCTCTATTTGTAAGCTAGAAATCTCAGAAAAAATAAGATGTCATCTGAAATTGTCTAAGCAGTAAATGTTAAGCGGATAAAGATTTATTTCGTTGTTTTTATATCTGTTTTTGTTTCAATACAGAGAAGCGCAATTTAGTTAAATAAGTCTTCTATTGAAGCATGTCAATACACACTCCTTATATCGTGAAAATAATCCTAATTAGGCACATTGCCCCCTGTCAAGGCCCGTACTTTATAGTTGCTATGTCAACCGCTCGTGGAACGGAAACTTTTCTTCCTGTTTTCCTCTAATTTCCGATCGAGGTCGACGTCAAGAAAACAACCAATTAGTCTGACATGTTATTTCCTTAAGAAATTAGGAATATAATAAAATGTTCTTATGTTGCTACCTTATTGAGAATTTCGTACTTAAGTAATCTATCATGCGAATAACTAAATGTTATTAATTTATTATTAGCTTTTCCTCTCCACGCGGAATTAAAAAACAAAAGTAGCCTATGTGTTATTCCAGACTATCTTCTACGTCTATGCCAAAAATCGAGATAATTTCAGCAGTTTAGGCTACAAACTAACAAACATCTTTCTATCTAAACTTTCACATTTATAATAGTAGATAGTAGGAGTAATCGTAAATACGGATAATATTGTGATGTTTTATTTTGAGGTCGCCTACTGTTAACGAACGTGTCCATTAACCAACTCCCTGTCTATTCTATTTGCCAAAGAATAAACAACAACGCAAATGTCAATAGAAGTTTAAGTTTATTTTTTTTATGGAAATCCATTCGTCCAACAGGTCGTAATATGTGGAACACATGACGATTCTTGTTGTTTTTTGTACTAATAAAAATCCATTTATCTATCCATCTAAACCTTTGTATTAATATTGCGCGAAGTATCTGTATATGATATAACATTTGTTATGAGGACTTCGAGATGTCCTTCTCGGAATGGAATACAAAGTTTGTGTGTCCATATAAATTTCGAGTTAGTCCTCTTATCGAAACTACGAGTTTCCCCTGCCAATACACAATAATAAAAATCTGTTGTCACTCCTTTATGACACTTCTTACTTCGCAATACGAAAAAAAATCAGCAATATTGTTTTTTTCCGATGGATTTTTTTACAATCGATACCTAATTGTACTGAAGTACCGCCCAACATTGTACTACGTTTTTAAACTATACTAGTTAGCTAATTTAAATCGGATGTTATGAGCTTCATAGTTGCAATCATAACCGCTTAATAAACATTGATTACGTTGTTTATTATCGTAAGCCTAAATTAGAACAAGGATTGCTTGCAAAAGTGAGTTCTGGTAACGGAAATATAGGGACTTAATGTTTGATAACAAATCTCGAATTTCAAATTACAATGTACCGCTTTAAATAGACGTGCTACTGTTATGCTAGTTACAGTGACGCAGAACAGTAGGATAGACAAGTAGACCTATTGTTGTACTGGTCTACTTATTACTACCTCACTATGCCGCCCTCGTGGAGACATATTTAATTTTGTGTTTCGTCCAAATAGAGTTTAATAAATGTGCAGTACTGATTGTTGATATAATTTTGTTTTAATATACATCAGAATAATTCCACAAATTCTTTGTGAAATCTGTGAATTTACACTCTATTCGTGACTTAATAAGATTAAATTTCGCACCGAATGTTTACCTTAATAGGAGAATTAGTTTCCAAATCTGATCTTAGTTTACCTACAAACTAACACCGGGCGGAGGCCGCGAATTAATCCGATACCCACTCACCCTGAGGGATGACTGCCGACTCCCGAATATGGTTCAATAGTATTTGGTGCCGACACCAGATTAATAAATGTAAATGTTTATTTAGTTTATAATATCTCACGAAAGTTCATACAATTTAACAAACTAAGGTTAAAAATTATTATAGTTATTTTTTCAAATGTAATCTACCAAGAAAAATAATATACTTACGTATTTTTATAAAATAGGAGAAAAGCTCACGGTATAATATCTACATAGGTATTGAAATTTCATGTAACGCATTTTCATAAGAAAGTCTCCGAAGCAGTGATAAGAAAAATTGGTTTCGAGAAAAATTCTCGCGAATTGATTTCTAAGCAATAAGAAGTCTTATAAATTCTTATTCTTTTGAAAGCTGATCTTTTGTATTAATTGTTAATATGAAAGAATTCAAAAAGGTGTGAGACATGTAACCATTATCATCATTTTGTATTGTTAGTAAAATAATATTAATTTTCATTATGTTCAATACAATAGAATCTCAGCTATATCGGGCGAGACGTCTAGGTTCACTGTCTCGAGGCCGCAAAAGTTTCAAAAATATTTCTCAGAAATACTGAATATGTACTAAATATTTTTGAGATAAATTCGTTAACAATGAATGTTAACATGACATTAAACTGGGAGTTGGGGTCGAGGTTTGAACGCAAAAATTATCAAAGATCATTCGATTTTCTATTGTTCGATTGAAAGAACTAGTTCGGGTATCTGAAGGCACGAGATATTTTTTGTGTATCGAATTTAAATGACAAAGGATTTTTTTAAAGTATGACGTCTATAACAGCTACTATATTTACCAGGTATGAAAATATGAAGTTTCAATATCTTAAATAAATAATATAATAGCTACCTAATTAAACTATTAATTTAATTAAAGTTCAACAAACTATTTCTTTGATTTCAAGTAATACAGAAAAACATATTTTTTAGCTTTGTCCGTAAATTCGTTCTCACAGAATTAATCCTCCTCACTATGCGTGCGGTTTCTAAAATAACTGCTTGTTGAATCAGACCCTTAATCCATTGAGAGAGAGCTTCTTAAGATGTTATTATGATTGTATAACGTTATGTTATTTTATTATTTAAATAAGAGAGAAAAATGACTGAAAATAGGGGAATTAAGTATGTATGATTTTTCAAAGCTACTTGGCGATCGAGCGTAATATATTTAATGGCGGTGTGAGCTATATTTACTCTTGGCATTGGCGAGGTGAGATCTCTACATAATCTTTGACGTTGTGTGCACCGGCTACTTTATTGCCAAAATGCGAAAAATTTAATTAAATTACAACACGTAATTATACATTTTTTTGTGCCAAAACACGAGTAGGTTCGAATACATTTTTTTCCCTACATCATTATTTTGTTAACTGTGTAATGAAATGTATAATGTTTGCCTTGTTAAGGGATTAAATGACTTTGTTATTATTATTTAACTGTAACGTAAACTTTTACGTTACAATTAACCAAACGTTCGCATTGAATTTTGTTTTTAAGTTTGTCACGTAAATCATTCGAGTATGTTGATGAAGCAAGTTAATATAACTTAATCGTCTAGCTTCTTAAAGCTAACAAAGTCTAAAGAGACTAAACATATAACAAAAGTAGCGAACAATCGATTCGATGTGACTAATAATATATTTCAACACAGTAAATTTTATAAAGTAATTAAATCGAAGATTCCAATAACATAGCACAACCATAACAATAATTATAGCAAACTAGGCTTTAGGTATTAAACGTAAATGTCAATAAAATTTTAAAACGCATTAATACATGCGTATTAAATTCTGATATCAAGTTTAAAATAGTACGACGTATTTAATCTTTGCAGAAAATTCCATTGTCAACAAGTCCAGACTATAGGCGTAGTTAATATTACATTTAAATACGTCAACACTCATATTTCATACCGGATACTGAATCGACATATCTTCCACGTTCGTTACTTCTAGAAGTATGTCTTTAAGAAGGTTATAATTAATTGGTACTGCGTGGTGAGCTTGTTTACATTCAATTTAAGTGGAAGATGTATAAAAATACTTGAACCTTTATCTTATTGGAATGTCAGACTTGTTTACTTTTAAAACTTGTATAGCGACATGTCTGATATGAATACGAACTATAACTCTCATATCTATATAGATACGGAACGTGCTGCCGACATTGCTTTTCAAACTTTATGTTCGCAATTTCGAAAAGTTTCGCAAAACACAATTTTAAATAACGGCGGGAGGTAAAGGGCTTCCGGGGCTACGTCACAGAGCTCCTTTGTTTGTACAATCTGAAGTCTAGGTAAATTAAACGCGTACCATAGAGTTTGAATACCTTTAGTGTTAACTTATAATACATATACGGACTTAGTTAATAATATTTCGATGGTTAATAATAATCCTAGTATGAAGAATTAACTGTATAAATTGAAAATGTTGAGCTATCTATTTAATCTGTAATATTAACGACTTATTACAATGTAAATCTATACTAATATTATAAAGAGGAAAGTTTGTATTTTTGTATGTATTTGATTCACGCAAAAACTACTGGGCCGATTTTAAAAATCCTTTCACCATTGGAAAGGTAATTTATCGGTGAGTAACATAAGCTATATTTTGTATTTTTTAAATTTCACGCGGGCGAAGTCGCGAGCAACAGCTAGTTCATTAATAAAAAAAAACAATTGACGCTATGGTTTTTAATTTGAACTTGGTGTTAAGCTTTCTACATGAGAAAAGCAAGGGCGGATTACGGATTTAATCTATTAAATTACCACAATCCGGACCATGCAGTCGACGCTCCACCTCATTATGCCTCACAAGTTGCTGCCTCTGACAGTCAGGGTAATATGATATGCTCGTTAATTATTAATTAACGGAAGGACGGTATAATATCTCCAATTACCGAAAACAGGTAACATGGATAGGTGATAATCGAGTAGTCTACGGTGTTCTCTTATTATAATGATATATTTCACCGGATATGACGAAGTGACGAAATAATTGGTTTTCCGGATGTGTTAGTATCGCAAACATCCGCCGGATACGTGTTCCTTTTATTTAAATGTCGTACAAACAACGGTCTCGATATTGCTAATTGTACTATTTATAACAAAACAAACGAAAGTAAACAAGATAAACTGTCTCGCCTTTTGAACTTACTGCCGTAAACACTATTTGTAGCAGATTTACTGCTATAAAGTACTTGGTACAGAATGTTGCAAAAGTGGACCCAATCGTCGAACGTCACACCGTTACCGTGAATTTTACCATACAAATCCCAACGAGTGACGCAAGTTAATACCATACAACAGTAGGTACATATGTACGTATCGATGACTTTAAATTTAGCTTTGAAAAAATTGGTGACTTTTTGTGAGTGACATTTTGTATTAAGCGTTGGAGTTCAAAGAGAGTTTGGTCATGCGGTGTGATTCATGCCTTACGTGCCGCAAACGCACCACCGGTATGGTCTCACAAAGCATCTGTACCAACATTAAAAAACGTAAATTGGAACTGCCAAAATTTCAACCGCAGGGTGCAGTAACGAAAAAACAAATTAACGGTTTGAATTGCCAGTTAGCGGACTTTTTGAAACTGTTCGATTTCACGTAACTCAATTAAAATTTTTAACACATCTCTACATTTGAACCAGGCTAACTTTGGCTTGACGAAATGTTTGTAATTAAAAGTGGTCGCTTGCTCTATTTGATAGAAATCTAATTTAAAAATACCCAACGATGTTACGTCCCGGTTTCATTACATTTTTAACCTAATTAAATGATATTCCTGTATATAAACCTCTTCTTTACAATTTATTTAAGAAACATAAATAGTTGTGTTAAAAGTTGTTATAGTTGTTATATATTCTTCCTCCTTATCCTACTCCCGTAGGGCCGGCGCAACAGGTTATTGTCCTCCACATCGCGTACCATCTTTCGACTGCATCATCACTTCCTTCAGGTAGGATCGTGGTCAAGCGCTAGCTCAACAAACACAAAAAAAAACATAACTATATCATACGCCACCTCAGTCATCACTCCCTTCTTGATCATGTCACCTTTCACTCCATCCATCCATCTGTTACTAGGTCTACGTCTACCGGTGTACCTCCACACTCATAACTAACGTTCTCATTATCATATGCGATTCATCCCTCCTCATAACATGCCCATACCATGCTAACGTTTACTCCATACCTTCTCTACCACTACTCTCAAACTCGATCGATATCGATCTCGATTATATTCCTTATTTGTGATAGTGTATTTTTCATTATTTTGCTTTACATTTAGATGACTTTAGGATCGCATACCAATTCAAAAACCCTCTTACTCTACGAAGTATAATTAAATTACCTAGGTTTTAATTCCTTCGTTAGGTTGTTATTTCAATGTGACATTTAAACCTGGCAATGAAAAAAAAATTGCTTGGGCGTACAGTACAAAGTACAGTGAAGTTACGTAAAACGATTGCTTTTACAACGAAACTTTTAATCAGCCTTATACAACAAACGAATCGTATTTCAAAGTGAAGTAAACAAGTGCTAATTGCTTTATTCATTAACTTTAAGGTGCTTTGCCAGCATTATTATAACCTTGTACATTAAGGTTTCATTGATATTTAATAAGTAAACATATACTACACACTCGTTCGCAAAAAATATATGCATTTATATACTTAGTAGGGCTATCATCTCTTGGGATTTGACTCCAATTATTTGGGTTCTCAAGTCGCATGAATACGCAGGCTAAGCTAGGTACTTATCATCTATGGAGATGGGGTCATGTTTTTTCATTGCCAGTATTCGAGTCTATGTTTATTAAAAGTTGGCAGCCCTATGTACACACTATTACCACTTTTAGAGCCAAACAAAGTAGCAACAGGTCGCCTAATGTATACTAATAAAGAGGAAAGATTTGTATTTTTGTATATATTGAATTAACTTAAAAACTACTGGCCCGATTTTAAAAATTCTTTCATCATTAGAAAGGTAATTTATCTGTGAGTACCATAGGCATACATTATTCATTTTTACGCGGACGAAGTCGCGAGCTACTGCTAGTATTAAGTAAAATAATTGATGAAAGAGATATTATTATTTGAACAACATATCTATATTGTTATTTTGATTTCAGAGAAACGCCGAGGGAGTTAAGAAACAAAGCTGAGAAGCAGCGACGTGACAAATTAACCAAATCTATAAATGAACTGAGCAAAATCGTGCCGCCTGTGCTTGCTATGAACCGCAAGGTTGACAAGACAAGCGTGCTCAGACTTACAGCGCACTACTTGAGATCACATCAATATGGTGAGTATTATGATTCTGTCAGTCATATTGTTCTGTTTTAAATTTATAACGGGAATTACATTCTGGAGAATAATTCGAATCGAAAGACTCAATTATTTGAAATTGGAACCCGTTCAGACTATAAGAAGTAATGTGTAATGTAACCGACATTGGTATTATGTGCCCGCGACAAATATTACCACCTCATATTCAAGAGTGAAATAAAATTGGGTTGACTTTTACAAGAAAAGACAAAAGAAAGCTCCTCACAACATACAACCGTACTTTGAGAGAAGAAGCGATGATCGATACAGTACAGCATTTAAATCGATACGTTGGTACGCGACATAGCATTGCTAAATTCTTTTTTTTTTTAATTAACTTGAACAATAACGTCGGCTTTAAAACAACCTTCACTTGTTTTAAAGCCGATGTTATTGTTAAAGTTTTGTACTTACAAATTATAAGAAAAAACAACTCGAAGAAAACTAAAAAGTTTTGGGTTAGTTTACAAGTAGAGAAGTCGAATAAACACAATATTTTTTTCTTTAAACAAAGGGTATCATTAACCTTAGAGTTTTTTTACATCAACATCTACGGACTCTTGGTCCGTACTCTTTTTTGCACAGTTTATGTCTAACCTTTGAGTTTAGCAATTTCTAGTTTTCTTTAAATTTTTAAGGCTTTCAAAGAAAAGGTTAATAAAAGGTTTTAAATTACTTGCGGGAAATGGAAAGAACGTTAAAGTATACATTATTAAACAGTACGCTGCCTCGACCGCTAGCAATTGATGAGGTCTATTATTTTTAGCCATCGATTTTCTGTTGTATTTGCAATTGTATTGTACTTAGTGCCATAGGAATGCTATCTAAACATACGTCTAAAATGTTTGTACATAAGGTTGAAATTCGAAAATCAACATTTTTTCATCTGATTTATTAGCTACCTTTTGTTTCTTCGAAGTTAATAATGAGTAGGTTGGGGTCTATCAAATATGTACACCAGTATAGAAGTATTAAAGACGAGTTGTCGCCCACAAACTTCGTTAGCGCAAATTTGGACCACCCAACTCCATTTCGACAGCGCGGAATAAAAAAAAAGTAGCCTATAATATGCCCGTCTATGACATCTACCCTTTAGTGAAAGACCCGTCGAAATCGGCTCAGCCGTTTCAGAGATTGTCCGGAACCAACGCGGCTTACGGGCAGACAGACAGACAAAATTTTTTTAAATGCGATTTTCGTTATCAGCAACGCAAATAAAATCTTCCCGAAATCTGGAATTTTACTTTTGATATTACAAACAGACACTCTAATTTTATTACATGTATAGAAGATATAGATATAGATATTATAGATAAGTGTTATATCTGCAACGTATAGAGAACTGCGTACTACGAGTGTATCTTGTACATATTATAATGTAATTGTTTCCGTTGTTGGTGAGAAACGTAGTAAAAATATTGAGTCAGTTTTTGTGACGCAGTATGTACCCGATCTCGTTAAACTACGCTTTGGTTTGTGAATAATTTTCTAGTTTCGCCACATTCCATATAATAATTGTTATAGCTTGGAATGTGAACTCCACCTATACTAGTTACCTCGTTATCCGTGCAAGTATCGGATGCACTATTGCAGTATGTGAAGTATTGTGTTGTGGTTTTGTGAAGTGGTGGCATAAACTATATAGTCGTGTTGCTTCTGTCATGACATTTAAACCGATAATGGAGACTTCTTGTCACCTTTTATTGTTGTCCTTCTGATCTCAATTAATTATACTATATTAAGAATGTTTAAGTCTTGTTTACAAATTATATACGTCGGTAGTGATTAATTTTATGCTAGGAATTTGAAGGTTTTATTTGTATTTTTGTATTGCAATGATTCACAAAGTTCCAAATGGTTCGTGGATGATTTGTAAATGGTTCGCACAGCACAAAGGTGTATAGTTACAATGAAATTTGCACAACTAACAACAGGGCTCCTAGTACGAAAATTTAACAAACAAAAAATAAATTGCCAGAAATTATTCGTAAAAATTGTAGTAGATTTCTGCATCGTCTATCGGACGTAAAGTATAAGCCCAATTAATCTTGTCATCTCGGAAATCTAACTTCAATAATTTAATTTCATTAATGATATTATATCGGAACTTTATACCTGGTATCCTGAATTTCGCTGCAGTGGAAAGTCTGATTATTTGTAATAAGGAATTGTTTATGAGAAAGGCAGATAAGGTTTACGCCTAATAATCTAATCGTCAATTATTCTGAAGTTAGTATTGCAATCTATACAATGATACAAACGTGAATTTCCACTGCCGAAATATTTGTACAAAAACATGTTCTCGTCCCTTTCATTTTCTTTTTAATAACTGAGACAACATTATAATTTCGTATAATTGTTGTGGCAATGCACACTCACGGTATACGTAAGTACGAGTAGTTGCAACGCATCTCGAATATTTTGCGTGACTCACTTGTTGAATATTAATTTCATACTTGTATGGAAGCGGTCGTACTACTAAACATTATAATAATTGTGCATTGTTTATAGATAATCTAATAAACTGCATTTTAAATATATTACCAAGTTATGGATGTTTTTTTTTTCTCTTTTAAGATTTATTTTGATAACATTTTAATTTTCAAAGACCGTTAAAATAATTAATTTTAATAAAAGTGATGATTAAATTATTTGAAATTCATGAAACTAAATCTTGTGAAATGAACATTAGGTTCAGATAAAAGAAAGCCTTATAACAGGAAAGTTTTTTTTATAAGTCTTACTGCCGAATATTAAAACGACATTTAAATATGTAACACTAAACGTATTTCTAATTATAGGTGCGCTTATGGAGCGAAGTGTGAAGATTCGTTTCAAAATCCGGCCGTTAGCGCTATAATTTAGGTCGAGTTGATTTAAAGAACGTTATATTGCCAAAAGTATATACGTAACCTTTGAATATTTTATTTAGCCTCGTAAATTTTAAGTAAAGCAAAATTAAATTGGTTTAAGTGGTAATGCAACTAATGGGGCACTTAGTGCGCTGGTTTATTTAAAAGCTGTTTGTTATTTATTAATTAAATTCTATTAGGTCACCACCTCCCAGCCCATATACGAGATAAATTAATTAGTTGCCGCGTAGAGTGCATAAAATTTTTATTTTATTTTGTTACCTATTTGTACTTTTTTTTTCTGCTTATAACTTGTACTCTATAAGTACAAGGTGATACTATTTACTAAGAACTTAGTAGGTTTCAGTTGATCTGAGATTATTCATCATCACCAGCTCACTATACGTTCCCACCGAGGGGCTCGGAGACTACCCTAAGAAAGGGGTGACTAGGCCATAGTCAACTATGTCAGCGTGCTTGACCTGATACTGGGCCAGCGTGGTTGACCACGCTAGTCCAGTGCGGGTCGGTTGACTTCACACATATGTGTGAATTTCTTTGCCGATATGTGCAGGTATCATGATGTTTTCCTTCACCGTAAGAATGTCGGGTAAATTACGTACATATGAAATTCAAAAGTCATAAATCACATTGATACATGGCGGGATTCAAACCCAAGACCTGTAGATTACAAGTCAAGTGCTTAAACACCTGAGCCACTGACGCTCTTAATCTCTGAGATTATTATTAATTTTTCATAATACACATTACACACTCACTTTAGAATACTAGTATAGCATAAGAATATTACAACAGACGCAGATAAGAAAAATAGCCATTGAACTAGATAAATGGCCAGACTATTGATTTATGCTATTTCGGAGCAGACGGAAACGGTGAAGATTTAAACTAATAATAGAGATATATTTAACTGTCAATAATGTCAACGGACGCGAAAACCGGAACGACACCAAAGTAGGAAATGTACAAGCATTGACCTATCAATTTAAATAGATCAGTATAAATATCGGAAAAGTTATGGCAATGGCAACTTCCTTAGCAACGCACCAAAATTGTCGGAAAAAAGGCGTTGGTTGTTGTGGCAACCGTTTCACGGGACAAACATAATATCATTTCTCGGGCAAGATCCAGAATCGAACTTATTAGTTGTGTGTTATGACTATATTGGAATTTTTGTAATAATTCTTGTTTATAATATTTCTATAATAATATAAAATCTTAAAATAAGTAACCAAAGTTAAAGATTTTGTTACATCTTGTATCGATGTTATTAAATATTCTAAGTCTATTTATAAATGACTAGCCATTGCTCGTAATTTCGTCCGCGCGAAATTAATAAAAAGGAAAAAACATAACCTATGATACATGGCGGGATTCAAACCCAAGACCTGTAGATTACAAGTCAAGTGCTTAAACACCTGAGCCACTGACGCTCTTAATCTCTGAGATTATTATTAATTTTTCATATTACACATTACTCACTCAGTTTAGAATACTAGTATAGCATAAGAATATTACAACAGACGCAGATAAGAAAAATAGCCATTGAACTAGATAAATGGCCAGACTATTGATTTATGCTATTTCGGAGCAGACGGAAACGGTGAAGATTTAAACTAATAATAGAGATATATTTAACTGTCAATAATGTCAACGGACGCGAAAACCGGAACGACACCAAAGTAGGAAATGTACAAGCATTGACCTATCAATTTAAATAGATCAGTATAAATATCGGAAAAGTTATGGCAATGGCAACTTCCTTAGCAACGCACCAAAATTGTCGGAAAAAAGGCGTTGGTTGTTGTGGCAACCGTTTCACGGGACAAACATAATATCATTTCTCGGGCAAGATCCAGAATCGAACTTATTAGTTGTGTGTTATGACTATATTGGAATTTTTGTAATAATTCTTGTTTATAATATTTCTATAATAATATAAAATCTTAAAATAAGTAACCAAAGTTAAAGATTTTGTTACATCTTGTATCGATGTTATTAAATATTCTAAGTCTATTTATAAATGACTAGCCATTGCTCGTAATTTCGTCCGCGCGAAATTAATAAAAAGGAAAAAACATAACCTATGATAAATTGCCTTTCTAACGGTAAAAGAAATTAAAAAATCGGCCCAGTAATTTTTACGTGAATCGAAAACATACAAAAATACAAATCTTTTCCTTTATAACATTAGTATAGATACATTTTGCTATGGCTTGAAATCGTGAAGTCCTGTAAAGGACGTCCGAGATGTTTCCGTCTGTTGCTAAGAAAATAAATCCAGAAAGTCTTTGAGAGGATTTCTCTGCGCGGTATAAATAAGGAAATAAATATTTTCCAAAGGAACAAACATCATTACGAGAAAATATTTTAACTATAAATAAAATGTTTTCCCGATAAAAAGGTTTTTTAGTTGCCGGGTAATGAAGTTCTTAGAACATTGGAGATTTACAGATTTAGCTGATGTTTTTCTTTAACATTTTCTCTCTTAAAGCCTTTATGTTAAGATGAAATTAAAATCGGGTATGATCATTTCTAATAATCCTTTATCTGAATACCAGAATACATATCACGTCAATAGAAAGGAGCTTTAATATAGTCTAGTAGAGATTTTATCAAAATTTCGGTTTAAGCACTCGTATTTGCTTGAGCGGGAGGTTAAATAAGTACACAGGGCGAGCTTTCATCTACTGACCCAGAAAGCTCCCTTGCATTGAGTAATCGATAATCGTTCCCTGCACAGACGGGTATGCACTCAACATCGCCAACGAGGGAGATAGTTACGGTTTAATCTAACATCTATTTTATCCTTGATTTAATCTACAATACTTTGTTACTGGTAGGTGTTTATTTTTTTTTTAATTAGGAAATTAAACAAAATATTTGATAATGTTAACAATATAGCATTATTGTTATTGTAACTGTATAATAATTAATTTGTTTTTAGTTATAATCTTAACGCAATTAAGACGACTGTAAATAAAATAAAGCTGCAACAATGCCCGCTCGATAACTGATTTAATTATATTTACACATTATAATGTACTAGTTGACCCCACAGAACTATCTCTGACTGAACTGTCTTAACTAATAATATTGAATTCAAATGTTCCTCAATTTATAATATTTCTCTCAACTTCTTTAACACAATAAGATACAAGAAAAAAGATTTTCTAAAGCGGTCCAGCTGTTCACGCGTGATGCTACCAAGGGAAATATGGATTCATTTTTATATTTTAAAAACAATAGCTATGAGATCTATGGTTATCATAAGTATTTAATTAAACAATTCTCGTTTAACTATATCTGATTTGTTATTTCAGGTGTGAATAGAAAGTAAATCGCAATGTTAGTTTATGCAACACGTGTGGAATGACACATTTGTTAGTTAATATGAACATATCTATTTTAATATCACTGTTCGATAATAATTTGTATCAAACTTTTATCACTTAATAAGAGAAAGAAAGTAAACTTGTATACACTAAAGAGAATACCGAGGAGATCCAAATTGGACCTTGGTCTTCGAGAATAAGAATTATTATTCTCCGTCGGCTCTTGCCACCTCAAGCAAATCAATTACTTGTCCACCTCTTTATCCACCGATTCCAGGGACGAACTACAAGGTACCAATTCGACAGTCCCAAGTGTGAAAATACAACGTAAAAACCTTTTGAACTTAGATCCACGTTTCTAATATAATAATGATATTACCGATTGAGTATAATTTAATTTTAAGTTTGTGCACTTATGTGCGTCAATGTACATCTTGTAGATTTAAAAATATTATAGAAAATTTAAAACATGAATTCTTAAAATAAATACTAATTATTTTCACACTTTGTAGCTAAAAATAGCAGCAAGCTTTTCTGTACAACCCTAAGATGAAATTTCTTTGAACTTCTTTCAGTAAAATATTACATTTTCTTAATGATAGGTTGTTTGCAGAAACCCGACTGATTTATTCAATATTGAAAACATCTACCTACGGGGAAATAAAAATAGAACTTTTGTGGCATCGTAACAATACTTAGCTCCCCATTATTGACTTCGATCTTTTGCGCGTCTTTACATTCAACATACTGTACGAGATGTTTCATTTGTGTGCGTGAGTGTATTTTCGTCTAGAAAAATCTCTTTCAAGGATTTGTTAAACGAATATATACACTTACGGATGGGTTTTCTTGTACATTACAAAAGACAAAAAAAGTAATCGTTTAGAGAAACAGTTTAGTATGGTATATTGAACACCTCGGAGCGCCCATTAAGTTTTACGTGTCCGGAAATAATTGCAAATGTAATCAGCGCCCTGTGTGTTATAATATAGCGAAAGATGACAATTATACTAAAGCGGTTACATCTTAAACAATTCATGTTACTTATATACCTTCAAGATCACTTATTAATATCAAATATTGTTTTTCTCCGTGTGCACTTTTTACTAGCGTGATTTTATCCACGCACAATTCCATATTTGCCAACATTGTTTATTACGTCGCAATTTTCGTCCACACATCCTTTAAGCTTATTTTCGGTAACGGGATTTTAATTAATATATATATATATCGGCTTGAGCTAGCACGATATCAGAGTTACTACTACTCGAGATCACATGTGGGCGGCCATGGGTAAAGTCGGATTCCAGGAATACATTCACAATACTTCAGTCAGGATATCATCGATCTACCAAGCTCCTATCGTTCAAACAATGTTCTCGCAACGATCCCTATTTTCAGAATGATCTAAGTTCGAAAGTCGCTTGGCAGCGCTTGTGTTCTAATTATGACTTAAATTCAAATTGATTTCTTCTTCTGATTGCGACACGGCCATCCTGCGAACACCCGTCCTCGGGTGATGTTACTCACGTTCCGCTCGGCCACTCCTGGCCTAACTACGCTTATTAACAACAACATACTCGTAAAGTCTAGAAATTTAATTCATACTCGCCAACACTAACACGCCTGAAACATGTACCACCGTCGTTCAAATTTTAGTACTTTCAGCGTTATACTCTCAACTCACACAAACTCCACCGAGTAAAAACCTCTAACGCCTCGGCTCTCCCGCCGAATCTCTCACTGCGGCCCTCCGGCCAAATCTCTCCACGTCCGGCTCCGACGTGCCAACTACACACAACGGTCCTCCAGACCCCGACCTCCGCCAGAGTTAAACCGCGCACCGCACATCCAAGGACTACGGCTACGTTAAAACTTCTGGTACGGTCGACCACAATACGGTAAAGACCCTTACTCGAGTTTATGTCATCATCAACATCGACTGGTACATGACTCACAGGCATCCTTTAACTCCGTGTTTGTAACTACAAACTTTCAACACTCTACAGTTGCAAGTACATCACACTGTAACCACCATGAAAACTACTAACCACCATCTCAGTTTACATTAGTGCTACTCCTTGCAAATAGCGTACGGAACATACAAAGCAGTCACCACGCACCTCTTCCAACGCATAGTGCTGTCACGGACACATTCTTCACGTCATTAGTGATTACATAGTCAATTACTGGATGAACCGAATTTTTGTAACATCGCTGGTTAACACCAACCGCTATCTTACCGCGCCTTAAACCGATAACTCTTACACGTCTCGGCCATACTGACATTAGCACGTCCCCGTGCTATTTGCATGCTGGTCTTTCAGGCTATCAGACATCATATTAGCAAAGTAAAGACAACGAAACCACAGAGTTTACTGCATTCACCCACTAGTGTTATGCTAACATTATAAGTGCTATTACGATTGTTATTCCCTCTGGTCAGCTTATAATTTCGTTCACAAATAATTAAGCTATACAAACTGTAAGAATATTTGACCTCAAACATGGAAACATCTCCAAAACAAAATTACATCTCCGTTACCAACTTATGACAACAAGGTTCAAACCTCAACACACGGCCATACTGTTCACCTCCTGTGAACATTCCATACCGACCCATATGATGCCAATCTGCAACCATTTGTCAGCTCAGTTGGAACGTTAATTATATCAAATTTCTTAAATTTAGTAGAAGCCAAACTTCCTTTTTCATTTTACAGATCTTAAAGCCATGACGTTAACTAAGGGAATAGTAATCGGTAAACAAAACATGCTATTATCCCTAACCCCAAACACACCTTTTCTTTCATTTACTCGCTATCGTAACTTAAAACCATATTTCGGATCAATTAAACCTGATTACGCTTAAACACATTTAATAGCTATACGACCAGCTCTATAATTGGAAAGTGTACAGTCAGTTCTTTGACTACCAATGTCATCGAAGTTATCACGTGTCAAAGAATCGTATTCCGGACGATGCGTTTATCCCGAATTCAAGCGTTACGTTAACATTACTATGACTATGCCTTGGGTTTAAACAAAAGTTTGAAATTACAAAGATGTTCCAGATTACAAGACTGCATTAGCCGATACACAAAGAAAGAGCATTTAAATATCACATTAAATAATGACCAAAGCAGAGTTGGCTAGCAAGTTCTCAGTTTGCTAAGTTCAATTGCATACAACAAACGTTAATATCAACCACTTCAATTTTAATCTCTAACTAATAATTTTTATTAATAGAGTTACAACCTAAACAGGCGGTGCTATCCGATATCATTTGGTTCTGCTTGCTAAAATTCCACAATTGTTTAAAACTACGTCAGCGGTTATAAATGTAATGCGTAGCTGTGTGTACATCAGCTTAGAACCGGTACAACAGATCAGTTCACGTAGTCTTAAACCGATGAGCTGCAGCTCAACAACTAAATTAGCAGCCCACCGCTCACCGCGATGTACCACAACTATGGGTGCCCATAAGCCTCTAACCGTTCGATGACTCGCCGCTCACACGAACTATAACCCATGTAGGTATAAACTGAATTGATCCGCGAGCCGGTTCACCGATACCCTTCACTAGCGCGAACTGTGAGCCGATCTCAGATCATCAATTTTAGTAAAACTACCACTGGCTAGTAATGAGCTAAGAACTCGATATTTCGATTAGGACAGGTTTTGCGACTTACTGTGCACTAATGCTAGATGTTTCACTAAGGTTCACAAAAGAGAATAACATTTCACGAGTAACTACTCTTAATAACAGCACGCTGAACTATTGCTCACTTTTTTTTGTCAGTAGAGGATTGATAACACGTACGGGGAACGTCAAATGATTTAATTCAATAATGTTTTTAATTTTATTCAAACTGTCATAACCGACATGTTTGACATCTAAATTACTCGAAGTATTATTTCAAATTATTTTAACAAGACAACTTTATTTTCCCCAAATAGTACCACCATCATTAAAATAACATCTGATAATTACAAATTAACAATAATAACAGATTCACTAAGCATTTCCGTAAATAATTACAACATACTAACAACCGAAATACCGAACTGTACTATTGTTCAGTTGACAAACTATCTCGAGTCACTTAGATTTAAATCATCTAAGGATACTAGAATACATTACGCTCATTACCCTCTAATCTTACAGCCCAACACACAAACTACTAAAGGAACGAACTCACCGGATCCTTGAGACATCAATACTTTGTCGATTTTAACTAGTTGGACATCTTACGCTCTCGCTGAATGAAACCATACCATAGGTCATGTTTGCATAACCTGCTATTGGGAGACCTGCGGATACTTGCACCCTTTCACATTATGCCAACTGCTTGGTTTAATTTCCAGTTGCTCTAAAACAGTGATCCAATGTCCATGTTATAGCACTAGCGCAGATGCGGAAGTCATAAACGTCCTGACTCCGAACATATCTTCGGCGGCTTATTATTTTCTTTGCTATCATTAATTTTGCGTAATCTTACAACAATAACGACTTTATGATTTTCAATAATTTTCTTGACATTTATCTTTTTCGAAACTTAATGTCATAGATCCACGCATGCGCGATGAATTTCTCTTTCCTTTCTCATAATTCCTTTTTGAAGTAGTTTTCTTTGATTGTTTAGCACCATATGATTTCCAAATCACGTTAACGGTCTTTTGTATGCCGTGTACGTATACCTTCGACTGCTACTTTACGAAGCACACATACTTCATAAACGTATTTGCGTTTTAAAATACCGAAACTCTTAAATCGCGCACAAAAGTGTATAATCCCCTTACGATCTTGCATATCAACGTTTATCGTTTGCGTTTTTCCAAAATAATCTCGTAATTGAAATATTTTTTCACAATGACGGACGGAAACGTCAAATTAATTCTTTTCTTTTTAGATCCCATATTTCACAGAAAATTTTACGAATGCCATTGAATTTGCGCTCATTTTCGATCTCCTATTTTTTTATCACATCTTCCCATCTTAGATTTCTAACTTGATCCGACAGCGATCCCACTTCTGATATCGGCTTGAGCTAGCACGATATCAGAATTACTACTACTCGAGATCACATGTGGGCGGCCATGGGTAAAGTCGGATTCAAGGAATACATTCACAATACTTCAGTCAGGATATCATCGATCTACCAAGCTCCTATCGTTCAAACAATGTTCTCGCAACGATCCCTATTTTCAGAATGATCTAAGTTCGAAAGTCGCTTGGCAGCGCTTGTGTTCTAATTATGACTTAAATTCAAATTGATTTCTTCTTCTGATTGCGACATATATATATATATATATATATATACTGAACAATAGCTTAGTGCATACAAATAGTCTAGCGAATCGAATAAGCTCATTAAGGGCTTCGACATGAAAGGCACGGTTTGAATGACATATGTCCTGGCTACACTAATTCGACACCATCAATACAGCAATTTGTGGGCAGACTCTATTCATACGAGATGGGGGACTCTCTCCATTATACCATAACATTTCCCCTAAGCTTACGCTTAATAGGTTTCTATGCATAATTAAAATACTGTATCTATGTAACGAGAACAATTGATAGTTCGTACAATTATAAACCACTAAAACTGCGCGTTCTTTGATATGAAGTTAAAAGAAAATTTAGACTGAAGCTTTTCCTTTTATTATAAGATTACTAGACTATTTTTTTGTGTACATTCGTGAAGGTATTTATTTCGATATTCTGCGCATTTCAGTAAGAGATATTAATGTTTTTTCTTCTCAAAAAAATACGTAGGTACAACTGAATAGGATAAATCCGAATTACATTAGTTTATTTTTTAACAATGATTCTAGTTTTTGCTTTGATATGATTTTCAATGTTGCACCCTTTGGTACTCTTGACTTTGGACGTCTTGGTATTTATTCAAAAATAATTGAAACAAAAAAGAATCTCAATATTTATCCTATCTTTAAAGTTGGGCCAAAGTATAATTACTGTACCAAATATCAGTATACGAGTATGTAGTAGCGATCTGCTACTCGCTTGCCCGCTTTTCTTATAAAAAAGAAAAATGTAGTTTCAAAAATATATTGGACCACAAAATGTTTGCTTTCGTTTATGATATGTAGGGTGGAAAACGGAACTCGCAAATTAACTGTAGCCTGCTGCAATTGAACCTTGCCAAATACCGTTCCCTGGTCTCTAAATAAACCGTGTTCCGTCCGGAGTGTAATTAAGAAAATTCGAGGTACGCTAGATTTTCAACTAACCGTTGCATCCCTCTATGTTTTTAGTCTTACGGAATGTTCCTTTTTTCTGTTACTCGTAGTTAATTACAAAATTTGTATCAAAGAGTAATAACGTATCATCTCTTAACATCGGACACTGGATTAAAAAACTGAAGCATTAAAGTCTTTTAACAGAAACACAGTTGCATAATTAGTTCAGGAGACAGAGCCTCAATGAATTTTGTGAAAATGTTTTATTTTGTCCAATAAAGAGTTTTTTTATTATCGTTAAAAACTCAGTTTAAAATTTATTCTGTTTTCATTAACAAAATAATTTTGTATGTGTGTTCATTATCATTACATCGTACAAAACAAAGTCGATTTCTGCTGTCTGTCTGTTCCCGTATGCTTAGATCTTTTAAACTACGCAACGGGTTATGATGCTTTTTTTTTAAATAGATTGAGTGATTCAAGAGGGAGGTTTATATCTATAATACATATACGATATGGTAGATTAATATTGATAATTTTATACGTTGGTTTAGGCTTTTAATAAGGGAGTCCGCCCGCGGGCGTCGTTGGAGTCGGACGTGTGCTCGACGCTCCGGCGAAACCACCCGCGCGTCGCGCATTTATGTGACCACGATTGCATAGTTATCATGGTTAAGTCAAAAAATTCCAAGATGAGCTGAGGGAAGTTAGTGAGGAGAGGGGAAATAACTCCATGGTCAGTATGGAGTCGTACTCGGAGAGTAGGCTAGGGAACAGCACTCCGCTGAGAAAAAAGAGGGGAAGGCCACCTACAGCTGGCCATTACGTTGGTCTGGCTAAAGCGAAGTTGGCGCTAGTCGAGGCCGAGAAGGATGAGGAGCGTAGAAGGGAAGGACTACTAATTCAGCTTCAGCCGTAAGGCGTGATTCTCATGAAGCAAGGACAAGGGCTGATAGATTGAATCTACCGGAGACGTCAACAGGGGGAGAGTCTCAAACGGCAGATTTCTTGAGTCAGGTGATCGAGGACATCGTGGGGATCGTCAGGAAGGTCGCCGCCACCTCCAAGAATCTCAAAGGAGGATATGTGCGAGCTTTAAAGGATGGGGCAGAGGACATCGCCAAAGTGGCGCTAGCACTACAAAGCCGATGCACGTCGGACGAGATGAAAATCTTACAGGCGGACAACACACGCTTACAAGCGGAGGTCGTGCAGTTGCGCAAAGAGGTAGCTGAGATGAGGGAGCGTCTTCTGCGGCCTAGCCTGCAGATGGAGGACGCTGCGCCAAAGAAGCCGGAACCGCGACTTATATCGCTGCCAAACCCGCAGTCCGAACTACTACAGAGGGATAATGAGGTCCTAGTGCGCACCATCCAGTGTCAGGTGGGCACCTTGATGAATGCTCGGTTTAAGGCACTGGAAGAGTGCCTGTTACCAGAAAAGCGCCTTCGACCTCCACTGACGGCGGACAGGAGGATCAACTTGGCGAGTCCTAGTACCTTGGAGGTCCTAAGACCGCAAAGAGGACAAGCTTCGGGCCGAGCCCCTAGCAAAACGACAGCAGAAGCCCCGCCCCCACAAACGGGGGCGCAAACGGAGGAACAATCCAGCTCAAACCAACTGCCCTGGAGTGTGGTGGTGAGAAAGGGGCTGAGTAAGAAACAACAGGGTCCACCTAAAACTGCCAATGTTGTTCCATCAAAAGCGGTAAGAGTGAACCCTCCGAAATCGGCAGCGGTCGTTGTCACCCGAACCCCGGAGGCCATCGAAAGAGTCGTCACTTATGGCGCGGTAAAGCCGGCGAAGCCAAAGCCAAAATAAGGCTACAAGACATCGGCATAACGAACGGGGTTCGATTTCCAATATGTGCCACGGGCGCACGGAGGTTCGAAGTAATGATGTCGGATAACGATTCACAAGCTGACGCGCTGGCGGAAAAACTAACCCAAGTCCTGGACAGGGATGTGGTCCACGTCTCCAGGCCCTTCAGGACGACGAAAATTAAAGTGTCGGGCCTGGATGACTCCATCTCTGTGGAAGAGGTGTTAGATGAGTTTGCCAAGGCAGGAGGCTGTCCGAAAGACAGTCTCAAAAGCAACGGTGTGGTAAAAGACACTTACGGAGTGGGGTGGATAGCTGGGTGGAATGTCCGATAGCAACTGCAAAACTAGTTGCTACAGCAGAAGGCCTAACTATAATCGTGGATATCGGCCTCCGTCAAACTCTTAGAGCTCAGACTGCTGCGCTGTTATAAATGATTGCATAGGGAGCACGTAAGAGCTCAATGCTGCTCTGACGTAGATAGGAGCCAAGAGTGCTTCCGTTGCGGAGTAGTTTGCCACAAGGTTACAAGGCTAGGGAGTGCTCGGCTAAGCCGCACTGCTCCATCTGCACTGTAGCCAAAAAAAACAGCGGATCACCAACTGGAGGACAAGAGTTGTTCTGCGCCAGCACCCAAAATTAGTAGAAGAACCACTGCACAGCTGTCTCAACCAGCACGCCTGGTGACAGTAGAAGTCGAAATGGAGACGGACCTGACTACGTATAAGTATGGCTCTGAAAGTTCTTTAGGGCAACAGTCATCACTGCGCACGAGCTCAGGACCTGCTCGTACAGAGTATGGGTCAGTGGTCGTCGCAGATAGTCGTGGTAGCGGAGCTATACTTTATTCCTAACAGGGATGACTGGGCTGGTGACGAGGAACAGGTTGTCGCTGTGAAAACGGGCGCTGGGCCTGGTGGTGGCCCTTGACAAGTCCGAGGCATTGTATTTTTACGGACCACGGAAGAGACTGCCTCCAGGTTCTGGCATCACGGTCGGGGGTGTTCACATCGGCGTCAAGCCCCAAATGAAATATTTGGGGCTAATGCTCGACGGCCGATGGACCTTTGAGGCCCATTTTAAGAAGTTGATAACCAAATTATTGCGCACGGCTGCCGCTCTGGGCAGTCTTCTGCCCAATCTCAGCGACCCAAAAGCGGCCTGCCGACGCCTGTACTTGGTCATCGTTAGGTCAATGGCACTCTACGGTTCACCTTTGTGGAGCGGATCCTTGAAAGGCCGGACTCCAGCTCTACTGCATCCTCCGCCGAGGGTGATGGCCATCAGGGTTATCCGCGGATACCGCACGGTCTCCTATGAGGCGAGCGGCGAAGTGGCAGCGACACCTTCTTCAACCGAGGGCCGGAACGAGGACCGTCGAGGCGATCCGTCAGATTCTGCCGCAGTGGATGGACAGAGAGCACGGAGTGCTCACCTTCCGATTGTCGCAGGTGCTGTCAGGGCATAGTTGCTTCGGCACGTACATGCACCGGATTGGGAGGGAGTCGTACGTAGTGTGTCACCACTGCAGCGATTGTGCTGACGACACCGCAGAGCATACGCTGGAGGAGTGTCCCGCGTAGTAAGCAGAGCGCCGGAACTTTAGAGCCGTAGTGGGCGACAACCTCTCGCTTCCGGCCTTGGTCAACACCATATTTGAGTCGGACCGAGCGTGGGCTGCCGTTCAAAAATATAGCGAGGAGGTGATCTCGCTAAAGGTGGAGGCGGAGCGGTTTAGGGAGGCGAACTTCGAAAACCCAGCTCGAGAACGCCGTACCGGGAGAAGAAGGCGAGCCTATGCTCTAGCCTTTCCCCTATAGCTTATCTCGGGTGAGGGACGAGGGGAGGTCCCCTTCCAGTAAGAGATGGAGAGCGCGCGCACGGGTTCCCGCGCGCAACAGAGTCTGAAGGGTTGTTGCGGAGGTCGACAACCATCACCATCGGGGTGTGTGATGAATATTAACATGTGCCCATGCCCCGGTGAACGGTGAAGTCGAGGGAACCAGAGGGGGTTTAGTGGGTAGGCTCCACGTCCCTTTCCATTTGGGCAGGGATGTGGAGAGAGTACCACATACCCTGTGCGTTTTTCCCCAAGGCACTTGGGATGCGTAACCCATTCCCCCTCTTAAAAAAAGGCCTAAAATAAGGGGAGAAAGTTAGTTTTGAACTTTTAAATCCACGGGACGATGTAGCGGGCAACAGCGAGTTCATTTATAAGACATTGATTTTGAATTGATTTGATTGGATTATGATTATTCTTTGATAGGCTTGTCTGAGAAGTTCGTGAGTACCCGAAATGTCTGAAAAATATAAAAAAAAAACTTTACACAAAGACTGTTTAAACAATGCTTTTCGTTACTCGAACAAGCACAACACCGACAGGTTCAGCGAAAACTTTATAAACAATGACAGTTATAAGACTCTTAGAGTGCATGGCTAAGAACTTTCAACGTCGTATTTCAGTACTTACATTAAAATTTACTCTTAAATCTTAAATACTTGACTTCTGGAAATATTGCAAGCCTCCCGAACTTCATTTAGTTTTGATAAGTTTTAACAGACCACTTCTGTCTGGAGCATTATTTAACTTCTACAGTGACTTGTATTCAGACAGACATTGTCGTTAGAAAACTTTTAAAGTAATAGGATTCGTTCTGATCGTTTATTCTAGAAAGTCTGTGTTTGTCTTGTTTAGTTGGAACTTGTTGAAAGGAAGAAAATTAATCTTCTATATCTATGTATATCTATTCTAGGGTTGTAACGGAACTTCGCCTCCGCATCCGCAAGTGAGGAAATTCCGCAAGAAATGATAACTCTGCATCCGCCTCCGCTTCCGTTATTTCTTATACGGAGTTATAACGGAGGTTAATTTATGTCATTAACGAGAGAGAAGCGACTAGGTATCATTCGTGCGGCCCGTTCGGGTGTGCTCGGTCAACTAGCAATTCACATTTTCAACGTCATCAGCAACGCAAATACATCATCTTCCCGAAATCTGCAATTTTTCTTTTGATATTACAAACAGACACTCCAATTTTATTATATGTATAGAAGATAGATAAATCTATATAAATTAAAACAAAAATTTGTTGGTCGATAAAGTATAAGATTTATGTAGGGTATCTGATAATGTCCAAGCACAGTACAAGAGTATTTCTGTCCTAAGAATTCTGAAAAAGTTTTCATTTTTTATCAAACTTCTTGCATTTACGTTGGCAGTATTGCATATTTTACTTTGTACAGTACATACATAGTATGTCGGTTTTATCCTGTAACAAAAACAAGTGATGCTTGTCGATTGTTCGAATTTTAAAAATATAGTTAGTGAAAAACAATGGAATACAATTTTTGAATTCAATGGATGGATTTTTATTTTTATTTTGTTCGATGTACACGTCATGGAAATATCAACATGCAAAGTGAAATCAAAAAATTTAATTTTGAATACCGTGAATGTTGTAATCATTTAGTATTCTCTCTATAGCCTGACGGCTTTTTGCTGTATTGGGGTTTTTAATATGTTTTACAATTTTTCATTCTGTGCGGAATGCACTATCGTTTACTTTTATTTCGAACAACGGAATTATATTTAATTTTTGAGGAAGTAGAAAAAAGGAATTGATTTTTTAGCATCAAACAGGGAACATCTCTGCCAACTAATGATAAGCTAAAAACATATTACATACATATAGTATTAATTAAGATCCGTAATTAATTAAATTACAACTAGTTAGTACTGTTGTAGAGTTAGTACTCGTATTATGTAAGTTTCAATTTGGATTATATCCAGTACTGTTAATGCCATTAATGGTATCCCTTTGACGATAGCTAGAGGATACCATATTCAGTCTGGTAATAATTCTCTTGCCACAAAGCTTTGTGTAAGCCATACGTGCACCTCACATTGATTTAATCAATCCTTGTACATTTGCTTTACATGTAACTCCAACTTACCGTGAAATTTAGATCTCAACAGGACCGTTTGCAAACCGCCTAGGCTCCGGGCATTTGAGGCGCTCGGGTGACGTTCCTTGGGGAGTGCTAGCTAATAGACGTCAAACGGGGCGCCCACTTTGCTTAATACGGTCTTGGTACTTGATCTGCACAGGTATTGGAAACGTCTGAACCGTTTCGTAAACGTCTGAACGGGTTCGCTTTGTCCCAATCGTGATATTAATATAATTATGAATTGGATCGTCTTTGCAGTGCACCGAGACAAAGACTAAGTGATCTGGATTCGAAATGTAAATATTTTAAGCTAAAAGCTGCTTTAAATGCTTGTAACTTAAGCTTAAAATATTACATTTAATATAGGAGAGCACGAAAAATACGCAAATTAAACAGATTAATGTTAAGGAATGAATGAATGAATGAATGAGTGGATGAATGAATGAATGAATATGTCTTTATTGCCACAAAAATATATCAAAATGATATCATCAATCACGTAAAGGAATTAATTTTAAACTTCCGGGATGTTTACCTACTGTATTGTCAAGAAATCTCAACCTCAACTTTCAAGATATTTCCCAGACAATGTACTTGTAAGCTATCTCTTGAATGCCGTACTTATTCGACCAAATTGAAGAACATTATTGCTTTACAAAATATTAAATAGGTTGAAGCAATATAAATGCTGATTGAAAATTGATCCGTGGATAAATATAAAAGTGAGCTTTATGTTGCCTTTATTCAATTTCAATGTGCGCCGATAGCACAATGGATTTCATTTTAAGAGCATAGTGCTTGTAGAATGAACACTGAACACAATCATGTCACTTCCAGTATAGCTAAAAGCATCCCTTAACGTAGTCACTTTAGTATTTTTATACTATTTTGTATGTATAAAAATGTAGACTAGTTTTCACCACAACTTTGATAAACAAAATTTTCTTCATTGAAAGTTATGACTGAGTTAAAGTGAGAAAGTTATTTCATCTTGTAGACTTCGAGATCTTAATCATTTTTATAAGACATTTTATACGATCATACTTTTTATTATTAAACGTGTTCAACATAAATCATATTTAGTAATTAGTCTATCTCCAACATAGTTTTAGTAAAATTATGAAAAAAACAGAGAATTGGAAACTAAAAAAAAATGATTGACAATTTGATTTACGAGTAGGATTTTCTTTGCTTAGCAATTTTTCGCCTCGATATTCACCGAAATTTGAATTCATCGATACTTTGAAATAACTTGGGGTGGAACGAGTATACTAATCGTTAGCACAGACTACGAGTAATACAGGTTCAGTCAGTAAACATGATTGCTTTTTGAACTATGAATATTGGTTTACGGCGGACTCTGTTTCGCCGTAAATCAAATATCCAATTATTTTACTTGAGTTTAAATACATTTGCGAGCTTTGAGCTTCGTTTGACTGCTGAATTTATACTTCAATATGTATCTAAACACTATTTTCTCGAAGCTCTTTAGGGGACTTTTGACACCCCTGTAACTTCGTTGTGGATAAAGATAGAAGGTTGAAATTTTGAACATCGATAGATATACCGGAATTCATTGATTTGCTAAAATATCTTTTAATTATACCTAGTGGGACCATTATTATAAAGATAAAGATTTGTATTTTAGCATGTATTGAAATAACTCAAAAACTACTGGGAAGATTTTTTTTTCACCATTAAAGAGCTACGTTATCACTGATTAACATAGGCTATATTTCTTACCATTTATTAATTTCATAAAGAGTTAAAAAATTGTATAGAAGTAAACTAACTGAGATATCAACGCACAGGCCACACTCCTCGGGGTGGGGACTTAACATTGTGCACAAATATTATCTTTACTTATATTTCTGTTTCTACGTAGACGTGCAGTAAGAAAGGCTTTCTAGAAATTTATCTCACAAAGGACTAAAGTTGGTGTGAAAGATAGTATGGATAAATGTTTTCCTTTAGCAGAATTACTTGACGTTATTCATTATTTTTATTTCTTGAAATAATAAAATACATGTTTAGTGTTTTCTGAAAATTAATACTAAAGATAGTTGATTATTTTTGCTAAAATAATAATAATACATACGCTAGCATACGAAACAATATAGTGTAAATGTGATTATCTTTAAAATTTGGTAGATCTTCCTTAAATGAGCGAGACAAACAAGACATGCTCTTCTACAAATTAAAACTGAATAAAATAAAATAAAATATATTATATTTCATGTAAAAACTAACGTCGTTACACTATTTGAATTCATGGATACTTTAATGAACGTGTAGGCACGGGCATGTTCGATGTAAATCCCCAGCATCGCTCATAATGGACAAATATTATTCAATACTGCCCTTGCAATGGTTGGAATGTGTATCTAAAGATTTGAAACCCATTTACGAGTTGCACGGGCACGCACCACTTCGTTTTTTTTAGATTCCAGTTCATATTCCGACATTTGCATGAATACTAGCAGTATTTTTGATGCAAATAAAATTTAAAGATAAAACTGATATTTAAATATTACTTTTTCACTACAGATTGTTACATTTATTTGATTTACATAAAAATAGTATTGATCGATGATTCTATGTTTAAAAAGTAGTGATTTACACACCGTAAATGGAGAATTAAGAAAGTAATAAAGACTTCAAGTATAACATTTGAGGTGTTCCAATATTCACAACAGGGAAGTAACACTTTGTGACGGATACAGAATACATTTTCCACCCATCTAATACAATCACGGGTCTTTCAGATTATCGGTGTATCGCAATAAATTAATCATATATTCAGCGCTTAGTCAACTTTATGAGATATACACGCTTGAATGACCTTAATTATGTTAGATTATAATACGTGCGCTTCAAAATGTTCACCTGCGACAGAAACTTGATAGGTCAAAATAATAAATGCAAGGGGCAAAGGGATGCTGCACGTGTAACATGCGGAGACTTAATGTCTATCATAATTTTATTATCAACTACAAAAAATAAAGTGCACGTAGCTTTTTATAAGGTAAGGGCCGATAAAGCTGTCAATTAGGGTTGGGACGCATCTTGAAGAATTTTTTTCCCTATTTGATTCTAGATCTACCTGCTTAACATAAGGTAGCGTAGCATCGCGTAGCGTACCGTAGCATAATGTAGATTAACTTAGAGAAGCGTAGCGGAGCGTAGCTGCCCACATATTGTTAATTAATTAATTAATTATGGTTTGATAAAATATGCTCAAGTGATTTTGAATTACAATACACTAACATAATCCTTGTGTTCAGATAATCCACTCCAAAAAACTAGAGAATTAGTAATGTTTAAAATTTAAGTAACTAAAATTTTCATTGCAATTAAATTATAACTAGTTTGGACTATGTTAAAAATTATCACAATTTGATGTAATACATTAAACGGAAATTAGTATCGCAAAAATCTTTCCAACTAAATTAAATACTCTTGGGAAAGTTCAGTGAATTTCAATTCCCCCAACCACGCTGCCACCCTTCGCTTTACAGTGCAACCCTCCTTGTGCACCAGACGTTCGATATTGACAGATTCTATAAACTGATATAATCTACGATGTTTAACATCCAGCAAACATAAATATAAATACAAGTACCGGTTAATGGTAATCATTTACATACTATATATAACTTTAAACTGTCGTGGTTTTTACAAATATACTGTTCGGAAGATACAGGTTTCTTATCACGATTGAATAGTTTTAGCTCCCGATATTTCGGGACAGTAGCATGGGCCATGTTCACGGGCTGACTGAAGTGATGGGGTAGTGTGAAAAAAAAAAAGTTACACGAAGCCATATCGGTCGGAGCTAAAACTATTCAATCGTGGTAAGAAACCCGTATCTTACGAACAGTACATTTACATACTGCCGTACTCACAGTTGATAATACGTCACTGAAGGTGTACCTTAGCGTGGATATCACATATTAAACCTACACTAATTATTAAACTTTAGTATTGTGTAAAATAAGTAGAATTAAATAGAGGTGGAATAAAATAAGCCCAACAATTCGAAAAGTCTTCTTGGAAGTCTGGAAAAGTTAACGTAGGATTTTAGCGCTTTTATTATAGTTAATAGAATATTATGAAAAAATATTTTATCATTCGATGAAAAAAGTTTACGTAAATATTTGTTGAAATATTTTATGAATAATGTGAGGTTTAATGAAAATATTGTAACGAGAATATAAAATTAAGTTTAAATTGTTTATTTTAAACCTTTATGTTTGGAAATACGGACATCATTTCTGTTCCAATATCCATTTTCCGAATGGAAAAGATATGAAAAATTCACAACCATACTATTCAAATAATGTACTATTAAATACATGTGGAAAACCGTGCCGAAGGTATATTGAATATTGATTAACCGGTAATGGACGGATTATACTTGGAAATAATGGATTAAAACATTCAAAATAATCTGTTCATTTTACTCGACAATTGTATTTATTTTTGTCTAATTTCTGTATTTGTCGCCGAAAAAATGGTATGTCTGTTAACTTTTTAACTTAACTTCTTGGCAACGTAATAAAATAGCTTTTACGATATCGATACTCCTTAGACGCAACAGGTTAGTGTCTAGCGCAGTAATAGTCTTGGCAAGTATCCACACAGCAACAGTTGACAACAACAGGGAGACGTTTGAAATGTCAATTCCACCGTACAACTCCAATGCTGCATTTATGTTAGTCCATTGTACTGTCTGTTTTGTCAAAGATAATAAAATAGATGATAATAATATGCACTATAAGTGCCAATTATATTATACTTTATTTAAGGATATTGTTGAACACACTTAGTCTTAAAATGCTTAACAGTTCAACTGTTAGAAGACTCCGTCTCGGGTCTGAGTAGTTGACATGTTTTTTTAACTTCTGCGCTAAATAAAAACTACTAGTAGACTGTAATATTGATCGCACGTTGAACGCTTAATAATTCAATTGGTGGTTCCAACGAACTGGAACAAAGAATCGAGTTATAACTAGTAGACGCTATATTATAAAAGTTTAGTTTTTACCGAAGTTACCCGCTTTTATTTTATCGTTAAATAGTTTTGTACTTATCGTGTAAACTAATTTTGCTTATAAATAATACATAGTTGTAGACTGCGATTGTCATTGAATATATCAAGAATAGGCGTACTTTCAATAATCTCTTTGTGGTCTGTTAGACTAGAAAAAAAATTAGATACGTTCGAGGTTCTTTGAGATATACGAAGCGGAAATGGAATATTATTCTCTATTCTATTTCTACCCATCGTACAAAAGAAGATTAAGTTTTTTTTTGTTTTTTTATCACATGAATATGAAAGGCCTTAGATGTCTACTTTCGAACAACATTTTATGTATTTTTAAAGCTATGTTTATGTTTTAATATTGTTTGTAAGTGATAATTCAATTACAAAACTTGTTTGGTCATCGACCTTTAGTGCAGGGAGGTTCCATTACCAGAACCCTTGTACAGTTTGCTGCATAAATGTAAACATTTATAAAGCTTCGCAAACTTGCATATGCATTCGGTTTCAAAAATATGCATGCACGTACATACATGGATTTTTTAAAACAAAGGCCTACACAAGTTTGTAAAGTTTTGTGAATGTATACTTATGCAGCTGACTGTACATGTTTTACCTTTTTTTCCAATATTTTCACGGCTGGTATCCCTCTGTTTTATGAGCAGACATAAAATAAAAAATAAAAATATACAAATAGATTAAAAATATGAACAGACTTTTAAAAGTCTTTAGCAGGAACTCTTAGGAAAATAATTACGTTCCAGTCGCTAAAAATCCAATAAAACGCCAATGGAATATTTTCCTGAATGCCAGTTAAGATCTTTAAAGAGCAGTATTTTATTTTCTATGCTACAAAGTAAGACGCCGTGCAATTTTTCCAGGAAACTTGTATTACAGAACAATTTAATTCCACGTGAAAGGGGATATGAAATGTAAGAGTCTTACTTATTTTATAGAATAGGTACTTCAAGAAATCTTTAGATGGACGTCTTGAACATAGGATCTTAGACATTTGAACGCTGAGAGAGTTTGCACGATTCTAAATCCGTTTCTATAAAGATAGTATAAAATTGTCTCTCTCAATTCGACGTCAATACAAATAGGAACCTTTCCTTTGTCTATAAAAGGAATTATATCTTAAAACATATTTTAAATTAAACTGGCAACGTGGTGTATTCAGCGAAGTAACTCAAAGGTAGAGCAATTTAAAATTAGATGTGGCAATTATCGTTTAATAGTCGAGCTTTCTATCGGAAATCTCAAGTTCCTTATTTATATTTCTGAAAGAAATAACATCGTTTCTAAGAAACATACTTTATTCAGATTAAAGGTTTATTAGAACTTGATGGTTCACGTACATAAGAGACATAAGAGCGTATTTAACGGTAAGCCTACAGTGTTTGAAACCACCCCAAGGGGTCACCTGGATCACGGATTCATTTTGCATGTTGCGACACGACGAAGCTTTGAAAAGCTTGATAACCCCTGTTACATACGAATTAATATGCCTGACCATTTCAGGCAGTGTGCTATGCAGAAGCACATTTGAAAATACGTATTTTGGTTCCCACATTTTTCAAGAAGAATTATGAAGGCTCTGAATTTTATCAAAGACTTATAGGTTTAATAGTGAACTGGGTTAAATCTATACTGATATTATAAAAAGGAAAGATTTGTATTTCTGTATATATTGAAATAACTCAAAAACTACTGGATTTCAAAAATTCTTTCACCGTTAAAAAGCTACGTTTACAGTGAGTAACATAGGCTTTTTGTTTTATTATTTTTTTAATTTCACGCGGGCAAAGTCGCGAACAAAAGCTAGTTAGAAATAAAGGTGAAAAGGGTAACGTATCTACAAAGGTCAGAGTCCCGTCTCCGTAAAGATAAAAGGATCTAATAAACAATAACTTCATGCATTAGCCCATTGTGTATGAAATTGAGATGGCGTATTGACAGACTGCCTTTCTCCGTGATAACAATGCACTATTATATTTCAACATATTTTCTACGTGGTCAAGAATCTCCTGACCTTTTTGATCGCAGTGTTGTATTTCAAATAATATTTATTAAGTTACATTATTACTCAGCAAATAACAGGCAAATATAATATCAACAGGAATCTTTATTTCTAAAATATGTGAGGAAGGAAAGTCTAATAGTATATTTCTATCTACTTTAAAATAATCAAACCATATTATCCCTCTCATTCATTTTAATAAAACAGAGATAACCTTTATCTTCCACTGGATGAAGCTGACCCGTATTCAAAGGAAAGTATTGATTGTTACATTTTTAGGAGGCAACCTGATTTTAAATCTATTTTAGATTTCAAATTTGCTCCGTGGAATTGGCGCCTACGCTCAGAAATTCGTCTTTTATTTTGTTTACGCTTTAACGATGTTTTTTCTGATTAGTGAGTCGACTTGATTTCTCACGGTTTTATACATACTTCGATCTTCTACAGTATAAAAAACCTTCGGTAAGGAATAAACAAACGCGGTACGAAGAAATAAAATAAAATAAAATAAAATAGTTTGTGATTTAAAAGAATTTCCCACCTAAGTACCATCTAAAGTAATTACCACGACGACTCGTGCCGTGGACGCTCCTTCCGGTGAAAATCCTGCCAACCCACTCTTAATTCGATTCAAGATAAACTAAATTACCGTTCGCTAACATCGACATCCGATAAAAAAACGGAGAACTTATTACTGGATAAAATATAAAAGTAGCATGAAGTAAAATTAGTTCAAAGTTAGTTCGCAAATCCAACTTTAGCTAGGTTACAGGGCTAGCGGGTTATGGTATGTTTAGCTGTTTTATTTACTACGAGCTGTCGCGCGAAAACTTCGTTAGCGCGGATTTTTTTTTTAAAGTCATCTATCATATTCCCTCCTGCATCTACCTTCTAGCATCTATGTTTCAATCAAAGTCCCATCAAAATCAGACAACTCGTTACGCCATTTTGACATGCTATAATATGCCTATCCGTGTCAGCTACCCTCCAGTGAAAGTCCCGTCGAAATCCGCCCAGCCGTTTCGGAGATTACCCGGAACAAACGCGGCTTGCGGATAGACAGACAGACAGACAGAGAGACAAAAACATACATACATACATACATCATCTTCCCGAAATCAGGAATTTTTCTTTTGATATTACAAACAGACAGTCCAATTTTATTATATGTATAGATTGTATATCGATAACGTGAACTTCCGCTGGCGTAATATCTAATACAAAAATGTTTTTTACAGAAGCCTTTGTATAGAATTTTAACAAGGAAAATTCACAGTTACTCCCCAAATATAATACATTTGAGGTTATTTTTATTTTACACGTGCTAGCAATAATCGATTGAAAGTAAAAGGTTTTTATAAAATATTTTTTTATTCTATATCCTTTATTCCCTATTTGTCCAGGAGCGCATGGAATCTTATAGAACATCAATGCTGACCTAGATGCCGTCCGGGATAAAATACGTGTGACATGTCTTTAATATCGAGAGCATAGCATTGAAAATATTCCGTCGACA
Organism: Papilio protenor; assembly: GCA_029286645.1. Classification (NCBI taxonomy): domain Eukaryota; kingdom Metazoa; phylum Arthropoda; class Insecta; order Lepidoptera; family Papilionidae; genus Papilio; species Papilio protenor. Next base: position 736,035 of record JAGSMZ010000035.1, on the reverse strand, counting down.
TGACCTTTACGTGCGATTCAATCACGTACAAATATTTTCAATTCACTTGGGAAATATACTATGATGAAATTACATTTTGTTTAGTAAGAGAATTGTTCGACTGTTTACTTATACTCAACCTATAACAGATTCAATAACGGTCGAGAGCACCTTGACAAAAAGAGTGTGAGGTAAAGAGAATAAAAAAGAGTTTGGTAGAGATAAAAGAAGATAATGAAATCTGGGATCTAGTCTTTTCAGTAACCATAATATAATCATAATGTTTCTGCTACGCTTCTTCGTTACGCCTACGCCAAGGCCTACGACCTCGTAGCAATTACCAATTCCAAAGAACCGAAGTACTCAAACCTTAATCGTGCCTCCAGTTTCATATGTAGTTTATAATATTAGAACCCGAACTCGGGCTAGTGACGGAAACTTCGAGCTTACTTACTCTTAAACGAGCTTTAGACTAAGCAACTGCGGTCGACTGCCTTAAGCCCGGTGAATCTGTAAATGCCTCTTCAAGGCAAATAGTGTTCACTCATGCCTAGAGTCACGTTAAGAGTCAAGAACTTATTATGACGACACAGTCTTTACATTGAATGCAATTTACTAATTGATATTCCATGCCTTTGTGCGAAGCGAAAATTCGTACCTTGAAATTCATTAGCCGAATTAGTTGTATTGCAATGTATTGTTGTCTCTCTTTATTTCTATAAGGATGAGAGAGATAACAGTATGTTTTTATTTAAGTGCATTAAATTTGGAAACTCAGTAGCGTTGTGTCTGCATTCTTGTTAGTTAACGTCATATGTTTAAGAGCTTGTTGACTGAAACAGTGCGTATTATAAGTATATATAAGACGAGTACGTCTAGATTTAGCACAAGATAGGTTTGTTTACCAGCAATAGCAGGCAATTATATTACGTTGGCACGTTTGTCGATTTGTTCGACTCTAATTATCATATCGATCACGCCTGTCGATCGATAAATCTTTTGTTGAAGTTTTTAGGAGACTAAAGTCTATTTTTATATTTTAGCTCATTATTCGTATTCACATATATTTATTCAATGGCGTATTAACTACGAATTAAAAAAAAATATTATTGAGTATCTAATTACAAAACTGTACAGTTTTATATTAAGTTCATTAATTTACCGCCACTCAGTTTCTTTGAACTTACTATTGGACTTTAAAACTTTACCCTCTTGTAAGTAAAAAAAAAAGTTGTCATTATGACCAGCTGAGGAGCTCAGAGCTTATCCTAGCGGGTGACTGACTTTAGTCAATCACGCTGGCCCACTGCATATTGGTCGATTTCACACATATCTTTGAATTTGATCGGATATGCGCAAGGTTGCATCACGATGTTTCCCTTCACCATCACAACCTCGGCTAATTTATGTACATATGAAATTCGAAAATCACATTGGTATATGGCGGGATTAGAACCCATGACCTGTAAATTACAAGTCTTGTAGATTACCTGTACAAGTACAAGTGCGTAAACCCCTGAGCCACTGACGCTTTTTGAAAGGTGCATTTATTGCAAAATATACGAGTAGAAGAGGATTAAAACTGAAGCCAGTCAGAAGTTAATTGCACTAATTAATTCATAAGAAGCTTACAGATCGCTCTAAGCTTGTTCTTTAAAAAGGTAATATCTTATACTTTTTAAGGGTAATTTGATGGAAAGTACTCAGCGTTGTTTTGTATTAGTATAATTTATTGATGAAAAAAATCTTTGTTTTTTTATGTTTTATCTTATGTTATATTATATAAAATATAACATAAGATAAAACGTTATGTTATATAAAATGTGGTTATAGCATACCTTAGTCATTTCCAAATATTTAAAAGCCTCTAAACTTTATAAATTTTTAATTAATAAGCTCAAGATGTGAAACCACCGGTGTTGAAATTAAGTTATATTAAGTCAAGAGATAAGGGGTGCCAAAGTACTCTATACAGGAAAGTCAGTGAACCGTAACGCCCCGCCGCCGCCGAGAATTAGTGAAGTTTGTCAACACTAGCTACTTACTTCCCGTTTCACTGTGACAACCTTATTTGACAATTGTATCGTACCTCTATTGTTACTAAACGATTTCTTAATTTATTCATTAATTATGTAACAAGAGAAGTTTATAATTTTGCAAGAATTGTTAAATCTTTTTTAATTTTTATAATAATTATATTAATTATACGGACTGTAGAACGTGAAATTTGACACAGTTAAAATTAATTTGTAGAAGTGAGGTTAAATGAAAGCTAGTTTTAATTTTAAAAAATATATATAATTATGACCGAATTACGATTACAAGAACTTCTATTTATTTATTTCTTACATTCTTCAGTTAATTTTCTTTAACGAAAACAGCGATGAAAATTCTTTGAAACGTGCTGAACACATATTAAAAAAATGAGATACAAATATGTTTTCTTACAAATGCGGCATTGAAAATCAATCAATAAGCGCCGTCAAAAAGTACCCCTAGCATCCTCATTATACCAACACGTAAAGCGAAGATTTTGTACCCCTTTTCGCGGAAATTCTGCAAAGGGGTGAATGTAAAATGTGATACAGACAAAATTAATGGGGTGAAGAAGTGCAAAACGCTATTTGATTGAAGATTAAAAATGAAAAAGCCAACTTCTGTTTACGAATTGAAGCTTACATTAATTGGTTATTTATCTCTCATTGTTTGAAAACAAAGCAGGATCAAACTAATTGGCATCTAATTAATTTCGAATCTCTAACGAGAGGATTATATTTTAAGCAATGTCCTAGTTATCGTGTGCTTTTTTTAAACAGTTAATGAAAATGAAAAAAGATCAAACAGACGTTAACTGTAACCATCGCAGAGGGCGCTGTTGCCTGGGGCAAGGGTGTGAGGATGTGTCGTCACCCTGTACTACCAATATACGAACTATCCCTCCGGCCCTAAATGCTGTTACAAAATCTGTCAGCCATGCGATGTACACCAATTAAACAATTTTGTATTGATGTTTTTTCTGTTCAAACGTCTATATGGTTTCGAAAAGTAATGTGTTATAATAATTAAAGTTTACCGTACTAATGGCCGGTTACCAAGCTACATTTAACCATTCGTTAGTGATTTTGTTTTGATAACTTAATGAAATGCGTTTCCGAATTACGTAACTTGAGTTTTACTTAGTTGAAACTTAAGTCAACTTAACACTAATGAATACTGATAAAATAAACGGAGACTTCATCAGCGTAAATCTTTTTAATTACAAAATCTATATCAAATTATAATTATTATTCTAATTACTACAAATTTAATCCCTATTATTTATTTTGGAGATGTCTGAAAATTTAAATGTGTAGTAGTAAATACTAAACACAGAAAATGAAGACTTCACACAATTTTTAATCGAAGTAGCAACACTTCTTGATATAATTATAATCAACGTAACTATGGGTCTTACCAAAACAAAATACGAGTAGACAGTGGTTCGATTACATTATAGTTTATACATTCGTCAACCCTTTTATACCGTGACACGAGCGTCCGGCGCAAATTATCGGCAATTACAGGTTGGTTGGGGTCGGGTAGGCAAGCAAAATTCGATCTTCGGCAAAAATAAATAAAGTACTTATACGAATGCAGTGTGTATAGTGACACATACATACATCTACGTTGACGATTTTATATCAATCAGCGGCTGTCAAAGAGTTAAAACACCTGTTTAACTAAACATTGTTTTACTATAATTTAAACAGTAATCTAAAATGACGGATGATAGAGTTATATGGAGGAGGAAAACGAGGGTAGGATAAGGAGTGGTGAAGAATCTACAATATATATTTTAAGGATAAAATGTACTACATTTGTTTGACATATTTATTTTTATAACCCTCAAGGCGACCCTAAATTCGATACACGTGCAAAAAATAAATACGAGTACAAAAAGCGTAAACAAGTATTGTCAATCGGGGTAGATTTTAGGTCAAAATATAATTTCCTTGTAGAGTTTCTTGAAAACACCAATCTTCTTGCTTGTTATTTTTTAAGAACTGATTGACCTAATTACCAATCGGAATACATACTGATATATGTACTTATTGATGGATCTATAAGAACCTCTAGGCTTGGTATTTGAGAAGTATAAAATACAAAAGAACAATTTGCAAAATGTTTGTCTCTCCCCTTCTCTATTCCGGTTAGTCTCTAAAAATCCCTATTATAAATCCTTTATAGTTATAGGCAACACATAGTTCATAATAAACCAAACGTTTTCCGCGACACCCTTCCCTCCCACGGGGTGTGCGGTGTGCGGTAGAACTGGCGGGAGCACAAAGGCTGAAATTAAATTTAGGGTTCAAAAGTTGACGAAAAAATCGAACAACAAGGTTTTTGAAACGGGCGGAGTTTCGAAAAGGGTTGACATATACCTTGTGCGTATTACTAATATTATACGAGTAAATACGAAAGTTTAGATGGATAGATAAATAAAAAAAAAATAGATGGAGGTTTGTTAGAATTTGTAGCCTGAACGGGTCTCGATGAAATTTGGATACATATAAAGGATAGTCTGGAAGAACACGTAGGCAACTTGCTTTTGTTTTTTTTTTAATTCCACGGAGACATCGCGGGCGAAAGCTACTCTTACATAGTTCCTTACTGAGTGAGAATTTTGTTCACAGTGTTCGGCGACTCTTTAAATTCACCGAATCAGTTCGGGGAATCATCGATAGGAGCTTTGATGTCTTTTCTGAACGGATTCATAATAACTACAACGTATAAAGGCTTGGTTGTGGTTGTTTCACCAAACGTCCAGAAATATCTTGGATATACTGAGGTAAGTGTGTATAAATTGTATTATGATTTTAATATAGTGGATTAGATTGTTTATCAAACTTAGAAAATTACCCTATCTATTTAACTGTTTACCTGAAGATATGGGGGTTAAAAAAAGAACATCAAAGAAAAGAAATTAATTATCTTGTAAAAGATAAATTCAAACTTTATCTGCCCACTGTTAGAGGGCCTTTCCCAATGCTTTCCACATTGTTAGAACTAAGTTCCAAATCGGCTATCATTTTAGTATCAGATAAACGCAACACCAAAATGTACGTAACATTTTGGTGTTGCGGTGCTCAAGCCCAGTGTGGTTACTGAAATTTGATTCTACCTTAATTGAACTGAAACTCGACCTGTGCATATTCAAGCGATGCATATACGATGCATTTATATAAACTTTTCAAACAATAAATTAATTAATAATTTTGACGATGGCTTACAATGTTACGTGCAAAATATGAAAGTGAAATAAGGATAAAACTTTTCAATAAATAAAAATAAATATCTTTTAATCATATTATCTTATTATTATTATTGTAAATGCGAAAGTTTAGATGGATGGATGTTTGTTAGAGTTTGTAGCCTAAACGGCTGAACGGATTTCAATGATATTTGGTATAGACGTAGTCTGGAAGAACACATAGGCACATAGGCACATACTCACTTATGTTTTTTTTTTTAATTCCACGCGGACGGAGTCCCGGGCGAAAGCTAGTTGTTAAATAAAGCCAATGGTAAAATATTGCCTACATGTGTACATCAACCACTTTATCGGATTAGGGAAGCAAATATGAATCTTTCATATTTGCTTCACTAAGGGCTAACATACACAATCGACATCTAGCAGTTGGTATGGACGCGTTTGGCTTCCGGTCAGCAGCATTTTAAATATCCAAGTATCGTGTATGGCTCGTACCGACTACTGATAACCAACGCCGATACTGACTTTTATGCAGTCCGTGTACATCGGCCTTTAGTTTTGTAGAAAACATTTATTGTCCGTTGGAGGTCCAATCAACCTGTGTACCACTTTTGTACCGTATAACAAATAAAACTTCGTAAACGAACAAAGTAAATTGAACGAAATTGAACGTTTGAGCTATTGACAAAGCTGATTGAAGTTCGTTGTATGAACATTATTAAATGTTTATAAAGCAAATACAATTCCCTCAAATAATATAAAACAGAAATAAGATGAAAATAGTAAAAATGTAATTAATTGAATATTTTCATACTCAACTGTGAAATCAATTGTACAAAATATCTTGTTTTGTAACGCAACAATTATCTTACTCATATTATAAATGCGAAAGTTTAGATGGACGGACGGATGTTTGTTAGAGTATGTAGCCTAAACGGCTGAACGGATTTCAGTGAAATTTGGCATAGATGTCTACATCTTCTAGGATAGTCTGGAAGAACACATAGGCTACTCACTTTTGTTTTTTCTAAATCCACGCGGACGGGGTCGCGGGCGAAAGCTAGTTATTTATAATGATACCATGATTATAATGATAAATAGTATAATTGAAACGCATATATCGATATATTTAATAAATAATATCAAAATAAAATATTTTGTGTCCATGATGTTATGGCGATATTTATAACAAAAAAAAAACAGTTTTAAACTTTTTGTCTGGCTATAAGCAAATACGCCATTGTTCTGGATATTCTGAAATGGCAGGACCGATATTGATTCGATTTTATTAAATTGAAGCTTGCGAGAGGGAGTTACAAAGCCTCAGCAGGCTTCCTTTTTTCCTACACTGACGATGTTCCATAATCTGTGGAAGGTATTGGGGAAGGCCTACATCCAACAGTGGGCAGATAAAGGCTGATAATGATGGTAATGATGATGTTGCGGACAAAACTAGTGACAAATAATAACTGAAACGCAGTAATAATGATGTTTCTTTTTTACAGTTGGAACTAATCGGTCATAATATTATAAATATCATCCATGAAGAGGATCAACAAATTATGTTGAACCAGTTAATGCCGAAGAGCTTCCTCGTGGGGTCCAATGACGAAATACTTTTTCCCGATGACATGGAGTCTAAAGAAAAAGTCACAGAAGCCCTTGCAAATGAACGGAGAAGTTTTAATGTCAGGTAACATAGACGTGTTTCTTTGCAAAGAGACAAAAAATATTCGGAGGTTATACGAGTATGTATTTTGCAAGTTTTAGTAAAATCAATTACGAATGACCAATCTAGTATAAATTGTGAATTGCATTTTAAGTACAGTGAATTAATATAAGAATTGATTAGGTAAGTACCACTTATAGAATCCGATGTTCCGTCATCGTTTTACCATTTTTTTAAAGACTGGTGTTTAGGCTTTTATATTCTTAATAGTCATATTTTTTTAATTATCTTTTGAAAATCGTCACAAAAATTAAATAAACGAGGTGTAGTTTTTAAATCTTGTAGTATTTTATTAAATGTTGATGTAGTAGTGTAGATCAGAGCTGAGCGAAATATTGAGGGTTGATTTTTGTCACAACGAAATTTTACTTCGCGCTGGTCTCTAATATGGTTAGGCATACTTAACTTTGCTAGCGATATCACTGTTTATGTAATTACTGACTTCTATTCTCCCTGGGCGTAAACTGTATTCTTTGTGTATCTTATTGAATTAAATTTGTAGCGAGAAAAAATTCTTAAAAGATACCATTAACAACTATGACATTCGAATTTAACAGGTTCAAAAAGAATGGTCAACGCTCCCAGCCACACAAATACGTCAACTGTCATATTCAAGGGTCGTTCAGGAAATCAGACAGAGCGTGTCTAAGCAACAGTCGACATTATCAAATATTGAGACGTCTTAGAACTAGATGCCCGAACTGGTCCACGAGCGGAAACGATGTTGTAAGTGTCATCTCCACGAGAGATTGAATTCCAAGATCCTGATCTCCGGTGTTACTGTGGAATTATGTACGAGCAATCTCTACATTGTTCTGTTCTTATTTAAAGTATAAAAATCGAATCATATACCTATCGGATTAGATAATTGATTCCAAGATTATAATTTAAAAAACTGATTACTTCTAATATTGGTACAGAAAAATACTCGTATACAACTTTTTTCAAGATTTTTCGAAAGTTAAAAAATAAATAGATATAAAAGTAACTATTTTTTTTGCGATCTTCATTCGGTGAGATGCTTTTCAATAATCGTTTTCACAAACAACATTTTACGTCAATATTAGTACACTTTTATCAATTTAAGACTTAAAAAAAATCTTTTAGTGGCTTAATAACAATCTATTCATAGTTAGACAGTTAATTAAAAAGGAAAATGACTGCAAAGGTTATATCCTAGCGAAAAGATGTTATTACACGAACCGTCTTTGCGGTAATAGGATGTCAATGTGAAAAGCACAAAGGCAGCTTTGTATAGGATAGGATAGCATTTTACATGTTTGAGTAAATAGAATGTCGTTAATAGAATGTTCTATCTATTGACGTCAAAGATAATGTCAAATAGAAAGATGCTCTTTTATCATAATACTCGTATATCATAATGTAAGAAACGTGGGGTAATAAATCAATCATTTTCTAATAGTTCGAAACATCATCTTTGGTAACTTTGTTAGCGGATAAGTTCGTACTTTGTGCCGTCTATGTCACCTCCTTGAATTAAGACAAAGTACCTTTCTTTACTCTGACCTATTTCAGGAGCTTCAAAGCTGTATCTCTTAAGAGCAAAAACCGAACAGATTCAAACATATCGCTCACCTATGATAAGTCTCATCATCTTCCTCCTTATCCTGGCAACTGGTTTTTTGTCCTCCACATAACTTTATCATACGTCATCTCAGTCATCACTTCCTTCTTGCTCATGTCACCTTTCACGCAATCCATCCATCTCTTTCTAGGTCTACCTCTACCGGTGTACCCTTCCACACTTATAACTAATGTTCTCCTTGTTACATGCGATTCATCCCTCCTAGCTTCACCTATGATAAACTGATTAAGACAAAACATCTCCGTCTCCGAGGAAACAGAAAAATGGAGAGAACGAATTTGTTACTTTTTTTCTAACATTCTGTATATTCCAGGTGTTTATCGGCCTTGTGCAACCTACGTACGATACTTTTGAAACAGAGAGTAAACTAGATTCATGCATCATGGAGTATCGCACGCGGCATTCTATCGACGGTGAGATCATAAGCTGCGACTCGAGAATCTCCATCGCCACAGGCTATATGGCAAACGAAGTCAAAGGTGTCAACGCAATGAACTTTATGCATCGGGATGACGTCCGATGGGTTATAGTAGCGTTGAGAGAAAGTGAGTATTGCTTACGAGTATGTTATCTATTTTTAATGGACTGGAACAAATCATAGCCTGCTGTAGAAGCTTTTTCCGAAAGGTCGAACTGGTCAGTTAAATCTGTGCATTAAAACACTTCGCTTTATAAGCGTGGTCTACAATCTGACAGACGACAACATTTTAACGGAATTTGGAGTTTGAGCATGGTCTTATCATTTAAGATGCTGTTACATATTTAAATGTAGTTTTAGTATTCGGCCCTAAGTGTTGCATACTTGATAATTTTTAAGCTCTTGTTCTTATGTAGTTGTATTTATTTTATGATGGCACTCTTCCGAATCGAATGTATTGATTTTTTTTGCTATATTTGATACAAGAATATGTGTGTCTCTAAAAACAAAGATGTTTTTCATTTTTAATGAACCTTTTCTTCCCAATTTAAGTTTTGTCTTTGAGCATGCTAGCTATTATAATTTTCTTTTCCCTTTTCAGTGTACGACCAACATCGTTTATCGGGAGAATCTTGTTATCGTTTGATGACAAAATGTGGGAAATTCGTTTACATGCGTACCAAAGGCTATTTAGAAGTCGACAAGGATACTGGAGCGGTAACGAGTTTTGTTTGCATCAACAGAGTGGTCGATAAAGTGGAAGGCAAACAACTTAACATGGAAATGAAGAAGAAATTTATGATGTTGGTGAACAATACTGATGAAACACCGCCGGAGGATGATGATGATGATGATGACGATGATGATGCAGAGGTACTATAATAGGTAGATCATTTAAATGTGTCGTGGCTGAAGTACTGCTAAAGGAATTTTGTCTGATATATTTATTATCTGGTGCTAGAATGGCTTATTTTCACAATATAACTGCCGCCTCGTGTATGCAGATAATAAAGTTATATCTAAGCTCCTGATAATCGACAGTTTACGGTTTATGGGCGTTTTAGGTTTGGGTTAACACAAAGGTCTCTGCTCATTTCCCCTGTAAAAAAAAACTTTTTTTCTTAAAACATAAGAGTATAATTCAGAGATTCGTCAAACAATGGAAATGCAGATAAAAGTCTCAAACAAAGCCGTGGGACAAATTATTTAACTAATGGTGGGTTGCTAAATATTCTATTTATTTTGTCGTTACCTAGGGATCTTTCCAGCTTCTCTCCAATCGCCTTAAATGGCGTGCCTCTACCAACCTGCTCCGATTTTAAGTACCTCGGTTCTCTAGTCCAGTCCGACGGTGGCGTTGACCGGGACGTGAAAAGCCGAATAAATGCAGGTTGGATGAAATGGCGACAGGTTACTGGTGTGACTTATGATCCAAGAATGCCTCTTAAGCTTAAGGGACAGATCTACAAGTCCATCATTAGACCTGTCGTATTGTATGGATCTGAATGTTGGGCCACCAAAGTTGCGGATGAAAGGAGATTGCATGTGGCTGAGATGCGTATGTTAAGATGGATGTGTGGTGTGACAAGAATGGATAAAGTTAAGAATGTGTATATTAGAGGAAGTTTGAAAGTAGCGCCAGTGGTGGAGAAATTGAGAAGCAAAAGGTTAGCGTGGTATGGACATGTTATGCGACGAGACGATGGGGACATAAACCAGAAAGTGTTAAGAATGAATGTGGATGGCTACAAAGGAAGAGGAAGACCGAAGAAAGTATGGATGGATTGTGTGAAAGAGGATATGCTTAAGAAAGGAGTGGATTCAGATATGACGGCTGATAGAGATGTATGGAAGAGCAGCACATACTGTGCCGACCCTCCATAAGGGATAAGGGCAAGTTGATGATGATAGGGATCTTTTCAGTGTTAGGTTGACCTACGAGTAAGTTTCAACGGTATAAAACTCAAGTTACGTAGTTCGGAAATGCATTCTATGAAGTTATCGAACCACAAACAGTAACGAATGTATGTAGCTGGGAAATCCGCCATAACTTATGAAACTTGCCAGTAAAATCGATCGTTTATGAATATAGTCTATGGTAACCCTTTGTACGTCGAACGAAATAAAAACGGCTACCGTGTCGATACCGACTAGTTTCAATTCCTTCAGGGCCTCTTTAAGGCGAGTGTGGTTCGTATTATTTGGCGGTCAGGACCCGTCTCTCGTGAGTGACGTAGGCGTTTCTATTTAATTACTAGCTGTTCCCTTGCGACTTCATCAAATTATCAATTGCAAATGTCAAAATGACATGACATGATGACAAACCATAGCAACCTTGCTTCTTTGATGTTGGCAGCAATTTATGGTCTCTTTCCCACATTAGGGTTTTATCCAAAATATTTACCCCCTAAGTTTAATGGCGGGAAAATATATAGGCTAAAGCGTGACGTAAGTGTAGGGCTCTTTATTAAAAAAACAAAACCGACTTCCAAACAAAATACACTAAAAACAAAATCTTCTCAAAAAAACAGTACACTAAAAAGTAACGAAATAATTACTTGAAAATAGTAAACCTCCCTTATTGTAGCTGTTATGTCTATATTGTACAATTATCATTACTTTGATGTCGGTGTCAGCCGAGGTATATGCAGTGATATTTCTACGTAAGGTTTTCTACATTTTTACCATAACAATTGACAATTGAAAGTATAGTAACGTTTTTAGTAATGACTGACACCGACTTCAAAGTAATAATAATTGTACAATATAGACATAACAGCTACAATAAGGGAGGTTTACTATTTTCAAGTAATTATTTCGTTACTTTTTAGTGTACTGTTTTTTTGAGAAGATTTTGTTTTTAGTGTATTTTGTTTGGAAGTCGGTTTTGTTTTTTATTAAAAAGTTTATTTATTTCTCGATTTTTAATGAATCTAGACATCGCAGTATGATAATCACTAGCTTTCAAACAAATAATGAGTTATCTAAATCGATTATCTAAGAAATTAAGTAAATAACTAATACATCGTTGCGATCATTTCACTCACTCACAATTCGGTGCGGCCGCGCGCCGCTGTTACCCGTGAGTTTTAATATTTTGATAACTTCTAGAATCTTCCACAGAATTACATACTGTAAGAGGCAATTATGATCTACATATAATACTCTAACGTGAAAACATATTTATTTGGATAAGGATTCATACCAAATAAGAATAAAAGCGTTTTAAATAAAGTCGATTGCACTTATTTGACGGTTTTCTCGAAACAAACGGTTATTGTGCGACAACCTTAAGAGATAGATATATGCTATCGCAGACTTTAATTCAGCTAATTGAATGACCTACAATTCTTTCATACATCATTTTTATGTAGGTCTTATAGTTTAGGCTACGTAAGCCAAGAAAGCAAACTTTGTTACAAGTTAGTATTTTTTTCTGCGACTCGTAATTTGCTATTTATGATATCTCCTAAACTATTGATCGGAATTACACAGTTCCAAGGGCATTTATAATCTACATTAAATTCTCTTGATGATGGACACATTTATTTTGATAAGGATCCATACCGAACACGAGTAATAGCGTTGAAAGTGGGGTATAGATTTTGATCGAAATTTTAATGAAAAAAGTGGTTATTGTGCGACAACCTTAATAGATATATATATGCTATCGCGGACTTTTATTTAGCAAATTTAAAGGGCTACAATTCTTCCATACATAATTTTTGTGTAAGTCTTATAGTTTAGGCTACGGAAGCATAGAAAGCAAACAAGACACCAAATTTCGTCACGCAATTTTGAGCTAAACTATTTAACTACGCCGTAGTCTTTGACTCCAAAAATCAAACAAAAAAATGGGACCCACCTGCAAGCACTACCTCTCGGATAAAAGAAGAATTTTCAAAATCGGTCTACCAGGGGCGGAGTTATGCCGTAACACACATAAAAAAAAAAAACATACAGACAAATTGAGTACCTCTATTATTCAAAAATATGCTGTAATAGCTGACATCTTAGGCAACAAAAAAGTGTGTGTTTACGCTTTATTATAATACTAGCTGTTCCCATGCGACTTCATCCGCATAAAATTATATAAATTTAATTTTATTGTTTACATTTGTCAAATTATCAATTGCAAATGTCAAAATGACATGACATGATGTCAAACCATGGCAACCTTGATTCCTTGATGTTGGCAGCAACTTATGGTCTCTTTCCCACATTAGAGTTTTTATCCAAAATATTTACCCCTAAGTTTAATGGCGTGAAAATATATAGCCTAGAGCGTAAGGTAAGTGTAGGGCTTTTTATTAAAAGAAGAATTATTCAAAAATATGCTGTAATTGCTGACATCTTAGGCAACAAAGAAGTGTGTGTTTACGCTTTATTATAATAGTATAGAAGTATAGATAGATAGTATAGTAAAGTATAGATTAATGCTAAAACAATTTCAATGTACGTAATAATTACTGCGAAGTCTACATTATTGAAAATATACCAATTTACAAACTCAATTTTGCAAGCCTTGAAGTAGATTAACTTTTTTTTTTAATGTCAAACTAATTATAAATGCCAGTATAAAATATTACACTATCACCTTAATGTGAAGTGTAAAGAAATCCCTAACGAACCCCGTAATTTTGTCAGTATTGCCCAAAAAAGTTATATTTCGGCACTATTGCCAAATCTGGTATTCTAAGTACAAGACAGAAACGAAAGGCGGGTTCTCTTAAGTATCCACCCCTAAATTCCGGAATTCTGAGTGGGCGTTGTATTCTTTCCGAGTCCTCGCCAACCCCAAAGCTAATAAACTTACGCTTGGCTTAAGTTCTACTCGTACTAAGTTCATCCAAGTAGGGCAAACTTCCCGCTTGCATCTTCTGATAAACGTTCTGTTCCGTGTATGTATTCGATTATACTTTTAAAACGAGTGTTTGTGTTTATATTGTATATTATAAAAAAAAAAAAAGTAAAAAAAAATATAGGTCTCCCATTTGTCGAAATTCTGCCATAAGTCATTATCAAAGATTTTGTTTTTTTCAAAGAATATACAAATTTTTTTTTTTTTGCCTGTGTATATGTCTATTCGCTAATCCGCGTTTGTTTCCGTTAATCGTCGAAACTGTCGGACCGATCTTGTTAATGAAAATTAGCTTATGTACGCGGGAAAAACGTAGGCTCACCTTTTTTGTTACTTTATTTGCACGCTGACGAATTGCAGGCAGGATGATAAAGTACTCGTAATACGGTAAGTAAACTTTACAACAACATAGTTACAATCTCAATACGAACTTATGTTCGTATCACTCGTTCGTATCGGTCGGTAAATGCATCATCAATTTTACTATGTTATTTGATTGTGCAGCGGAACCGGGACCGTTGCTATCAAAAATTCACCTGCACCGTGAGGTATTCAAACGAGGGTGGGTCAAAACGGAAGTAAAAAATGTGCTTTCATAAAATTTAGAGATGTATATTAGGTTGGTATTCCATGGAAATACACGGTGTTCTACTTCCAGAAATTTGTGTTGCGTAATTTATTTAAAGAACATTTCGTATTCAAGTTACACCGCTTTAATTAATAATTAGGTTATAATATTTTAGGTTTCAATAAGTATGTACACAGCTTAAAGCATTTGTTATCTATATCTTTCTATACTTCTATATAAAGATATATATAGAATCTATATTTATATCTATACTAATATTATAAAGAGGAAAGATTTGTATTTTTGTATTTTTGTATGTATTTGATTCACGCAAAAACTACTGGGCCGATTTTACAAATTCGTTCACCATCAGAAAGGTAATTTATCTGTGAGTAACATAGGCTATATTTAATTATTACTAATGTTTAGGAACTATTAATAAACAGCGTGTTTCTGGACGTAGACGGTAAAAATTCAATAAACTTTAACTTTTCTCGGCTTACGCTGCCTAAACCGTTAGAGGTATATAAAAATGATGTACGAAAGAATTGTAGATCTCAAAAAGTTCTACAGAAAAGTCCGCGATAGCATATTAAACAGTTTTAACAGTTTTCTTACATTAACCACTTTTTTGTTTAGAAAATTTGTTTAGAAAAAGGTAGATTTCTGTTATTACGTAGATTACTACTAAGTTAATACTTTTGGTAATAGGTTAAAAAAAGGGGCGAACATAAGTTTTGAACTTTCAAATTTCACGCGGACGAAGTCGCGGGCAACAGCTAGTAGTTAATAACTTACTTAGATCTTGTGAACTTTAGTTAAACAATTCTTGTACATATTTCATCAATGACGTTACGAATATTTCCTGGAAAATTTTAGCCTCCTGTATACGTGTTTTAAAATTTAT
The DNA here is from genome assembly GCA_029286645.1 of Papilio protenor. Taxonomy (NCBI): domain Eukaryota; kingdom Metazoa; phylum Arthropoda; class Insecta; order Lepidoptera; family Papilionidae; genus Papilio; species Papilio protenor. The sequence goes on along the minus strand of JAGSMZ010000035.1, from coordinate 720,716 downwards.
AAAAATACTTTTATAAATTGTAATTCAGTTTAGTTATTAAAATTTTAAGTTGACTATAACCCGAATAGCTTTTTAAGGACTTGCCGTTGCTCGCAACTTCGTCAGCGCGGAATTGAAAAAAAAAAAAAAGGATCCTATGTTATTCCCGCATACATAAGCTACTTTCCATTAAGAGTCCCGTCTATCGTTCCCATCTTTTCGAGATTTACCCAAACAACCGCAGACTTAAGGACAGACAGACAAAAAAATTTAATTATTATGTATACTTATAAAATATTTTTTATAAGTATACATAATATATCATGTGCACGTAATATAGAAAAGAAAATATATTTGAAACAGTCACTCCAATTTTATTAACTGTATAAACAAAATATTACTTCGAATAAAATTACTAAAACTTACCTGTGTGAAGCCTCGCTCATATCAGACGCACACAACCTTAATAAGCGTTGACGTCAAACGCGATGCAATGAGGCAGTAGAAAAACAACCCTAAAAGTATTGCTGAGAAGGTTTAAAATGTTCTAAACACCTAAGGGGTTACGTTTTCCCGGAGTGAAATAGGAACAGATGTAATATATGTATCTGCGTAGTTATGAATCTAGTACGAAGCTGTAGAGTAGTCCTGTAACGGTCGAGTTCGGTGCCAGTCTAGCTACGGCGTTCAAGGAAGAAATACGTGCCTTTTCCGGGAATCGGGAATTAAAAATTAAGATAGTTTTTCATAAGTTCAAGAGTGAATATTAGGTGTGGTATATTTTCCATTAATAATTTGATACAAGTAATTTAAATTATAAAATGTGTTATTATATTTTGTCTTTCGTGTGTTTTTAAAAGAAAATTTGTATATTTATTGAATTGTATAAACTTATACATATTAAGTAAATTAGGGTATAAATTCGCATTTTTTACTTTTTATGTTTAAATTTAATTATTTATTGTTAATATTAAATTGCGGTCTATTTGTAATTAAATTTTTTAAGAGGTGTTGAGATATTTATCAAAAACAATTTAGTGACTCTAAAAATGTGAAAATAATGGTGTTGGTGGTCTTCAACAGGTTTGTTATAACTTTTTAATCATTTTAACAAATATTTATGAAAAATTAGTTATAGTTAAATATTTTGAAGTTTAGAAATGCTATAGTTTAATTATCTCGCTTCTTTGTGCTTTCGTATTGTATTTGATTGTATTAAATATTGTACTTTTTTTTATTTTATTAAAATGTATTGAAGCGAAATTTCGTATGACACCTTAGGGGTATTTATACCTTTACAGCAAATATTCTTGCCTTATCTATAGAAAAAAACAAAAAAATGCGATCGCAGTGCCACCTACCGAGTGCAATCGTAAATTACGCTTCTCGCTAGAAGTATTGCTTCTATGTATACACCTCATAGCTAAAATAAAAAATTGAATGATTTTAGATAAATTAAATGGTTTATGGTAAAAATAAGACGATTCGTGAGTTATTTTTAATTTTTATTTTTTTGTTGCAGGTTTACGGCACCCAAGGCCTACCTGTTGAAGATCCTCGACAATTGCAAAAAGTTATCCTACATTTAGTAACCAACTTACCGTCTCCCAATCCCGATACAACTAAATCAAACTCTCCATTCCAAGAAGAGCGATCACCGTATCGACTTTCTATTATACCTCCTAAAAAAGAGAGGATTTTTCATGCTATTGATAAAATATATAATGTTATAGAATGTTTTAAATATAGTTCTAAGTATTTAAGATATAAAAAACAAAAAATGCCTAAACGTCCATCAAACCAAGAAAAATCCGGTCCTGATAAACCTAAAAAACCTAAAAAACGTAAAAAACCTAATAAATCGCATTCAGATTCCACATCCCCAACATCAAAGAATGAACAACCTAAACCAGATGCCTCCACTTCCCAATATACAGAACCATTTATACCAGATACCTCCACTTCCCAATATATAGAACCATTTATACCAGATACCTCCACTTCCCAATATATAGAACCATTTATACCAGATACCTCCACTTCCCAATATATAGAACCATTTGGTTTTTATTCTGACCTAATTCCTGCGACGACAAATGAAACATCGCCTCAAGCTGAACCATCAAGCTTACAGAGGCCTATCGATCCTCTTCTACTACGACGACTGTACGCTAACGAATCGGACTACAATACTGAGAATCATGCGCAAGTTTCGAATACTACCAAAGATAGTATCAAAACTTACGCGCTTATGATTCCAGCAATTGTAAGCCGTAAGTTTTGTAACAGTCCTAGTGAATTTTTAGAAGAGCTTCGTTACGTACAACCATTGAGTCCGACCCCCAACGTTGATATAAATAGACAGTCTACAGATACCAGCAATCCTCTTCAATCGTACGAAGCGCCGTCAGCGAGTAATATGGAGGAGTCAAATAGATCGGCTCCTAGAGATCCAGGCAGTGGTAGTACATCATATACATCACATACATCGGCGCTTCCTAGCAGTAATAGAAATAAAGACTATCGTACCACGAGTAATGTTCGTGTACAAATTCCACCTAGACATTATCCAGATTATAGATACGGGTACCCACAAAATTGGCCAGAAGAATTTCAGCCGGGTCCTTCGAGAACACCTGTATTACCTTCACCTATACAACCTCCACCTATGCAACCTACACCTATGCAACCTACACCTATGCAACCTACACCTCTGCAACCTCCACCTCTGCAACCTCCACCTCTGCAACCTCCACCTCTGCACCTCCACCTCTGCAACCTCACCTCTGCAACCTCCACCTCTGCAACCCCACCTCTGCAACCTCCACCTCTGCACCTCCACCTCTGCAACCTCCACCTCTGCACCTCCACCTCTGCAACCTCCACCTCTGCAACCTCCACCTCTGCAACCCCCACATCTGCAACCTCCACCTCTGCAACCTCCACCTCTGCAACCTCTACCTATGCAACCTACACCTCTAACAAATTATTATATACCTTCAGATTTACCTTATTATCATTTACATTCCTCACCTATCCAAAATTATTCTATATCCCCTTGCCCTGTACCAAATTATCCTATACCACCATCACCTTATCCGAATTATAGTGTACCTTCATTTACACCGAATTATCCTATACCACATTCACATTTACCACATACGTCATATCCAGTCGATCTCTTTTGGCAACAGGCTTTCCCAACTTATATGGGGCACTTTTATCAAACAGAACCCTATACTGAAGAACCAGTTAGAAGGAATTCTACCACTGAAAGCATGTCATATCCGAGTAATAGTCAATACTTTGACACTATAGATATTTCAGAATTATTTCAAGACATAAATATACCGCAATCCACGAACTTAGCACAACAGGAGTTGATGGACTATTTAGAAGGTAAATTTAATTTTTAAAAAAATTAGGTAGTCTGATGACTTCGCGATAAGAGTTGCTGGATGTGGAAAGCTGAGGCCCGCATTCTATAGGATTCAGTATCGAAGTTCTACATCCAACAGTAAACGTCCGCAAGCTGAGCATAATAATAATGACATTTTTTTATTCAATATGACCCTACAGCATTTTTTTTCATTTGGATAATATGTGCTTAAAGAATTGTTATAACTTTAAAGTCAAGAATATATTTGTTTTAGGTCTTGATCCACCTAGTGAGGAGTCATTTGACGATGGTTTCTTAGATGACTTAATTAGAGATCATGTAACTCAACATGTAAGTACGTATCACATTTTTTTTTCGAATTTATAGGTATACTATCTGTTGCTCGCGACTCCGTCCTCGTAGAGTTTAAAAGTTTGAAACAAATGTTCTCCCTCACCCTCATTAAAATCTTTATCAGAAAAAATTAAAACAGCTTGAATGTATTAGTTAATTATTTCTTCTAAAAAGCATATAACATTTTTAAATAAACCTATTAAAGAAATAACATTACTCCAGCAACGAAATTTGCACCCCCTTTTGGAACTTTAGGGGATAAATTTCTAAAAATCCTATTGGATCCCTGCGCGGTAACAGAAACCTTGTAAAATTTCAAGTCTCTTGACTCAGTAGTTGTGGTTGAGCGTTGATAGTTGAGTCAGTCAGTTTACTCTTTTATATATGTAATGCATGTAGATGCAGCTAGCGTGTATACATACATAAAATATGCGAATGATTAAAACAAGGTATTTTATCGAAGCGCTGACATGTTCATATTGCGAACTTAAACTTTCGCGATTATCTAATTAACTGCTGTGCCGACTATTTGCGAAAAATTCATGATATTTACTATAAATTACATATATATATACTTTTTCTGTGTCTTTAGTCAAAAGTGAAGTTGAACGTTGTTTACTTTTATTTTCACTTAAATATAAAATTATTTAAAGATCATCCCTGATGACTCTACATTGGAGGAGGAACAAGGACAAACTTCGTCAGAACCGGAAGATCAGTTTATCCTTTATTTTGGTATGGAGTTAGTATTACCAGAAGTAACTGAAATAATTGTGAACGCCGTACCAGTAATTATTACAAATCAAGCTAAAATTGATGATTTAGAATACTTTTTCAAATTCATAAGACAGATTATGGCACAGGATAACTCATCAAGTGATGAAGAAGACAAATAATTCTTACGACCACCTCAACATTCAACATCAAGTGCGGTCGTTGTCAACTGAGTTATTTAACATGAAAATCAAGTAATTTTCTGATTTGATTTTGGATACTTGATTGTTATGTCGCTTTTATATTTTTCATTGAGGTCATTATTTCATCTGTTTGTGTCCCAAAGAACACCATTGAATCTGCACTTGAATCAGGCGTTTAAATAGACTAAAAAATATTTTAGAAATTAAAGGTAAATGATAAATTGAGCGTTACCAATTCCCTATATTTATTGTATAAAGAAAGATTATTTTAAAAAGTACAATGAAATATGCTTAAAAGGAGCCCATACTAGGCTATCCTGTCTTGACATCACTGTATAAATCAAGTTTTAATGATTTCACAATCACTTTTAATGAAATAATTTGCTCATTCTTAAAGCATTTAGTAACAGTCAATGTTTGCGTATATCTTACCATAGCCATTAACTTAGCCGTAAAATAAGACTGCTACGATCTTCAATTGTTTTGTATTTTTTAAGTTAATTAAACCGGAATATCTGTTATTTTTTGTTTAGCCAAAGAAAGTAAATATTATTATTTTATCACCTTTGTCTTGATATATTTTATAATTATAAGTTGATATAAAATAAGAATGCGATGATTTAAATATCATATAATGGTATTAAAAATATAATTTCTCTCATTATGTTTAGATTATAAATTACATACGTATTTTGAGACTGAAATTTTTATATTATTTTGTACGAACGTCTAGTTTGAACCATGACGCATTTAAACAATAAATATGTAATTCAGTGAATGTTATTTTTTTTTAAATATTAGTGTTTACATTATTATTAATAAATATGTTCTTTCTTGTAAAAAAATATATAATCAAATATGTACATAGATTCGGACGTTGTTTCGATGATTTATTAGTCGTATAGTAATTTAGTTGGCAGATAACGTGATTAAAAATATGTAATTGATATATTAAATAATGTTACCATGAAAACCAATATACTAAAGACAAAAAGTATCAACAGAATTGTGATAAAATATGTCTTTCGGTATCATTCATCATAATATTCTTTACGTGGATAGATTACGTATAAAAGTTAAAAGTTTTCGCTATAATTACGTCATTAGTAACAGTAATTGACGTTGATTGAAACTTTTTATGACAGAAAGGAAAAAGTTTGTCCACAACACGAAATTATTAACAAACTTTTCTCAGCACTCAAACGGTTTCTTAGAGGTATTTCATGCTTATTACATTTTGTACAAGACTATTATATTTTTGGTTATTACGAATAAAGGTAATAATTCCGCATTGAGCCTATATTAATACGGTTTTCATAATATTAAATTTCATTCCTCGGTTTGAATTTCATGTATTTAATTTTGTAAAAACAATAAATTCAATTATAATTTTGTATAATGAAAAAAAGTTAAGATACCAAATTAGAAAAAAAAAATATTGTTAAAAGGATCTCAATTTAACTTATTTTACTAATCTCTTGGTAACTAATTTCCCCGTAAACTGTCATGTATATATACAAAAAAGTTTGCGCAGGATATTAAGTGTTGATGCGCACACGCATATAAGAGGGCATGTAGTCGTAGAGCAAGAAATAATGGATATGGCACAATAAAATTGTCTTCAAATTAGCTATCGAATCAGATAAGCGATTATTTAATAAAAATCTATGTATTTGCGTGTCTTGTAATTAGAAGGAGTGTAATGAACAAGATCCTTTGTCATCTTTGCCCATTTTTTTTAAGAAAGCTACGTGCTCATTTTTCTGCAAATAAAATAAGTTAAATTAAAAAAAAATGTGAAAAAGTCACGTAAAGTTTAAGGTTCTTTAGAAAATTTAAGAACATTAGGTGGGTTTCTTAAAAGATCTCTTTGATGATGTTTAAGTTTTTAAATTTGTAGCGCATTGGAAATATACATACATACATATCATTCGCAACAGTTTTATACATTAAATTAAATCAAATTATCACCAAAACTGATTATTTTATCGTGTATTATTTTTTCTTTCTTCAAAATCTGTTTATTAAGCGATGTAATTTATAATTTTGATAATTTATTTTTATAACTTTTGGAATTGTAACGTACCATATATATTAATATTACAAACCTACCGATGTTTTTTAAATGTTAAGATATAATAAAAGTTAGATGTTAGATACATATAATAAAATATAAGAAAATTATTGTTTAATTCATTAATAAATGTATCTGAAAAATGTTTTTCTTTTATTTCACAATTATGGACACTTTTCTAGGTACTGTCACTTACAATAGTTCTGACTCCCAACTACACCCCAAATACAATTAGCAATTTCCGACCTGCATACTCTTATCCGACGTGTAAGAGAACGCATTTCACATTTCTCACTGTTATTGTTTTTTTTTTAAATACGTAGAAACATATAGCATAACATATAACACAATAAAACATAGCTTATGAAAGCCGATTGAATTGTAGATGTAACAAATGAAAAATTGACTTCATAGAGTTTATTATTAATTTTGAACACTTTAAACTTTAAGTTTGTACTCCTAGAACAGGTTACCCTATTACAATATCAAAATATGATTATATTAAACGTATCAGATAATCTCAGCACAGTTATGTTGTGTTCATGTAACTCGATAACAGTCGTAAGACTAGACATTCCCAACCCAGCTTTATCTCTATTCCACTTAATCACTATTCGGTAAATTGCTCCGGATGTAGGTACCAACAAATCGTCGACTGCGGGTCATAGACAGTGACCACAACTCAACTAGATAAACCTAAGTAGGTATTATACAGTGACTTAAAAATATTACGGTTCTCAATTGCACGGGATATAAAGGGATGAAACGGCGCACCAAGCGATTTAAGCGATCTGCTGCTCGTTTGCCCGCTTTTCTTATAAAAAAAAAACAACATTCTGTCTATCCGTATTACGTTACATTATAACGATAAACCTTATTTGTGACCTAACAAAGAAGCGAGTAGAAAAAAACAAATATTAGGAGGGAATGGATATAAGTAATTAAACATTTTTTTGATCACCTTCTTACTGTCATTTTCCAGTTTCCGTCCTTTTGTAAGTAGAAAAGGAGTAAGTCTACTAAAGCTGAAATCCTATAGATTTCGATAGATAGATATTAAAACACATTGAACTGTATAGTCAAAACTGACGTGTGCAGGAAAAACTGTCAGAAGAAGTGAAAAGAACCGTCAGAACCGAGAACTGTACACGCCTTCCGGACGCCGGCCGCAAACGTCAGGTTCCACAGTACATCTATACATACTCGTGTAATAAAACGAGCTGTCGCTCGCAAACTTCGTTAACGCAGAACATTCCCGTGTGCATCTTTTAACAGCTACTTTCCAGTCAAAATCGCGTCCAAATCGGTCCACCCGTTCCAGAGATAGCGGTTTGGTCGCCATTTTGACAGCGCGGAATTTTAAAAAAAATGTAGCCTATAATGTGCCCGTCAATGTCAGCAACCTTTCAGTAAAAGCCCGGTCGAAAGCGGCCCATACGTTTCGGAGTTAATACTAGTAATAATTTAATAAATAATAGTAATAGTAAGAGTTAATAGTAGTAATAGTAAATGCGACTCGCGGACAGACAGACAGACAAAAAAATACGATCTTCGTAATCAGCAACGCAAATACATCATCTGCCCGAAATCTGGATTTTTTCTTTTGATATTACAAATAGACACTCCAATCTATCTATCTATATCTTATATATCTATACATATAATAAAATTGGAATTGGCCGATTTCGACCGGATTTTCACTGAAGGGTAGCTGACATAGACGGGCATATTATAGGCTACTTTTGTATCTTAATACTAGCTGTTCGCGTGCGGATTCATCCGCGAGAAATTATGAAAACTTTATTTTATTTTTTACATGTGTCAAATCCTCAATTTCATATGTCAAAATGACATGACAAACCTTAGCAATCTTTCTTTCTTGATGTTCGGAGCAACTTATGGTCTCTTTCCCACATTAGAGTTTTTATCTAAATTATTTACCCCCTAAGTTTAATGGCGTGAAAATATATAACCTAAAGCATGACGTAAGTGTAGGGCTTTTTATTTAAAAAAAGGATTATTCAAAAATATGCTGTAATTGCTGACATCTTAGGCAACAAAGAAGTGTGTGTTTACGCTTTATTATAATAGTATAGATTGCGTGGACGACGTCGCGGGCAACAGCTAGTTTCAAATAAAACTGGAGTTGTGTGAAGCGAGCTTAAGAATGAATTTGGCGATGAACTATATCTATTGAGATGTAATTCTATGGAATTATGTTGAAATTAGAATATACTTTAATAATTCATATATAGCTGTACTCTCGTGACATGGCGGTCAGTTCCACTTTAAAATAAAGGACGCGAATTTTGATAAGATATTATTCTTATAGAACACCTACGCGACCCAATTTCACATAACAGTAGTCGAGAAAATATAAAAAGGTTACCATGGCAACCAATACTGTAAATGGAAGATATTATAGACCTATAAGAATCATATGGCAGTTGGCAACTTTATGAACTAACAATGTCATCTTGAAAACATCATATTTTGACCAATGAGGCAGCGGCATCTCCACGGGTGAATGTCGACATTTTTAGAGCGTACGCACACCCGAAACTAAACTATAGCACAACTGTTCAGTCTCGCTTTGATTCCTATGAGTTTATATGGCGGTGCGCATTTAGTTGTGCAAGTAAACAGTTGTATTGACTCTGATACAATCGACAATAGCACAACAGTTGTGCGATAGTTGAGTCAAAAGTGTGCGCTCGCTCTTATAATTTCGAAATTCCTGAAAAAAAAATCACATATGCTGTTCTAACATGTAGTTTTAGTTGCTGATATTGGGGCCATGGGCCTGACGACGCTTAGTTCTGCATGCAATTGTGAACAAAAAAACTATTAAGCCTATCTCGTCTTTCTTTAAATAATCCTAAAGCTGTATCAATTTAGATAGTAACTACAGGCACTGAGGTCATAAGTTGCAAATCATTAGCGTAAAGTTTTATTTTGTTTACAACATGAGTGAATTTCGAAAGAAGATAGGAATTTTTTGCTTGCTGGTAACTCAAAAACTAGCAGCCCCCCTGTCACTGTCATTAAACTTCCATAAGATTCTTGTAGCTCTATATTATAGATAGTTCCGTACAAGTTTGACGTCGAATAGATTCGAATCGAAGATGATGTATTCACACCATTTTCGCGTAATCTGGATTTTTTCGAAATTACATACAGACACTCCGTATTAACTATACAGGCTAGAAAAGAAATAATCATAAAAATAGATAGTGTTTACAAATTTTCTTTTAGTTAAATAAATATTGTAAGGTAAATGACCACTGCGGAAATTTAACATATTAAGGCCTCGATCATATATTTATAGATTCACAGACAGCGCTCGAAAAGTGGATGCACAAAATGAAGGCAATAACCTACAGATTACCTTCTGTTGTTTGTCGCTTATAGACCGCCGGACGTCTCTTATGCATCTGTCCTATTCACACTTGTTAAGCTGTCTATTAGCAATTACGAAACGACAACAATATTAACAACATGATTGTTGCCAGCTTATATTCTAGGTTAAGTCTAGGGATGGGTCAGATATCATAAAATGGTCTTATTCGTAGTAGTTTTCATATCTATTTCACATTTTTTGAGTCTCTGGGAGGTGGAAATGCACCCTTTGCCCACCCCCTTGAAGACGCACATGATCGGAACCTTCTTGTTTGACAAGTATGCTTCGTTCTGATTTAACACGCCTTTTGATGTTAATGACAGTTAATTATGTCACTATTTTTTAGTTCGTTAACTTTACCGCGACCAACCCTACCTTGAGCGCCAAAATGGCGAAAATCAAATGGACACAGGAGCCTTTTTTTTTGTATCGGGAGGGAAAACTTCAAAAAGATACCCTTCCTTCTGGGGGGAAGACAGGGTTATGTGAGATTTGTACCCACAAAAACTCCCTTGGTGGCCAGCTTCTAGTGCAATAAAAGTGGGTTCCGGGATCTCCGCGGAAATCACTGGAACCAGAAGCCTGCCCTGTGTAGAGAAAGCACGTAAAGCGCCTTCTTACCAATAGATGGCATTTATCACAAATCATTTTAAGTATGGCAGAAAGCGACATCTACATGACATATAGTGACAACTTTGACCTGTTTACTGCTGGCCACAAGGAGTGATCACTATTAATAAGTTTTTAATATCTCGTGTCGCAATGACAAAGCAGGTGAAATAATTCCTTAACGCTACTTAATTCTCTATCGCAAGTTTTTTCTTACTAATCTATTACTAATCTTCCTAACTAACTAACTAACGCTAACGTTATGCAAACTCCACTGAGTCCTGAATTTAATCCACCGGCCATATTTTATACATTTTTTTTACTCTAAAATTCTCTAGTGGCCTAAAATGCCGAACTAAAATATCAACACGTTGTGCCTAACATGTAATTTAATATTAAACTATAGTTTAAAACAAGAACCGTTGCCCTTTTATACGTTACATTATAGCTTCACTCGAAAAAAAGGCAAATATAAAACATCGTGCCAACTTCCTTACAATGCAGTTAAATGGCGATAGGAAAGATTTCAATGTATTAATGAGTTATTTTTTTTATTTGATTGTCTGATTAAATTATTTAAACTTTCGTGAGACACTTTTATAAAATATATAAAATAAAATAATGTATGGAAGAATTGTAGCCCTTTAAATTTGCTAAATTAAATTCCGCGATAGCATATTATATCTATCTATTAAGGTTGTCGCGCAATAACCACTTTTTTCATTAAAAACATCGATTGTATTGTATACCCCACTTGCAACGCTATTACTCGCGTTCGATATGAATCCCTATCCAAATAAATATGCCTATCATCAAGAGAATTTAATGTAGATTATAAATGCCCTTTGAACTACATATATAATTCCGATCGATAGTTTCGGAAATATCATAAGAACAAAATTACGAGTCGCAGAAAAAATTACCAAATTGTAGGAAAGTTTTCTTTCTTGGCTTACGTAGCCTAAACTATAAGACTTACATAAAAATTATGTATGAAATAATTGTAGCTCATTCAATTTGCTAAATGAAAGTCAGCCATAGCATATATCTATCTATTAAGGTTGTCGCACAATAACCGTTTATTTCGCGAGAAACGTCAACAAAAATGAAATCCATTTAATTTACGACGCTTTCATTCTTATTCGGTATCAATCCTTATCAAAATAAATATGTTTTCGAGTTAGAGTATTAAATGTAGATTATAATTGCCTTTGACAGTATATAATTCTGACCGATATTCTAGAAGATATCAAAATATTAAAACTCACGGGCAATAGCGGCGCGCGGCCGCATAATTAATAGTAAATGATGTATTAACTAGTTCCTTACTTAATTTCTTAGCTAACCGATTTGGATAATTAATTCTTTGTTTGAAAGCTAGTGATTATGATATTGCGACGTTTAGATTCACTAAAAATCGAGAAATAAATAATTTTTTAATAAAAAAAAACAAACAAAATACACTAAAAACAAAATATTCTCAAAAAACAATACACTAAAAAGTAACGAAATAATTCCCTGAATATGTGAACCTCCCTTATTGTAGCTGTTATGTCTATGTTGTACAATTATTATTACTTTGAAGTCGGTGTCAGTCAATGTAGATTCATTACTATACGTTCAATTGTTATGGTAAAAATGTAGAAAGCCCTGCGTAGAAATATAACTGCCTACCTCGGCTGACACCGACATTAAAGTAATAATAATTGTACAATATAAACATAACAGCTACAATAAGGGTGGTTTACATATTCAAGGAATTATTTCGTTACTTTTTGGTGTATTCCTTTTTTTGAAAATGTTTTGTTTTTTATAATACCAGAAAAATAAAAATTACGTTACCTGTTGCCATCATATTTAAAATGTAAAACATGTGCATATCAATAAATAAATAAAAATAAAATAAAAAGTATATTATTGATTTTCCACTTAGGCAGGGGATTGGGGTCCAAACTAGGGTGGCGCCCTGTGTAATGGATCACCAGGCCCCCGCCCCACAGACCACAATGAGACGTACAAAAACAAAATAAATAAATAAAAGAACATTATTAATTTACTCTATCAGAAACAAGTAGGGAAATATTTAAAGAAAACAAAGAAGAAATTAAAACTATATGTGAGGTGTTGGTGGGTAATGTGTAATGTGTAACGAGTAGGGAAATATCGAAAGATTATGCTAAAAAAACTTAAAATTTAATTGATTGTAAAACGTATGTGCGCGTATACACACTAAGATATCGCCTGTAATCATATTTTCCGCCCCATCCTATGCATAAAAAGATGCAATAGCATTAATGTACTCCTCGCCCACTCATTACACCCCGCGTTGGCCTAGCCATTTTCAGTGACGATCTGGGTGCGCTACAGGGCAGCCGCTGCGCGAAGGGACACACGGCCAAACAATATTCTCTCGAAGCTACGTCGCAGTTTTGAAGTTCTGGATAAATAGAAGGTTGAAATTTTAAACATAAATATGTACTGCTTATATATGTAATATGTAATCGTTTTTTTTTTTGCTAAATGCTTATAAAAGCAGTTTGTTGTGTAATTAATATGGGTTAAAACCGCTTCTTATTTTTTTTATTTGTCATTACGTTTTTTTTTCTTTCTAACGTAGGTTATTATTTGTGTAGTTACTATGCTCGGTTCCCCATCTAATTATACATATATCTATGCTTCACTTGATTGCGAAGGGGCCAGCCAAAAACCAGCGCAGCAACGGCTTAGTCCGTTTTGGATACGCTGAGATAGCTTCATTTTGCTACAATTTTGTACTTATTATGTTTTAGAATGAGTATGTATAATATGTTACTTTTGTTTCTTCCTTTGTGACATAAGAAATTAAAACTATATGTGAGGTGTTGGTGGGTAATGTGTAATATGTAACGAGTAGGGAAATATCGAAAGATTATTCTAAAAAAACTTAAAATTTAATTGATTGTAAAACGTATGTGCGCGTATACACACTAAGATATCGCCTGTAATCATATTTTCCGCCCCATCCTATGCATAAAAAGATGCAATAGCATTAATGTACTCCTCGCCCACTCATTACACCCCGCGTTGGCCTAGCCATTTTCAGTGACGATCTGGGTGCGCTACAGGGCAGCCGCTGCGCGAAGGGACACACGGCCAAACAATATTCTCTCGAAGCTACGTCGCAGTTTTGAAGTTCTGGATAAATAGAAGGTTGAAATTTTAAACATAAATATGTACTGCTTATATATGTAATATGTAATCGTTTTTTTTTTCTTTCTAACGTAGGTTATTATTTGTGTAGTTACTATGCTCGGTTCCCCATCTAATTATACATATATCTATGCTTCACTTGATTGCGAAGGGGCCAGCCAAAAACCAGCGCAGCAACGGCTTAGTCCGTTTTGGATACGCTGAGATAGCTTCATTTTGCTACAATTTTGTACTTATTATGTTTTAGAATGAGTATGTATAATATGTTACTTTTGTTTCTTCCTTTGTGACATAAGAAATTAAATTCTAAATAGATATAGCATATCTCGTTATAAAGCTTAACGGCGCGAGATGATTGTTGATTTTTGAACGATTAAAGTTACTGGCAATTAATAATTTTGAGTACTGGCTGAATGTGCATCGGGCATAATCGATCTAAAGGTCAGGATCAGACTCGATCGACTTCAGCCGTCGTTCGAGTTCGGCCGGCGATAACGCGCACACGACGACAGCCACGTCATCCGCATACATAAATGTTTCGCCCGAAGTTATATTATTCAGCAGATTATTAAGTAGCAAGGAAAAGAGGATGTTGGAAACAGTCGAACCCTGCTCGTACAAAGGGGATCTGTTTTAATTTCGATCCCTCTATCGACGACAACTTGTTCCCGATGCTTTAGTAAATCTATAAGTAAAGCGTAAGCGTTCCCGATTATGCTGTAGTGGCGCAGTTTGCAGGCGATCACTCCGTGGTCCGCGACGTCGAATGCCTTTGACAGGTCACACCATACTGTTACATTATACCTGGTAACGTCTCACAGTACTTAGAGCTGGGTACTGACCAAAGTTGCTGGGCGTAATCTCACATTTCAAAGCGTAACGGTGGTCAGTGCGCACCTTTATATAAACTTGCGAATTGTGTATTTTATCCAATACAAGGATTTAAAAAACAAAATAGTAGTACTTCCAGCCAGGCCAGCGCCTTTAACTTTACAAGGCGCAAGTTCTGCCCCATATGGAGTATTGCTCGCACCTCTGGGCAGGAGCACCCCAATTCCTTCTTCTTCTTCCATTTGACCGCATACAAAGGAGAGCGACTCGAGTCGTCAACGACGGAGCTCTTACCTTTGTTTTTTGTGACTGAATGGCCACTGTTTGCCTTGAAGAGGCATTTACAGATTCACCAGGCTTGAGGTGGCCGAGCGCAGATGGCGCTTAGCCTAAACCTCGGTAATGAGTAACTAAGCTCGAGGGCTCCCTCAGGAGCCTCGGCACGAGCCGTTACTTCGTTATTATTACCGGATTGGGAGGCCACCGAGCTCTTAGATCGCTTCGGTGGACGCTCCATGGAGTGACTGGGCACAAGGGCACCCGAGAGGGGACCTCGGCTGGGCTGTCACTCAATACGCGTTTAGCATTCCGATTCAAGGGTGCCCTAGAGGGCCAAACCTCGGCTTGATCGGCTGCTGCTATCTGATTACTATTATTATTATTAATACATCTAACATTACTACCACTTCGGAAAGCGTTAGCGCTGGGAGAAGAAGCGGCGGAAGAAACTCCAGCAACGCTTCTATCATTGATAGGAGAAAACCTGCCTGCTATGAGGCCGTATCGCGGGAATGATTGCCTTAGTCGACAGCGACTACGGCGTTTTGTTTGTTTGCGTAGTTGTTTAATCCTAGCCTGAGCGATTGTTATTGCATCGTCTTGGAAGTCAAGAACGTGCCTAGGTCTGCGATGATAACGTCGAAATTTAACGAGCGCGATTGGGTTGTAGGTGGCGGCACCTACAACTAACGTATTAGGATGACCGACGGCAGAGTCAAAATAGCGACGCGACGCCAACTTCAGGTGTTGGGCTATGGTGGGTAGGGCCAAGTCTATATGTGAAGATCACTATTGCGCATGTACCACGGGGCCCCCGTGGCTCTGCGCAAGAATCTATTCTGAATCACCTGAAGTCGATGTATTTGTTTCGGCGAGATGTGCGCGAATACCGGGCTAGCGAATACGTCATGACGGGACGCACTACTGATTTATAGAGTGTCACCTTATTCCGAAGGGACATTTTGCTCTTTTTATTAAATAACGCGGAAAGACGACCTAATATAAAAGCCGCGCGGTTTCTTACTCGGGTCACATGAGCGAGAAGTTAAGTTTAGAATCGAGTATGACACCTAGGTATTTAACTTGGTTTTCCCAAGGTATTGGGCTGTCCATGACTTTAACGGATGGGAGACGTTGTTCTTTGCGGCGTGCAAAGTAGAGAGCCGCGCTATTGGTAGGATTGATCTCGATCCTCCATTCCTAAACAAGGGCACCCGAGAAGGGACCTCGGCTGGGCTGTCACTCAATACGCGTTTAGCATTCCGATTCAAGGGTGCCCTAGAGGGCCAAACCTCGGCTTGATCGGCTGCTGCTATCTGATTACTATTATTATTATTAATACATCTAACATTACTACTACTTCGGAAAGCGTTAGCGCTGGGAGAAGAAGCGGCGGAAGAAACTCCAGCAACGCTTCTATCATTGATAGGAGAAAACCTGCCTGCTATGAGGCCGTATCGCGGGAATGATTGCCTTAGTCGACAGCGACTACGGCGTTTTGTTTGTTTGCGTAGTTGTTTAATCCTAGCCTGAGCGATTGTTATTGCATCGTCTTGGAAGTCAAGAACGTGCCTAGGTCTGCGATGATAACGTCGAAATTTAACGAGCGCGATTGGGTTGTAGGTGGCGGCACCTACAACTAACGTATTAGGATGACCGACGGCAGAGTCAAAATAGCGACGCGACGCCAACTTCAGGTGTTGGGCTATGGTGGGTAGGGCCAAGTCTATATGTGAAGATCACTATTGCGCATGTACCACGGGGCCCCCGTGGCTCTGCGCAAGAATCTATTCTGAATCACCTGAAGTCGATGTATTTGTTTCGGCGAGATGTGCGCGAATACCGGGCTAGCGAATACGTCATGACGGGACGCACTACTGATTTATAGAGTGTCACCTTATTCCGAAGGGACATTTTGCTCTTTTTATTAAATAACGCGGAAAGACGACCTAATATAAAAGCCGCGCGGTTTCTTACTCGGGTCACATGAGCGAGAAGTTAAGTTTAGAATCGAGTATGACACCTAGGTATTTAACTTGGTTTTCCCAAGGTATTGGGCTGTCCATGACTTTAACGGATGGGAGACGTTGTTCTTTGCGGCGTGCAAAGTAGAGAGCCGCGCTATTGGTAGGATTGATCTCGATCCTCCATTTCCTAAACCAGGCACCAAGGGTGTTTGCTGCAGTCTGTAGACATCGACAAATAGCATCAGGCTTACGGCCTGATGTAAAAAAACAGGTGTCATCGGCAAATAACGCTAATTCCACGCCGCGTACGCGCGGAATATCATTGGTATAAAGGCTAAAAGGGACCGGCCCTAACACCGACCCTTGGGGCACCCCGGCTCGAACGGGGTGCGATCTAGAGCACACTCCCTCGACGCGGTAGCGAAACGTGCGGCAACTTAAGAAGTCTCGTATTATGCATACGATACGATCGGGTACTCCGTACTCATATAGCTTGTATATGAGTCCGTTGTGCCATACTTTGTCGAACGCCTTTGCTACGTCGAGAAAGAGAGCTCCGGTGTTAAGGCCTCGTTGCCGTTTGGCAAGTATATGCTCCGTGATGCGGTGCACTTGATGAGTGCATGAATCCTTGGCGCGGAAGCCAAACTGTTCGGGGATGGGCATGCCTTTTGTATCCATAAAGGACCGAAGGCGGACTAAAATTAACCGTTCATAAATCTTCCCAAACGTTTTGAGAAGACTTATGGGGCGATATGACGTGGGATTTGTAGGCGGTTTGGTGGGTTTGAGGAACTCTATGACTTCGGCGTCCTTCCACTCGTTGGGAAAGACGCCTTTGGTCATTGCCGAAGAAGTTGTATAATAGCAGCTGGAAATAGTTTGGCCACCCTATTGGTGATACCATCTGAACCGGGTGCTTTGCGGGGGCGCAAGTTTTTATTTAATTCCTTAACTTCATCGCTAGTTACCGGAGTAATATAATCGAGGAGGGGTACGTATTTCCTCCGTTCGACCTCGCTGTCCACCATTCGGAGATGGTCAGGGTCCACCGGTAGGCTACTGGGGGAGCACTGGGTTTCGAGGCTGTCAGCTAGGCATTCGGCTTTCTCCTCGTCCAACATGGCAGGTGCCATATTTGGACGCGAGAGTGGCGGCATCATACGATGTAGGTCGCCTTTGAGCGATTTAGGAAGGCTCCAGAAGGCTAAATGTGATGGCTTTACGTTACGAAGCGTTGTGTCCCACCGTTCGTTCCGGATGGCAGTTATGCGTGTTTTTACTTCACGCTGTAATTTACGTAGCTGTTTCCGGTTCGATTCAGTTGGATACAAATCGTGAGCTCGGGTAGCCGCGTTCTTGCGTCTCAACAAGTCTCTGGCATCTGGTGGTAGTGCCCAGCGTTGTTTGTCTGACTCAGGCATCTGCCTTGAGCAGTCGTCGATGGCGGTTTGGATATGACTTGTTAGAGAGCCGATCGCGACGCCCATATCGTTATCTGTATTAATTAAGTCGGGGATAGCGTTTAGGTGTGGCGATGTAATGTCTTTGAGCTTGGCACTAAGCTTGTGCCAGTCAACGACTGTTTTAAGTTGGGGGTCGGCCGGGGCAGAGGGCACTAGCTGCAACAGAACTGGTCGATGATCTGAGTGAAGCTCATGTATTACCGCGATATTGCGTATGGCAAGGTTAATATTTTTGATGATTGCAACATCAAGCACATCCGGAGTGTGTCCCAATGCGTGGCGATAGTGCGTAGGCTCTATTGGCGCTACGATTTCAAAATCGAGTAAGTCCGACAGTGCATCAAGCGCACGGCCGCGTTTACTTATTCTGGTAGAGTTCCATCGAATGTGCTTGCTATTGAAATTACCTGCAAGGATGGTGGCTCCTCCTAGAGATAGAAGGGCTTCTAAGTCGGATCGTAAGATGGTTGCGCTTGGTCTACATGGAAGGTAAACTGAAGCTATCGTAATTGGGGCGTGGCCAGTCATAGCCAGCTGACAGATCGTGTCTATCGGTACACAGTGCAGGGATTTTTTGTAGTAAATGACTATGCCACCACCCGGGGCGCCGGTCCTATCATTTCTGACGATGTTGTAGTTAGAGACCTTCGGGTACCTCATTGCTGGTTTAAGAAATGTTTCCTGCACGAGTAGTACGTCGACTTGATGATCGCGAAGAAACGTATGAATTTCGTCCCGTTGTTCTCTAATACCGTTCGCGTTATAAAAAGCTACGCTGATCGAACGCGGTTTGACTCTGCCATTATTACGCGCGAGAGACGGATAGCTTCTATTGCTAAGACCGTTTGCAGCCATCGAGACGCCTAATTCTTTTCGAGAGCACATACGATGTGCTTGTACTTTGTAAGTAAGTGTAGACGGGTCCCGATATTTCCTGACGCTTTTTTGTATTCGTCAGCGAACGTTAAAACTTCCTCCATATTGAGGCTAGATAGGCTATTTAAGGATTCAAAGGGGCAGGGGTCGGTCCCTGTCGCTTTGGGCGGTGTCGGTTTGTTCACCGGCTGGACCGGTGTCGGTTTCAAAATCGCGGTCGCCGTTGTTTGTTTGCTCGCGGGCACGGCGGGTGGGTTGGTGTTACCCCAGGAGGTCTTTTTCCACGAGGGTTGGAGAGGCGGGAATTCACTTGCTAAAGGCACCGGTGGCCGTTGCCGATTGGATAGCTGGGGTTTAATCTGCATGCGCTTAGGCGCCTTCGGGCACCCGAGATAGTTGGCGGTATGAGCGCCAAGACAGAGCACGCAGGCGGGTTTTCCAAAGGCCTCTAAGAGCGCTTTGTCCTTCGGTCGAGAACAGTCTGATGTGCCGTGGTCGCCTAAGCACTTAACGCACCTAGGGCGAGCGAAGCAGTTGCGGGCCGAGTGCCCGTACAACTGGCACTTGTGACACTGATCGGGAAGGCCATTTTTGCGCGGCGGTTCCACTAGAAGCCCGCTAAGGCCACAGATCGACTTGACGTCAAAAATTGCCTTTCCTTCAGGTGTCAGATCTAAGTGTACTTGTACTAGATCTATGGGAGCTTTTGTACGCATCCGCGTCATGCGAAATACGCTAATGACGGGGAAATTCTGGGCCTTGAGAGATTGCGTGATCTCTTCGACCGGAATTTCCTTAGGGATACGTTTAATAACTACTCGAAGTATACGCTCCTCGGTAAGCGTATAAGTGTGATAATAGACCTCCTTTTCTTGGAGGAATCGGGTGACATACCTAAAGGCATCAGCAGTCTCGAGCTGCATCTTGATGCCCTGAGCCGTCGCTGTAGCGACGACTTTAAATTTGTTGGATAAGGCCGATTGGGTCATCGGCCATTTGTCGCGCGCTTGGATGTAGATTGGGGGTGGGCGTTTGTCATGCGGCGCGCGGGTCGCTTCCGAACGTTGGGATGCGGGGACGGGTGTGGGAGCGGACGACTTAGGCCGAAGGGCGGGAGCAGCCGAGCATGGGGCTGTTGGTATGGCCACAAGGGGCACGATGGGAACCGACGAGGGCTGGGATGGCCCGGCTTGGATAGGGGATAGGTTTATGTGCCTTTTGGGGCACAGGGGATGAGGAAGTTGAGATCGTGGGGGAAGAGCGCTTCTTGCGCTTTTTCTTATTTTCGACGGTTGTGAAACCGTCGTTAGATGATGAGGGCGACGCGGCGTTAGATTCCAAATCGGAATCTTCTAGTGACGAGTGGGCTTCGGAGTCCGACGTGTACATTATAGATGCCCTAGACGTGGGACGCGGGGCATCTTGAAGCGCTCCTAAGACGGCTTCGTAGTACTCGTTTGTGATGTAACCGAATGGTCATTAGTTATCCTGTCCAATGGGGCAGTTACGGGCTATCACGCGCTGAAGTTGGTAAAAAATACACCTCAGTTCACTTATTTTCACAAAGCTGATTTTCACATATGTGTTGGAGACCACTGTCAGAATTACTAAACAAATATTGGCAGACAATTTCCGTGGGCCGTTTTCGAAGACAGACGATTTAAAGTTGCCAAAAATTTGACTAAATTTTATTTTTATTTTCTAATGCTTGATTTTTATATATTACACTCAGGGGCCTATAACAATACCCCTGCAAGAGGCAGACATTTGTGATGGGGCAAACGGCGTCCCAGACACTTTTAATTACGCGCGGCTGGTAACACTAAAACGTAAAAATTGGAACTTTTCTTATTTTCAAATGCTTGATTTTTATATATTATACTCCGGGGACTATAACAATACCCTCTGCAAGAAGGCAGACATTTCTGATGGGGCAAACGACCTCCCAGACAGTTTATATACCGCGCGGCTCGTACTTCTAAAAGGTGAGTAATGAAACTTTACTTAATTTCAAGTGTTTGATTTTTATATATGATGCTCGAGAGACTGTAACTACATCTCCTGCAAGGATATAGACACTCTGGGTAGAGTAAAAAAAAACACCCAGAAACTTTATAAGGTATTTACAATTGAAGTTTCTGAGAGTTTGTTTGACTAGTCTATAGTGTCTGGCTGCTTGAAGGCGATATTCTAATAGTCCCCCGAGCACCATGTATGAAAATTAAGCTTTTGAACTTAAGTAAAGTCCCGCTATTCACGTTTTAGTGTTACAAACCGCGCAGACAATTAAACTGTCTGGGACGCCGTTTGCCCCATCTGAAATGTCTGCCTTCTTGCAGTGGGTATTGTTATAGGCCCCTGAATATAATATATAAAAATCAAGCATTTGAAAATAAGAGAAGTTCCAATATTTTCGTTTTAGTGTGACGAGCCGCGCGCAACTAAAAGTGTCTGGGACGCCGTTTGCCTCATCAGAAATGTCTGCCCTCTTGCAGGGGGTATTGTTATAGGCCCCTGAGTGTAATATATAAAAATCAAGCATTAGAAAATAAAAATAAAATTTAGTCAAATTTTTGGCAATTTTAAATCGTCTGTCTTCGAAAACGGACCACGGAAATTGTCTGCCAGTATTTGTTTAGTAATTCTGACAGTGGTCTCCAACACATATGTGAAAATCAGCTTTGTGAAAATAAGTGAACTGAGGTGTATTTTTTACCAACTTCAGCGCGTGATAGCCCGTAACTGCCCCATTGGACAGGATAACTAATGGCCATTCGGTTACATCACAAACGAGTACTATCTAATCATATAACACTAAAGTTTTAGAAAATAAGTGTCGTCATCCTGGTCTGGGATCTCAATCTATTAAAAGTGAGATTAAAATTTAAAATCCACCCAGTAGTTACAAATCATCTATACTAATATTACAAAGAAGAAAGATTTGTATTTTTGTATGTATTGAAATAACTCAAAAACTACGGGGCCTACAGAAAAAAATGTTTTTTTTCGTTACACTAATATAATACATAAGGGGAAAATGGAATTTTAAAACATAAAAGTGTGTGGTGTTAAGTACATATTTAAATTCGTTCAACCCCCGCTTGTTTTTTATATAATATTTGCTTAAATCTGTATCCTTGAGCCCCCGTAGACCATTAACAGGCTTTTTATCACTCGATAATTTGATCGAGTGTAGCTGTTAAACCAATATGACAGCAAACTAAATCGACGTGATGTGCGCACATAACATTCTCAAAGTGATTCAGCGCCGGGTTAAACTATCAGCCGATAAAAGCCTGTAGTCTACCGGGGCTCTTTTCATGACGTAATTTATGCTACATGTCTGAAATGAGCAGGTTCTATTTATTTCGTTTCAGAGCCAAGCTCAATATACAAGTGTGAGCGACATAGCAGATATTGCGTTTTACGGCTCACGGGGCACTACAGTTTACCGGGCGAGAGCTGAATTCAGTCCAGTTTGAGCTTTCTGTGGGTAAAGGTCGTTACGAGTGCCGAATCTGAAATTACATCCCTGAAAATGTCTACTAGTAAGTATATCACATCACTATTTTCATCTTAAATTATTGAAATTATGTGTTCACATTTTTGTTTATTTAATATTGTACTAATGAGAATTCATTTGTTGAACAATGGCGCGCGCATATGCTTCCCACATAGTTTTACATAGCGATGTTTTGATGTACATATATCATATATTCGTCTCTGCGAAGTGCTATTGATCTTTTGTGATAAATGATGATAAACCGTATTTTTAAGTTCGCGATTCGATTCTTGATTGTATTTAGTGTTTAGTAATAATTTGGTAAACATTTTATTAGTTTTAAAAAGTATGTTAACTGTACCTAAGATTATATAATAAAACTAGCTGTTGCCCGCGACTTCGTCCGCGTGAAATTTGAAAGTTCAAAACTTACGTTCGCCGCTCTTTTCAACGTATTACCAAAAGTATTAACTTAGTAGTAATCTACATAATAACAGAAATCTACCGATGCAAGATTCCAAATTCCTCAGCCCGGTAGTTTGTGCGTTGTTTTTCGGTTACCCTGATTGTTTGGGTTCGCGATATCTTCTAAACTATTAGTTCAATTAAAATACTGCTAAGGACAATTTTATTCTACGTTAAATTCTCCTGATAACAAACGCATTTATTTGGATAAGGATTAATATTGAAACCAATAAAAGAACGCCGCAAATAGCGTGCGGCTTTTAATTCATTTTGTAAACATAAAAGTGGTTAATGTAAGAAAACTGTTAAAGATAGATATATGCTATCGCGGAATTTTCTGTAGAACTTTTAGAGATCTACAAATCATTTTTATACCTCTAACGGTTTAGGCAGCGTAAGCCGAGAAAAGTTAAAGTTTATTGAATTTTTACCGCCTACGTCCAAAAACACGCTTTTTATTAATAGTTCCTAAACATTAGTAATAATAAAATATAGCTTCTGTTAATCACAGATAAATTACCTTTCTGATGGTGAAAGAATTTTTAAAACCGACCCAGTAGTTTTTGAGTTATTTCAATATATACAAAAAGACAAATCTGTCCTCTTAATGAATGTTCACATGGTAATTCTAACGATCAAACAAGTTTGAAGCAACAAGTAAAAATCAACAAGTAAAAGCACCATGTTTTGCTGATTACATATTCCGATTTATTAATTCATACTTCTATAGGGAGTGTTAATTAGTTGTATATTTTGTGTAGCCAAATATTATATGTAATGTCCTTATCAGTCCTGTTTGTATGAGTTCATAACTTATTGGACGTTATGAATTTGATTTTTATATGATTATAGAACAAAACTTAAGATACTCTTTAAAACGCGAAACATAAATTGATCTTAAACAATAGACATTGTGGTGCATACTTCCACAAAGTTTTTGATCTGTCGCTTAAAGAATCACCCTATATACTTATATATAAACAGGATACTTGTTTCACCAGTGGAAACCATTTTAACTAACAAGTAAAGAAACATTAGGAAGTATTACTTACAAATACCTTTAATTTTTTCAGATGTTGAAATGCTGGGTACCTTTCAAATATTAATATCTCCGGATAATGACGACATTTTTCGGTTTCTACGTTTCAGTTCTCTTACTGTTGAAACACATGCTTCTCATCATGTTAGGATTATAAAAAATATGAACCCTAAAATTAATTGTATTTCTTTTACTGCTGTTATAGCCAGGGATAAACTTATTTTACAAATGATAAAATGTTTTTATGTTCACACTAATACAAATGTGCACTACCCTAGTAGGCCAATAGTAAATGTCACTTCAGATATCAATAATTATCAAGCAAATAAAAAGATAAAATTACTACAAGAAGCTGTAAACCCTGCAAATAATAGAGATCATGGGTTACTTAGCCAGCCATCTACAAGTTACCTTATCCTGAAACGTACGTCTCCTAACTCTACCATATTAGGTACAATTCTAAATGTATGCGAGCAAACGTCTCAAAGAAGTAACGTATCAAATCAGCAACTGATGCAAATGGTTACTGCAGAGTCAAAGATACCTGGGAATTTTAAAATAACAGTCCACTTTATAAGGGCCCCTACAGTACCTGTCACCACCACCAAAGAACCGATTAATCCCAACACAAATGAACCTATAAGAGTATCTATAGAACTTTTAATGTTCAATAGACACTTTTTGATTAGTAACGGTCAGTATCGCTTTAAATACTTTATTTTTATAGACACACACATACTCACAAATAAAATTGTACAGCGCGTGTAAATTATATTTTTCCAAATACCTACTTTTCTTTCTTGAGCCATCGGTAAGATTTGTAAACAAAATGTATAACAACACAACTATAAAGCTTTTTAAATTAAAAAAAAAACTACCCAGTTAAGCACAATGTTTTGGGTGCACGGGACAATTGCAGTGGACAATCTTGATTTACATTTTTACATAAATTAAGATCTGCTGATAATCGTGGAACATAAATTGGGCCTAAACGATGAATATTGCAGTCTCCTCAACAAAGCTTTTGATCTATCGCTTAAAGAAACACTCTGTATATTAGTATAGGTGGTTGGCTGTAACATACGATCAAATATACTGATTGCGATGTATTGCATAAAATGTTTTTTGTTTTTAGATCCCAACATATCAAGTGGATTCCAAGTAACAATAATTATGGATAACAGTAAATCTTCGAAAGACATACGTATAAATTATGTTACTGTAGAAATACCTGCCACTAATGTAATTAAAACAATACATAACTTCAGTAATCCTAGGACAGAAAACATGTCTTTTCTTGTTTTTAGAAACAATGATAATATTAGCCTATGGCCGATAAAGTCTCGAAAGGTAATGCAGGACGCCGTAGTCACTACATATCAGACGAATCAGACAGACGAGTCGGATCAGTCTGTTCAGCCGGCTCCATCGAGTCAGACTGATCAACCGGGTCCGTCGGGTCAGTCTGTCCAGCTGCGTCAGTCGGGTCAGTTTGTTTTTCCGGGTCCATCGGGTCAGTCTCTTCAGCCGGGTCCGTCAGGTCAGTTGGTTCAGTCAGCTCCATCGGGTCAGTCTGTTCAGCCGGTTCCATCGGGTCAGTCTGTTCAACCGGGTCCGTCGGGTCAGTCTGTCCAGCTGCGTCAGTCGGGTCAGTTTGTTTTTCCGGGTCCATCGGGTCAGTCTCTTCAGCCGGGTCCGTCAGGTCAGTCGGTTCAGTCAGCTCCATCGGGTCAGTCTGTTCAGCCGGTTCCATCGGGTCAGTCTGTTCAACCGGGTCCGTCGGGTCAGTCTGTCCAGCTGCGTCAGTCGGGTCAGTTTGTTTTGCCGGGTCCATCGGGTCAGTCTGTTCAGCAGGGTCCATCGGGTCAGTCTCTTCAGCCGTGTCCGTCAGGTCAGTCGGTTCAGTCAGCTCCGTCGGGTCAGTCTGTTCAGCCGGATCAGCATATTCAGCAGGGTCCATCGGGTCAGTCTGTTCAGGCGGGTCCGTCGGGTCAGTTTGTTGGGTCGGGTCCTTCGGGTCAGTCTGTTCAACCGTCAGTCGGTTCGTTGTGTCAGTGTATTCAGCAGTGTCTGTCGCGTCCGTCTGTTCCGCGGCGTGTGTCGATTCAGTTGGTTCGGCCGGGTCTAAAGACAATAATAATATATCCTAAAAAGCTATATAAAAGTCGCGTACATGAAACCACAAGAATGCATGTTCCGATAGCTATCAAATTTGATGGAATTACATGTGAGCGATGTCTGTCAATGTCGCAAATAAGCGACGCGACAAAGCAGCCAAAAAAGCAAAGGGTCGATGCGGCAGAGACGATGACGTCTAATAATGTTACAATGTCTGTGCCATCTGTGCCAACTATTTTTGATATGTCGCTGAATGCAGTCGAAGAGATCGATATTGGATCTACACGGCAGCTCCACGGTCAGTATCACTAAATATTTGTTTTACTCTAGATAGGATCACACATACATATAAAAAAACTTTACAGCGCGTGTAAATTATTATTTGTTTAATTTAACGACTTTGTCAAATTATTTGATTGTGTGACGTGAAATATTTTAGAGTATAATGTTACTGGAAATGTGTGACAACTAGGAATTGTATACTATCCCTAGGTTGTTCTGTCAATTATGCGCAATAACTGCGCCCGCTCTAAACAATCCCTAGACATACTCATTCCGGCATACGCACGCCCACAATGGTAGATGATGAAATTATAAACGTGTAATAATGCTTCAATGTTTACTGAAAACAGCATAAAAATATCTAACTGGGATACAAAATATGCAGAGATAAACCGTCTGATGATAACTGTCATCAGTCGTTTGATTGCCGCCATGACATCTACGAACCTATTATATAAAAAAATATTCGGGGTTGGCCGTTCATAAACTAAAATTACCATTTCAAATGTTGCCAGCATTCAAAATTATTTATTGGATAGCAACTTTATTCGATTATCCTTACCATGGCAACCGTGCTTTCTTGATGTTGTCAGCTTGTAGTTTATGGTCACTTTCTCACATTAAGGTTTTTTTTCGATTTATTTACCCCTAAGTTTAATGGCGTGAAAACATATATCCTAAAGCGTGTCGTTAGTGTAGGGCTTTTTATTAAAGAAAGAATTATTCAAAAACATGCTGTGATTGCTGACATCCTACTCCACGACGTAGTGTGTGTTAACTCTTTATTATATTAGTATATATGTATAGTAAAGATAGATATAGATAAACATAGTTGTAATTGTTGTACAGATCCAATGGAGTCACTTGTTTCCGATAGCGAAGATACCAATTATGGTTTATATCTAACTGATGACGATAAATATGATTCCTTCGCTGAACAATTGGAGGTAAGTTTGTAATTAAGAATAACATTATAATATAACATACTAGCTATCGCCCGCGGCTACGTCCGCGTGGTATTAATAAAAACAAAATAAAGTAGCCTATGTGTTCTTCCAGACTATCTTCTACATCTATGCCAAATTTCATCCAGATCCGTTCAGCCTTTTAGGCTACAAACTCTAACAAACATCCATCCATCTTTTATCATCTTTCATCCATCCAACTTTAACATTCATAATATTAGTAAGATTATATTAATTAATTCGTAAACTCTTTCGTTACTTTTAGGATTAAGGAAAAGAAAGATTGTCACTTACAACGACAAAAAGTGGTGAATAACCTTGTAAGAAAACTTCTTCTATCCTCTTATCTTTTTAGAGTAGCTTTTAAAATAAATGTGAACTAAGTGAAGTAAGTTCAAGTAGAGATCTATGTGTAATTGTCATTATAGTCTTATTCCAGCGTGTGTTATAAACGTTAAACTTTTGGCTTTGTTTTTTTCTGCCTACTGAACACCTTACGTTCGTGGGATCGTTAAATTCTAATCGGTACGAGTATTTATCTATGTGAAATCTGTATATTCAAAATTGTTATTTTTCTTAGAAAAATCTGCATTGTACAGTAATATCTTGATATTGTCCTCATTACCATCATTATAACCGTCATGTATGCTTAATTTTTAATTGTATGTTTCTATTAAATCCGACATATACGGACTAAAAGACTATTGAAACTTTATTATAGAATTAGAATATAATTAAACATTGATTGATGAAAAAAAAAACACTTTATTAATCAAAACATTATTAGATTGACAATTTGTTTCAATACGTGTCGTTGCAATTCGGTCCGTGTATGGCGAACGTAAACTTCTGATCTAATGCAGATCTACCGACGGTAACGGTAGCTTTTATGTAAATTTACTTTATTACCAGAAAACATCATTGAACACCTGTTTTAATTCTTTGTCCTCTTAATTGTACAGCATTTATAGTGTAAGTATAGTTTATAAACTATGTAAACACAGCAATATATTACTGTATTTAAATTTAAAAACTTTGATAATAAAGATATATTATTTCTCTTAATGTGTGAAGTAAAATTAATCATTATTAAGACATCAAATAGTTAAGATTTCATATAATTTTCTTTAACAATATTATTCTTGTATTCATCATCAACTTGCCCTTATCCCTTATGGAGGGTCGGCACAGTATGTGCTGCTCTTCCATACATCTCTATCAGCCGCCATATCTGAATCCACTCCCTTCTTAAGCATTTCCTTTTTCACACAATCCATCCATACTTTCTTCGGTCTTCCTATTCCTTTGTAATATTATTCTTGTATTCTGGTACATATGTTAATTCTTGTGTCTGTTAAATTTTAAATTCAAAGATTCCTGATATTATAATTTGTTTTCTAGGATATAAAAAAAAATCCTTTGAATATATCATAAGTTTAAGTAAGGTAGATTTAATATAACTTATTATTGCTTACATTTTTCTGAGAGCCACGTCAATTTTAAATACAATGAATTATATGAAAATGTAGTTTGTTGTAATGCTTTAGTAATAATGACGAGATAATGTATAACTATTAGATATAAGGTAATGTAATGTATGCTATGGAAGAACGGGACATTCTGACACAAGTAAATATCTTACTTACAAGAATATCCAAGCAACGGATATCAACTTGTAAAATATGTATAATTTTAAATAATAAAAATTATTATTATTAAAAAAAAAAAATAAAAAAAAAAATGTCAATTCAATTTTTTGGATGTAAGTAGTATAAGAATATAATATTCAAATGTAGAAATATGAAAAAAATACATTATTTCGGTCAATTGCGTTTCATCCAACTGCCTTATTCAGTCCAACTTTCTTTACAGTATAAAGATTACATAATCTGCATTTTACGTGTTTCATCACTGTCCACTGGTCTGTAGTCCATCCCAAAAGAAAAAATTAATTAGTTATGATCAATGTACGCTTATGTTGTTAAGAATAGATGATATTTGTCAAAATTACATGCATTCAAATAATCCAAATAAAATTCTGAATAACAAACTTTGTTTTTATTATATCGTCATGTAACCTTTTGTTTCGCCGAGGATTTGAATCGAGGGAGAGGGGAAAAACTACCACACAATATCACTATTAAATTTGAAACGAACGAATTTCGATGATTTTGAGGGGAGAGAGATTTAAGCCTCCCCTATCTCCCAACTCCCCCCGAATCCAATGCGTCTGTCCTTTGTTGTATTTTACAGACTTTAATTAAATATCTGAACAAAGGCTGGTTCTACGAACAGGTAACCTAATACAGAACAATGCTGCCGGACAACATTAAATCACATTTAAATAAAACAAGCTTTTTAGTGCATTTAATATAAATAAATTAAAAGAGACGAACTATTCTATTACTAGAGAATACTGAATTATTACTATTATATCTATCTCTCTCTCTTTTTTCATCGTTTCCTCATTCCTTCTTAGACCTCTTGGCCTAATTTTGGTCCCTTTTCCTTTCCACCTTTTACTTAAAAGGAAAGGACGGAAAAGTGGATTTGACGACGAAGGAAAGGCATAGGAAGGGGAAACATCCTCCTCCCTCGTCTCCCCTTCCGTCGATGATCGTAGGCAACGCATATGCAATTACGGATGTCTATAGGCAGCGGTTCCTTTACCATTTCGGCGAATTGAGGTGCCCGCTTACTCGTTTGCCAATTTATAATATAAAAAAGTCACTAACACTAATATACTGAATTGGTAAAAAAAATGTTTTCGAAAAGCTATATTGCGTGAGCATCAATCTCGTGGATAAAAATAATGTTTTGTATAAAATAGGATAATTCCAATGACTTATTTCCAAAGTATATAAAGTTAATATAACAGCCCGCGCACCCCTTTGACTAAACTATAGGACAACTGTTTAGTCGGGCTTTTGAGCTTAAATGGAGGTGAGCACTTTACTCGATTTTTAATTGTGCAACTAAACATTTCAATGGGCTGCGAAACAATCGACAATCGCACACAATTGTGCGATAGTTTAGTCAAAGGTATGCGCCCGCTCTAAATCTAACTAAATATATTAACTGCTTATATACCAGAAACACCTAAATTATACCTATATGTTCTGACAGTTCTAACCGCGATTGCAGTGCCTCTCTTACTGGCCCTGACTTGCTGTCTATATTTGAATTACTTTATTTTTACTAATTTTCGCCCGCGACTCCGTCCGCGTGGAATTAAAAAAACTATGTAGCCTATGTATTCTTCCAGACTATCCTCTACATCTATGCCAAATTTCATGTAGATTCGTTTAGCCGTTTAAGCTGCAAACTCTCATGTGAAACATTTTATGTAGACTTTCCGCTTCGCTGATTCCTTTTGAAAGTTTATCTTCGTTCGCAAAAGTTTTCATTTTCTATATTAGGAAATTCGCTCATGTATTAATACACCAACAATCGCGTGTCCATCCTCCGTAGGGACAAGGGCTAATGATTATAATGATTATTATACCAAAAAATATAAATAAATGAAAGAATTCTTTGAAAATCACATACAATATAAAAAGTAAATAAAAGCAAAAAGGCACTTTGGCCGTTTTATCAATTTTTTATTTTCAAACAAAAAATACGCTTAGATATAAGTGCATAACTACGGTAATGCGAAAACTTACATATAAAAATATACCTAGGGATGTAATATAATGCTATACACAAATCGAAACTTAGAGTCTCTATTAAAAAATATTATTTCACACATTGTCCCACCTATACATAAATCCCAACGGTTTAACAAATGATACAAAATGGATGGCTATAGAGGCGCAATTTCATTAGTGGATCAGTCGCAAGGTGTCGCAAACAATATAATAATACAGTTTTAGCCATCATTATCCTGTTAATAAATGTTACATCCTTATTTGTCCGAATCAGGGTGGCCGCTTTCTCGTTTGTCACATCTATCTATCTATACTATTATAATAAAGCGTAAACACACCCTTCTTTGTTGCCTAAGATGTCAGCAATTACAGAATATTTTTGAATAATTCTTTTTTTAATGAAAAGCCCTACACTTACGTCACGCTTTAGGCTATATATTTTCACGCCATTAAACTTAGGGGGTAAATATTTTGGATAAAAACCCTAATGTGGGAAAGAGACCATAAGTTGCTGTCAACATCAAG
Source organism: Papilio protenor (assembly GCA_029286645.1). Taxonomy (NCBI): domain Eukaryota; kingdom Metazoa; phylum Arthropoda; class Insecta; order Lepidoptera; family Papilionidae; genus Papilio; species Papilio protenor. The sequence continues at coordinate 688,850 of JAGSMZ010000035.1, read as the reverse complement.
GAAGCAAAAAAAAATAGTAAGATAATTGGTATTTTGACATTTGCAATTGAAAATTTGACATATGTAAACAATAAACTAAAGTTTTTATAATTTCATGCGGATGAAGCCGCATGGGAAAAGCTAGTTGTATTATAACAATAAAACTACGAACGAATTATAACTCGCCTTCCACGAATTAAAGCATAGATCAATATTTTCACGAAGAAAACGTTACGTCGCAGACAGCCGCCGCCATCACGTCGCGCCGGCATATGTAGGTATGGATCTATGGATGTTTTGATACTTAGTGCGAAGTCGGGGCTCGTCGATTTTAATACATAAACCTTATATACCTAACAGCTTTAAGACTCGTCTCATTAAGTCTGTGTTCAGAAATTCATATTCATTTTTGATGTCGAAGTGATAATTCCAATCTACATACAATAATATACATCTACATACAATATACATGCACATAACTTTAAAATCAAATTTTAAAATACTTTCAAATATTTTACACTAGCAACAGCTCGCGACTTCGTCCGCGTGAAATTAAATAATAATAAAAAATAGCCTATGATGTTCACCGATAAATTACCTTTCTTATTGTGATTTTTTTTATTCGGCCCAGTAGTTTTTACGTGAATCGAATACATACAAAAATACAAATCTTTCCTCTTGATAATATTAGTATAGATAGACTAAGATTTCCTGCTTCCTGAATCATTACTGAACGTAAGATTACGTTCGTATGGTAAAGAACGTATCTTCATCTCCCCTACTTTGTCCTACTCCCGTAGTGTCGGCACGCCAGTGTTTTGTCCTCCAAATAACTCTATCATCCGTCATCACACTCCCTTCTTGATCATGTCACCTTTCACGCAATCCATCAATCTCTTTCTTTGTCTACCTCTATCGGTGTACCCCTCCACATTCATAACTAACGTCCTTCTTGTTACATGTGATTTTTCCCTCCTCATAACATGCCCACCACGTTAACCTTTTACTCCTTAATTTCTCAACCACTGGGGCTACTCTCAACGTTCCTCTAATAAACTCATTTCGTATCGTATCCATTCGTGTTACCCCACACATCCATCTTAACATTAGAATTTCGTATTGTATTGTAACGTATGTGTAAAATAAAAAAATAGATATATAATACATCATTCCATATCTTCGTTGCCGGAAGAGAATTACCCGTAATAAAGTTTTGGATGCTGGCACGGAATGCAAAAGTTCCTACGAGTTGTTGGTAAAAAGTTTAAAAGGGCAGCTCAGACAGAGATCAAATGCTTAAAATGCAGTATTCCGGAAATCGCGCATCGCATTTTGTCTTTGTACATTTTAGCATTGTAATGGAAGCTTCATGATAAAGGTGAATTTAGAGGCAGCTAACTAATTATATTTTCATTGTTATTATTGTTCCTAGATAATCTGAACGGATGACTAAAATATTAAAAATAAGTCATTTCTTTTCGCACTGTTAAGATGAAAATAATTTAATAATTGTTATTATCTGATATTTAGAAAACATATGTGGCTTTCCATCTTTATTTATACTAACATAATAAAGCGTAAACACACACTACTTAGTTATGTAGGATGACGTCACTCACAGTATATTTTTTAATAATTCTTTTTTCAAAAAAAAGCACTACACTTACGACACGCATTAGGCTATATTTTTTCACGCTATTAAACTTGAGAGTAAATGATTTGGAAAAAACCGCCATACGGGAAAGAAACAAAAACTACAAGCTGACATCATGACATCAAGGTAGCAATGGTAACGGCAATTTTTATCCAATTTTGACAATTGCAAACGGAAATTTCCCAAATGTAAACAATAAAATAAAGTTTTTATAACTTCATAAGGCCGCACTGGAACGGTTCGTCTAAACAATAAGTAAACTCCTACCTGTACGACTTCTTAGGTAAAAGAATTTCTTTTGCTTACGAAAATTGTTTAAGATCCTAAAATAACCAGTTGAAACAGACAATAATCGATACAGTGTTGCATTACTTATCAATTCCTAATTCGTAGCTGTTTTCTACGAAGGCCGTAGACGCGACCGTAGCTACAACACGCTACAAGAGTGACCGTGCCCATAATAGCCATCTACTTTTATTTTATTCATTAAGACGCCAATCACGCCAACTGCATACATAATGTTAAAGTTCAATTTAAAGAAAAAAGTCATTACTAGGTTTTAAATAAAATAAAACTGTAGTGTCTGTGTGTAATATCGAAAGAAAGATTTTTCGAAGATGATGTATTTGCGTTGCCGACAAAGAAAATCGCATTTAACAAATTTTGTCTGTCTGTCCGCAAGCCGTGTATGTTCCGGGTACTCTCCGGAACGGCTGGGTCGATTTTGACGGGACTTTCACTGGAGGGTAGCTGAACTGGATGGACATGTTTTAGGTTACTTTTTTAAATTCCGCTATCTCTGGAACGGGTGGGCCGATTTTGACGGGACTTTGGCTGGAAGGTAGATGATTCACGCAGAATTCTTATAGAAGACCATTGCTTTTTAATTATTAATTTTGCAAGGTCACATTACGTTCAATATTACGCTTATTGTAATGGCATAATTGGAATTAAAAAATTTAGTTAGAATTCAGCGCAGTAGTTTCTGAGTTTATTAATTGCATACAAAAATAAAAATCTTTCTTCTGTCACGTTTGAACGTACATTAACTGATAGCGTTGGCTGAGACTAGAAACATGCTGCTAGTGTGAATGTATCTTTATTTAGAGCGTTTGCACATCTGACACTAAATTATCGCACAACTGTTTAGTCGCGCTTTGATTCCTATGAGCTATGTCGTGCGCACACTACTCGATTTTTAGTTGTGCAACTATACAGTTGAATTGTCCACGAAAACCGCACAACCGTTGTGCGATAGTTTAGTTTCAGGTTTGCGTCCGCTCTTTGTAGAAGTAAAATAAGTAAATACTGGCTTTCCCCTGCGAATCCGCCCACCTTTAAAAAACTAAATAGCCTATATGTTCTTCCAGACTATACATCTATGGCTAATTTCACGGCAATTAACAATTAATAGAATTTAATATAGTAATAGTAGAATGTAACCTTTTTTACTTTCGTTTTGAGCCCTTTTTTCAATCATGACTTTTAAGTCATTATATCTTAATATAGGATAAGACAATGAAATAACCAAATTTTATTTTGATCAATAACATTTATTAAATCTGTTTAATTGATGTCTTAAATCTAAGAGAAACTTCTAAATAATTTATAACAAGATAACCAATATTTAACATTAAGGAACTAAATGTAATGATTTTATACATAATCTGGAATAAAATCAATTCAAAACGTAACGTTTCAAGATAATAAATAAAGTTCCAATACAAATAACATTTTTGGACACATTAATATATTTAGATATATTTTATCTTACATTAATTAATACTGGTAAATAACGCCGACAATCGAATGTCGATGGCACATTAAGAATAAAAAAGTAAATATCAAAGGTAAAATTAACAGTGCGGTACAATTATTTTATACGCCACGTTACTTCGCAAAAGCTTCGCAAAAGCTTCGCAAAAGCTTCGCACATTCGCAATTCGCTAATTGCTTATTTATACAAAGGACAATGCGCGTCAAAACTTATTCGCAATTGCATGCAATTAATTAATATTGGTAATTTAAAAAAAGGAGATACTCCAAGTAATCCTAATTGTTTCTGAATGCGTGGAATTATTAAATCATGCTGATATAACTCACTACAATATTTTAATTTGTTTATTTTTTTCGCTTTAACTAAACAAGATGTTTTATTAAGAGACGTTTTAATTACGTCTACTATATAACATTGATATGATTTTCGTAACATTCTTAAAAGTTATTATTAAAATACCTTCAAACAACTTATTTGCAATAGGACCAAGGAGCTGCTTTTGTATTTCTTTCGCATTTTTTCAATTAACTCCTTTTTACTTCACATTTGGATCGTTTGAATTCAAGTGTGTTCTTTTCTTGGTGACCCGCGGGGTGAAATTTCTAGATTTAAAAAACTTGCAGGAAGCCGCATTTATGGCTTCTTCTTTCTAAAAAAAAGAAACTATGTAAATGTAAAATAAAAATAACGTAAAAGTTTCTACCACACATTTTTCTTTTATGTGGTTTGAATTGGTCCGCTCGCCCCGTGCATTGCAATTTAAAGTAGACAACTTGCGATTCCGGATGTGTATGGGTAGCGGTCCATTCGTTATTAATATAATTGGTACTTCAGTGTGTGTACAGTATGGGACTATGGCGTTGTTCCACCTTTAGAGCTACAATCGTTTAAACATTTTTAAACCAGACGCGGACCAAAAACCAATATAACCCTGCTTATAAATTTATCACTACGAAAAAAAGTCGGTTAGTGATACACGGCTAGTTCTTTATTATTATCCCTGCTTTTGCACCAATCACTGCTTAATTCACATCTTATTAGTTACTAGCTGTTGCCCACTTCGTCCACGCAATATTAAGATAAAAAGTAGCCTATAATATGCTCGTCTATGTAACTACCCTTCAGTGAAAGTCCGGTCGAAATCAGCCCAGCCGTTTCGGAGATTACCCGGAACAAACGCGACTTGTGGACAGACAGACAGACAGAACAATTTTTAAATGCGATTTTCGTTATCAGCGACGCAAATACATCTTCCCGAAATCTGGAAATTTTCCTTTAATATTACAGACACTCCAATTTTATTATATGTATAGAAGATTTGTAGGAAGATTAGGAGTTTGCCTCGATGCAATGAACAGGACATTTTTTGAAATTACGTATGATCACGTACAATCTTAAGCACACGTTTCAAAACATTTTTATTTATACAGTTATATACATAAATTATAGTTAAACTTACATCCAAGAGGTCGTCTACTACCTCATCTGGGTATTCAAATATGTTAGGATCCATAATGTCTTCGCCTGAAAGAAAAGAAAAACAGATTTAGAAACGTTAATTTTCTAACGAAACTATCTTTAAAAATAATTCGAGACAACACACTATTTAACAGTGGTAGAGACTGCAGGAGCATATTGTAAATATTGTAAAATTGACCGTTTGATCAATGCATCACACACCAAATATTTCAATTACACTAGATTCTAGGCTTTTCTTTATTCCTTAATTAATAAGGAAAGGATTGAAAATGTTTAGTAGATCATAAGAAATGTGTGAAGGGAACTCTTATCTGACAATGTTAAAAATGTCACTAACATTCTTTGGCTAATTCCACTTCATCGGGAAGACACTTTAGTTCAATTTCGTCTAGCAAATGTGAGTTGATAGCATTTTTGTAAATTATTCCGATAACATCTGGATTGGGAGATCCTGCCGTTTCTCTCTGGGCAATCGAGTCTTCATTTTCATATTTATTAGTTATCGTAATCAATCCGCTGTGTATCTTAGAGAAAGAACAAACAAAAACATATTAACTAACTTGATTTGTTATTTACCATAGAATGTAATTAAACATGTATATTGTAATATTTATCAGAATCCGTATTACCTGTATATAGACGGTTATTTTATAATACACACGTTATCTTTGTACGGGCATGCACACTGAGTGCATTAAAATATTAATTTTAATTGACTAATAATTTCGATTTCCTTTTTGGGATAATTTTTCGACAATATTGACATTACAAACCGCTGTATTGTTTTTTCTGGTAATTAAAAAATAACCGTGTATATGTTCAACGCGGCACGGCAAGAAAAATGTAATTGTATAAAAATAATGTAAAAAAAAAATTGGTTATTGTTGTATTGTAATCGTATACCACCACATAGAGTCGTCCTTACTCGCGCGGGTTTGGATGGCTGATTGCAGACGACGTCGTGACTAAAAGCTACAAAATAAATTTACAACAAAATAAGAAAATGTGAAAATAAAATAAAAAATAATTAAAAGGGATAACAAAAACGAAGGCTGCTGGACACTTGGTTCAGCGTCATTACTTATTACGATATCATGCATAAAATAAAATAAGACAAAACAAATTAAAAAGTGCTAAATTTACGATATGATTTGGAAATAATGGGTTTATTGTTTTGTAATGTTTAATAAAAAATAAATAAAAAACGGTTATATTATAATTGTATTTATAATAAAAAAATGAACAATAAAAAAACTAACAACTAAAATTTTCACAAAAAAATAAAATATATTACTTTTGAATTAATCTTATATTAACAAACGTCAAAAATCACAAACATAATTACCAGAGTTATTAGTTCTTCTAGCCTCAGAGGTTGAGTGATAAATTCCTTCAGCGCTATCTGAAAAGATAAATTGCAATGTTATAAAACTTCCCTAATTAGTTAAAAATTACTTAATAATCTCATAAATAATAATAACCTCATCAGGCTGAAGAGATTCAGTGACAACTTCCTTTGCCGCTGGTATCTAAAAATATATAGGTGCAATGAAACGATTATTATAAAAACTTCCCTATTTAGGTAAAAATGATTTGACTGACTATTGACTATAATAAAATTATTTAAATTAAATGTTACAATTAAGTATAAACCATTATCAATATTTTTGAAATTATACTTTAAAAGAAATTAAGAATATAACTAAATAACTGAAAGACAATGAAATATCACTAACACTTACAGGTACCTCTTCGTGCTTTTTAGCTCTGGACCTTAAATTGTAAAATGTCCTCATTATCGTTGCCTGAAAATACCAAGCAGATGTTAAACTTTCATTATATGTTTTATAAAAACTCGGAAAGTAGAAAAAAACCTTAACTTAAACTTAGTTAAAAGTACGAAAACTGACAATATACGAGTAGTAAGTAAAAAAAATATAATTAGAGATAAAACACATCTATAATAATTTAAAGTCCGCAAAATAACAATCAATACAGACACATCAGAAAAACAGAAAAATCAAGAGATAAAAACAAGAGAAGAGAATGTAGTTCAATTAAGCCTTCAAGAGTCTATTGAGACGATTAAGCCTCTTGAAACCTCGATGTTGTTACGTATCATATTCGTGGCGATTGAAATATTTCTAGCGAAATGAAATGACAAGCATATTAAAAAATATTCTGACAATAACGCTGAATATCAGTACCTTCTTTGACTTCTTATACTTTCTCGGCATTGTAATGTTTGTTGATTCTCTGAAATTTCAATACAATATTTTAGCTATTAAAAATATAACGTATGAACATTCTTAAGGCAAAACTATTTATAACTATACCATCCTTGAGACTTCTGCTAGACATGACTCTAAATAGCTATTCAGTTAGACAAAAGTATATACTTATTTGTGTTACAACTTTCGCCCGCGACTCATTTCGCGTAGGATTACAAAAAAAAAACAAATGTGAGTAGCCTATGTGTTCTTTCAGACTACTCTACATCTGTGCCAAATTTCATCGAGATCCGTTCAGAACTTTAAAATCTACTTGAAATAAAATCTTATGATCTTGAGTGATGCTTTGGAATTTCGGGGAGATAAGAAATATCGCGTTTCCGTGAATCAAGTACTTAACATTTTTAAATATGTAAAGTTTCATTTACATAAAATTGTGTCTTAAAAATTTCTTCTTGAAAACAACAAAAACAGCTTCTTGATGACTTGATATTGTTTTAAGAACTCCTAATAAAAATATTTGGAAGTGTTAGTTGATTTAGTTTTTTTTTATACTAAAAGGCGGCGGGAACACCGAGATGATCAACGACGCCCTTGGACATCCGCAACACCAGAGGAACTACAGATGCGTTGTCGACCTTTGAGGAAATGGTAGGCTCGCTTCTTGAAGGACCTTAAGTCGTATTGGTTTGGAAATACCGCCGAGGACAGACCGTTCCACAACGTGGATGTGCGAGGCAGAAAGTGCTGCGAAAACCGCACGGTTGTGAAAAGCCAGCCATATAGATGGTGATGATGGTACCTGGCAGTCTGTCGTGTCGTCCGATGACGAAACTCGGCGGCAGGAAACGTTCCAAACAGTCTATCTCCGTTGTATGTGGTCAAATGGAAGAAGCTGGTATTGGGGTGGGGTTGGAAGCCAGCTTGGCCTTGTCTACATTATATCTTAATGCAACAATTTCATTTAATTATTAACACACTTTTATTGCCTAAGAAATAACTAAATTTCGACAAAAAAGATTTCTTATAAATTCAAACATGAATAATATCAAAATATCTAATTGGAAACTAATTATCGAAAAACTAAACGATATCATAGATATTTCATTACCTAAGAAAGGTAAGATCTGAGACGCATAAAGGGACATTCACTTTTATCGGAAATTTAGTTAAAGTAAGCTCAAAGTAATATCTATTCTATGTTCAAACACTGAAACTACGGTAATAATTGCAATCTATAGCCGATATTAATCCGATCCCGCCCCTAGGCCTTCGTAAATGCCTACTATATGCTATTCCGTACATACCTCGTTTAGAGAAGTCTATGCAAAGTGTTCCCGTTAACAGAAATTTCTCAATAATATGCCATCGATAACTCGATTAAAAATAACTAAGTATAAGGTAAAATATAATATGAAATAGTACACAATTTAATCAAAAGCTACGGGACGAGATTAGTCCTTTTAACTCTGAAACGAACCTGATATCCCTGCTGAAGTTAAAGGCGTTAAAGCGAATACTTAAATAAAGGCAGGTATTTCTACGACTCAAGTTTTTTTAAATTAAAGCTTTATTAAAATATATTTAGAATAGTAATTTTATGTATTTCGAAAACAACAAATTTTTAGTTTTATATAACACGAATATAATAATAATTGCTTATTCTAATCTTACCTTTCAACAAGAAAAGCACAACACTAAATCACTGCCAATTCACTTTGAAAGTTTCGAAAAAAACTCACTTTATACGGTATAATTTATATTAAATAACATCTACAAATTAGATAATTAGTTTATTTAATTAATCCTTAAATTAATTTAATCCCAAAACTAATATTCATAATTTATACTGAGTAAAAATGCACGATCTCCGACTTAACGTTTCAATGTCACGGACGCTATCATAGAACTGTATTTTCCTGCGAGCGCAGTTAATAGACTGTTTGTATCTGAATTTCAGCGACGTGATAAACACGTACGTAGTCAGTTATGGATGTAGTGTGTTGACTGACGTTAGAGTAACGCGAAGATTGCAAGGGCGTACAGACCGTTGACAGTCTACGTCCTTCTGCCCTTTGTTATAAGGTTCAATGTGAAATGTAAACTTTTTTATGAAACATTACACTTGTCTTTTGTGATAATGTAGTAGACATCGGCTGACGTAACTTGAAATAAGGTGTATAAAGTGAATTTAATGGAAATCTCGGATATTTTATTTTATTAATCAAAAATAAATATTTTGATAAATTCTAACTTGCCGGTCAAAACGTTAAATATAAAAAAAATGTTTTCTATTATACTTTAACAACAATTTCGAAATTTTTAGCACGAATACGGATATAACAAAACACAATAATGTTTAGGTATATTTTGTTACAAAACATAGACAAGTTATATAAAGTAGCAGTTGCAAAAAAAAAGCTCTTGCTCTTAATTGAACTTAAAAAAGTTTTCCGATTAAATGGTTTCGCGCAAGCACTTATTAAGTCTACAGTTTATTGCTTTTATACGTTTTCCCCAACTCCTTTTTAGTTGAGCACTTCTTAATACCCACGACATTTACCCAAGACTTTGCAATACTTATATATTTTATCATTGTTAAAATGGTAACATAATATAATCTAATCATCTAATATTATTAAGTATCTATACATTCAAGAAACAGGTGCCGATTCGTAATAACAGCGGTTCCATTAGTTTTATGGTATTTTTATAAAAAGCATTATTTTCAATAAAAAAAAATAATACAGACGAATTGAGTACCTCCTTCTTTTAGGAAGTCGGTCAAAAAGAAACTAGCCTTGTATCACTCACCCACTTTTTTCGTAGACACCGATATAAGCTGTGTTGTATTGATTTTTGTTCCGCGTCTCGTTTCAAATGTTCAAACGATTGTAGCTTTTTAGTCTAAACACAGCCTGTTACCTTGATTGTACGAGTACAAGGGAATACGCGAAACTGGGAAATTAGGTCAGCATAACTATCTCATATCACTATGAATTTAAAAATTTGATAACCTTAACATATTGAAGACTAAACAGATTTTCACACGTCACACAAAATAGACATATATTTCTAGAATTCACGCTTTTAAATCTATTTACATTGTTCACAAACATATGTTTTCAATATTACATATTTTATTCTATTACGCGCGCGATTAATAAGATATCTAAAAATATCTGTCGGGAGAAACATTAAGCTAGAGAGTCGTGAGGTGACTGACGGACAGCGGCTCTTGCAACCAACAATTCTCCTACCTACGCAAGGCCACGATTCCTAGAACGCAGTTGCAGCCGCTAAATCCGTCCCAATTTCCCGCTTTGCCTCTAGCGAAATTCGTAATGGATGTTTCATTTATTTATTTATTTTTATAGGAATGCCAACAAAACATATTAAAATAAATATACATACAGTGGTTTAAACTCAGTTAAAAATATGAACATTAACGTGATTCTCAGTAAAACAGTTTGTTGATTTTATTTTATTAAAAGAGTAAATAATAATTTGTTTTTATGTCGTTTCATGTTGTATTACAGTTGTTTTCTCTACTAATTGGAAAATATCGATACTTGTATTCGTTGTAAGTTTAAATTAGGGTTGTAACGGAGTGAAAATATAAATTGCAAGTAATTAAATAAAAATTATTAAAACCAATTGGAAGGTGACAAACTGCTCTTCGTAACTTAGTACTTAACTAATAATTAAAATTGAGAAGCGGCAAATTGTATTTTACGAACAACATTCAATATTTATATTGGTTCTTAAAACAAAGGACAGCGCGTCTTTCTCTGTCCTCCGCGCGCACACCACCAAAGGCTATCAAACGTTCCCGCCCTTTATCGGCGCGCTACGACGGCGCAGCCGCGGCGATCCAAGGTTATAGAGGTACATGGTTCTCTTGGCAACCGGCAATTTGTGAAAATAATAATGGCAATTGAATGTCAGGGTATTAGTGACATAGCTTGTCAGTTCACTTCGCGTCATTATAGTTAGTCTAACCAATCCGCTAAGGGAGAGCCATAAACAAGAAACTGAACTGAACTAGTTAGTCTAAATAATTTAGATTAGTTTGACAATTCATGTCAATTCATGTGACAATTTAGTAGGGATGGGTTGTGTAAAATCAGGAATGAATCTTTTCGATTTTCGATTTTTATTCTTATGGAAGTTGGAATCGATAGATTCATAGTTATAACTTATGATATATAAAAAAACACTGTTTAGTCAAATTAATAATGACCTGCAGAACCATTACAAATAATGTGAGTGAATAAATATTCATTACTACTACAGCTGTACGTTATCGAATTGGATTTCGCTATTATTATTGTCATAGCTAAATTCTCTACACCATAATTAATACTAGAATTGTCCTTAAAATTAGTTAATAAGAAAATAATAATTTTATTTAAGTTCGATAAATTTTATTTAAACCGAATATCGATAGTTCATAATTATTCGATATAGGTGTTTGTTCCGTCACTACTATACCTGTCTATTAAGTACGGCATTTGCCTTCATACAAATTGAATTCGATACTTCATATACATCATTTATCAAACTAATCTATCTTATTTAGACAGACTATAGTTACTTTTAGCATTTTTTAATGTTATTCCATGAAAAAACAGTGAAGAAAGTGTTTAAAAGTAGTATTAAAGAGGTTTTTTGACAGTGGGAGATATTTTAATCGCGGAGAAGAAGTGGGGGGTCTAGTAATTACATTTGAAAATATGAATCATTCATTTCAATTTGCAGTGACCGAACCCTTAGTTGTAACGTGTAGACAATAATGTTGCCAACACACTAAAAACAAATCTCAACGACAAACGCGTGTATGAGTCAAAAATGTGAACTGCTAGTTGTCTGTTACAACCCTAATACAGAGTATAATTTTTACATAAAACAGTTATTTAGATATCTAGAACTCTATAACTTTCAACGGCAAAGTTATTTGTTTTTTTTTTTATTACTCAACTAGGTTTTTACTTTTTTGTATTTGTCAAATCACTAACCTACGGTCTCATTACTTAATATATTTATCATCAATTTAAATACTTTGAAACAACTCATATGGTTTATATTAAGCCAAAACTTAGTCTGTACTAATAGAAGTGAAAATCATTACTCAACACTCACAACTATTCTGTCACTCGAGTTAAAAATCTCCCCTTGTGGTCATCAATTTATTTTGTAGCCATGAGCATACACTAACTTAATTAAACATACTTACAAACTTACCTAACTGCATCATTCTGTAGTCGCCATTCTATCACCCCCAACAATTAGCTATAGGCGAAAAAAAAAATGAAGATCACCAAGTCTCTATAGCCTAGTGGTTTAGGGTACTGCCTGTAAAGTATCGGGTCGCGGGTTCGAATCCAGCTCTGGACTTCTCACTTCACAAACTTTTATCAGTTTAGATTATTTACAACAATAATTTTGTTTACATATTTTTAATTTATGAAGCATTTAGTACTTTTAGGTTTAAAGGGTGTGCATGTGTTCTACGTACAGCATATTTCATTCCTGACCAGTTCCCGAATGACTTGTTTAACTGTACAGTTAAGTACAAGTCAAATTAGAAAGTTAGTAGTTCCATATGACTGCGAACCACCCATAACCATTATGTTAAACGACAATTAACTAAAGATTAGGCGTGATATAAAAATCCCTAAAAACCGTTAAGGTTGTTAATAATTGAATTTGCTTGTAAACATAGCATTTCACGGGAACATCAATGTCATAAAAACATGTTTAAATTATGATATGAAATCACTGTTAACTTCATTAAAATATGAAGTGATTTCGAAAGAGAAGCAAGAATCCAACGTATTCTCCAGTATGAGTTTCCACTGCCGAAACACTCGTACAAAAACATATTGTCATCTACTAGAAACAACGGAAACGGCAGTATTATTGTGTTTCAGCGTTGAAAACTCATAGTTGTGAACATCCATGTTGTATAGTCATGTTGTTAGTATGCAATAATCTCATGAACATACATAATATACAAATATGAACTTAAACCTTGCTTTTTACTTGTTGATACGACACCCGATGCTAGTGATCCTCAATACTTTTGTACAGTTTTATAAAAATTAAGAAATGTGTATGAACCTTAAGTTTAAATAGTACGGATCTTGGCAGGTCCAGTTTATATTATCGACATCCTGCGAGAGATATACACGGCGCCCCATAATGCAATACAAGCCCATACGAAAAAAAGCGCACGTGGCGACCGTCTACGCGCTTATGGCACCCCTTTATGTACGGCGCCCTGAGCGGTACCCTATCTCAATATATCTTGATCTTGGTATGGGATTTTTACGCCTAATTGGTGTACTTTGTAGGTGAATGATGATGATATAATGAACAATATAAATGATGACAGATGGAGACACTTAAAACTAGCTGTATATTACTTTAAATGTGACTTTCTTTTGACTCATCATATTTTTCTTTATTATTGTATTATATTATACTTTTACTTTGTAAGCAACGGCGGATCCAGGGTGCGGTCATGGGGGTCACGACCCCCCACCCTGAGTTGGCTGGCCAAGAGCTTGACAAAATATATATACATATTTTGTCAAGCTCTTGACTTGACCACGACTATGTGCCCCCCCCTGGCGCCAAAGCTGGATCCGCCCTTGTTTGTAAGCTTAAATAAAAACCTGTCATTGACTTTACTATCATATAATACTAGATGTTCTATGTGTACGCTGTTGGTTATGATTTGTAAACATGCAACATCAATCAAATACAGGATTAATAATAATAAAACTACAGACTATAATAATAAAGACGGATCAATTTTAACACAGAACAATGTTATGTTAGTAATAATTATTAAAACACAGTATTTTTTGCTATATCTTTATTCATTCGAAACAAAACAGCTCTAACACTACATAATCCAAGAAAAAGTTATACTTTCTTATAATATCCTCCAATGATCCTTTAAGTCAATGAAATTAAGTATAAAATTAATAACCAACTTTAAATGAATTTTACATATCATTATTAAAGTAATATAAAATAATCCGTTACTTTCTGTAAAACAAATGTAACGATCTAAAAACATAAAAAACGTAGTTGTTACGATAATCTAAACAGTTAATATCTGAGATCATAATTTATATAAATTTTTGTACGGAATGTTTTAAAAATACAAATGATTATTAAAACCATATTAGTAATCCGGAAATTTAACAATTCATACATAATATAATGTAAACATGAACATTTATATTTCAAGAAGCGATCTATATTTTGAAGCAGTTTGAACGTTGCCTACACACTACTATTCTATTTCGCATATTTAATTAAATCTTCAAGCATTTTTATTGGGCTGCTGCAGCGTAGAATTTAATATTCCTGAAAGCAAGGTAATTATAACAATTTTAATTATTTCTGTATGTATTTTTTTTTTATAATATAAGGTGGCAAACGAGCAAGCGGCCACCTAAATCCACCGAAATGGAAAGCGACCGCTGCCCATAAACAACCGCAATTGCAGATGCGTTGCCTACCCTTCATTGACGCAGGAGGAGACGCACATTAAGTGGATATTTCCCCTTCCCATGCTTCTCCTCCACCGTCAAATCCACTTTTCCTTTCCATCCTTTCCTCTTACGAAAACGGTGGAAAGGGAAAGGGACTAAAATTAGGCCTCCGGCACCACACTCATCAGACGAAACGCGGAATTGCTTCCACTTCACGCCTGTCTTCTGTGTGGTCGTGGTATTTCACCGGGCGAGTCGACCCATTCGTGCGAAGATGTTAAAGCGGGCTCTACCACTGTTAGTTCTGTATGTATTTATGAATTGTCGTGAATTCCTACAGCCAGAATCAACAATGTAGGTTATTGGATTTTGAAATTAAGAACAACGCCATCTAGTTTTAAATAGTCCATTCATGATAAAGGCTTTCAGTGGTTTATTTTTAATTTAAAGATAAAAAAAACATTGAAAACTATAGTTTTAATTATTGTTTATTGCTCAAGTCTTTTTAGCTTCTACCCAAGTCAAAAAAAGACAAATAAAAGAAAGTTTTTTAATACGGACACAGCCAAATCATCTTGATTTTGAAATACTTTCATATCAAAAAGGTAAACATGATTTTATGATAAGTCCTCAAATGACAATGGCCTAATAAAAATTGGCCTTACAACGTGTCTGGCCGGCATCCAGTAATTCTGGACATAGTTGGATTGACATGTCATGTCGATGGCCTCGTTGTTGCCCACATCGACATGTTGTTCGCCCTCCTCCTTGTTGATTTTGTACTGCTGGAGTGCGCTTATCATGTCTGAAATTATAGAAGATAGATAAGACTAATATGTGCAACATTTAATCAGTATATTTATTTAAAAATCATTACAACAGTTTGTTGGCAAGAACAAAAATAAATAACATACATACATTTAAAACTTTAAACTCTTTTTTCCAAAGCATCCGCTAGATAGCTCTTATACCAGAAAAACGATTGAAGTAAATTGTTGGTTGGTTACGAAGACGACCCATAGATGGCCTTGCTCAAAAGTTTTCATTCCTTCAAACCAACTTACGGTAGTTAAAAGTAAAATTTGATTTGACGGATTGGTTTCAATATACGAATAGCCTAATCCTGATTAAATGATTGCCAATTGCTATTAAATTACTAAATACATGAATACAATGACAAATTAAATTCCAGATACTCACAGTGGAGCTCGAAGAATTGAGCTTCCTGCATGAGAAGATCAAAGTACTGGAAGTCTTCTGGGAGCAGCAACTTTTGATTGCGCAAAAAGTTTAAAATATGACGGAACATTCCGCCATCGCGATCAATGAAGTAATGTTGCTTCAGGGCGTCAAGCACCACGGGGACAGTGCCGCAGAACATTCTACCGAGTTTCGACTCCGGATACCTGGAATTGTTATACAGAAATATTTTAAACATTGAACCATACGACATCCAGCACCTACTTCAATTTCAATTCAACACTTAAGTAAAATCTATATCTATACTATTATAATAAAGCGTAAACACACACTTCTTTGTTGCCTAAGATCTCAGCAATTACAGCATATTTTTTAATAATTCTTTTTTTAATGAAAAACCCTACACTTACGTCACGCTTTAGGCTATATATTTTCACGCCATTAAACTTAGGGGGAAATATTTTGGATAAAAACCCTAATGTGGGAAAGAGACCATAAGTTGCTGCCAACATCAAGAAAGAAAGATTGCTAAGGTTTGTCATGTCATGTCATTTTGACATTTGCTATTGATAATTTGACAAATGTAAACAATAAAATAAAGTTTTTATAATTTCATGCGGATGAATCCGCACGCGAACAGCTAGTATATATATACAGACGAATTGAGTACCCGCTTCTTTTGTGAAATCTATCAAAAAGAAGAAGAATAAATTCCATATATTGTGGCTATACGCTATTTTAAGTCCAGTCAAACAAATCAAATAATAGCTAAATTAATTATCATACTAATATTATAAATGCGAAATCAATGAATTCGATGAATGGATGAATGGATGATTGTTAGAGATTGTAGCCTAAACGGCTGAAAGGATCTCGATAAAATTTGGCATAGATGTAGACGATAGTCTGGAAGAACACCTAGGCCACTTAATTTTGTCTTTTTTTTATTCCACACAGACGGAGTCGCGGGCGAAAGCTAGTAATAAATAATTCGCGTGGAGCTTAAAATTGAAATGTTTATAACATTAATTGTATGTGAAACCTGTAAAATCCTCATTGATCCCATTCTTAGAAAGATACATTTGATGTAACAAAAGAATGTTTTTATCGTCAATAATGGTAAACAATATCATTCATCTATTTTAATCATATTGTAAAGAGTTTTTATATCTTTTTAAGTTTTCTTTTTTTTTTGTGAATGTCAATGGGTAGCAGTCGTTTCGCTATTTCGGGGAATTCAGGTGGCCACCTGCCTTATCCAATATAAAAAGTAATTCTGCTTATAGAAAATCCTTTCTTAGTGCTCGAGTATCGGACAGAAACATCTGTACAAAATTGACGCTCCAGCGGCCTAATATTTGTTCTAATCAGTACTCATTAACTATTTGAATAGTTTGTTATTCATAATTCCGTAATATTAGCATAAGTACATGAACTCAAAATAGTAATTTCTAAAACCAATCTTGTTTTTTTTAATGTCAAATTTTAAAAGGTTGAAAAAGGGTAAGGTATGCAATCCCGCGGGTGAAGCCTAGTAAAGTAATAACTTTAGGGTTCGTCAAAACAGTTCTATAATTTATCAACGTGCGTACAGCGTTGCAACGAATTAACGTCCCCTTTCCATTAGCGCGATATCCGCGTAACTATTCTGCTGAGTGGCGTACGACTTCTATAAATACAGAAGTCACACAGAACCACAGTCGCGCGGTAAATAGCGCTAGTCGAAATGGCGTCTAAATAAGCTGTGTGTCGGTGGCCGCACCGCCGCAGGCCTGGCCAGAGGCGTCGCGGCCGGAGCGACGCCCCCGCACCTCGATACAACGCTCTTTTAATCAACTCACTCGAGGCTACGAACATAAATATCCGGCCTTCTCTACCTACATCGAAAACAACAAAAAAATCAACTTTTTATTGATTTCAATATATTATTATAAAAATCTAATCACTAATATATTATATTTTCAGGTTCAAATGTAGTAATAATCATCGTACAATTGTTAAAAAATATAGAATTAATTCATTTAATTATACAAAGAGAAGATAAGTATTAAATTTTCAAACAAAAGTTCTCTATATATATAAACATTAATGAATTATTGGTTATTATGTTCGAACAATAATAGCCTCAAGGATTAAAATTATTGAGATAAAAGAACGAACGAATGTGACGTAATAAAATGATGTCCGCATTAAAATAAGCCTGTATTTATATTTAAATGTATATTTAGTTAACTGACTATTTGTCACATTTATTTAGGTTTCTGTTATTACATAGGCGAGCACTAAGAAAGTATTTAACTAAATAACATATGCTATCAAAATCTACACGAAAAATTACTAACGTAATGCAACTTTATGTAGCATTTAATAAATATCTAAAACACAATTAATTGGAAATTTATATACTCATTGTTATATTTTTTAATTATTTTTTTTTACAAATAGAAAATAAACAGTTTAATACTAAGATATCTAAGTTTGCCGAATATATGAATTAATTAATAATTAAGAAATATCCTTAAACCAGTTGTCTAGTATCCATCGAAAAACTTTGAACTGCAAGTTCGTACTAACTAGTGATATTCAAAATGGAACTTTTTTTTTAAATTCGAATAATTTTCCTTACCATATATTCTAAGCATTAGTATCACAAACTAGCTGCTTACATTGTTGTTTATTTGAATGCAATGCGTGGCCATTTTGCGAGGTTCCACGACGTCTACATTGAAAACGTAAACACATTCACCCGTGACACGAGTAAAAGAAATTTTTGTAAAACTTTCATAAAAAAAATTTATTTAGAATTATACTAGATATATTTATATAGAATAGATACTTATATAGAATACTATTTAGATTCTGATAAACGAGCACTGACCTCTATAAATGGACTGAGCACTGTGGTATTTTGTGTCTATTTGATTTTCGCTATTTTGGTGCTGATGGTTGCGGTAAGTCGGCATAAAGAGTTTTCGAATTAATAATAGTAATAGACTTATCTGTCATTAACATCGAAAGGCGCGTTTAAGTCGGAACGTAGCAAAAGCTGTCGTTTTCAAACAATCGCCTATCTATTTACATATATCTGTGAACGAGTACCTATTCATTTGTTTTCTGAGGATTTGCAATAATGTCTTCAGAAATAATGTACTCTCACTTTAAAAAAAAAAACTAGTTGCAACAAAGTGCTTTAATACAAGAATTTAAGTGGCATTCAACATTAGCTATCTTCCAGTAAAATTCCCAACAATCAGTTTAGCCATTACAGTAATTAAAAAAAGAAAATGATGAAAAAGTGGAAATGATTTATTGTGAGCCGGCACAAACGCGGATTTGTGGACAGAAAGGCAAACATTTGATTTCGTTATAAACAAATACGTCATGTTTGCGAAATATGTTGTTTGTTACACACAGATACTACTCCTATTTTATTAATTGTACAGATTGGAAAGCGAACGGTTAAAATACTCGATATGCTAACCTAAAAATACCTAAAAAAAAGTATGCAACCTTTGCCGATATTTTCAGCTTTTAATATTAAAGCTGAAAATATGCGTGAATTCAAAGAAAGATAGTAAAATTTTCAGTTTCTACTGAAACTGTGGATATCCATCAATCGGGAAAATAGAATAAATAATGTTATATCTGTTAGTTGCAAATGTAATGCTTGAGTAGTTACAATAAACTAATGTGACGCTTGTTTTTTCTTCGCCCGCCTAATCATAGTTGTCCATATTCTTGCTAACAGTATTTCTGGAATATTTTTATGTATTTAAAAGTCTTTAATAATACTTACTTGGTCAGAGTCTCCAGCGACGACGTATAGATGACCCCCCCTACATCGATATGCACCGGTGCCTTGAAGGGCGAGGTGGACTCAACCCTTGGCATGTTGCCGGTCCTTTTATCCATGTAAGGTTCCGGGAGTGCATGATAGGGTCTGATCGCGCGACACTCCATTTCCTGCAATAGGTACAAATAAAATTTAGTTACAATGTATTAACTTGCCTTTAAATAAATCACTTAACGCCAGTTTCGCAGATACGTTTAACCATTCGTTAGTGTTTAGTTCGATGAATTCGTGAAATGCGTTTCTGAACTAAGTAACTTCAGTTTTACTCATTTGAAATTTATTTTAACCGAACTGATGAATCACTAGGTTATGATGAAATAAATTGAAACTTCAGCAACCCGGCATAAAAGTGATATGAAAACAAATGAATGGTTAACGTATGATTAATAGTTTAATTACTTACTATTTTACAGCGTCTATAAAGATTATACGACAAAACTTTCCAAGCGAGCGCCTGTTGGTCCGCCGTAGTTACCTATAAAAAATAATTTGAACAAAAATTAATTAAACATATATCTATACTTATTATTATAAAGAGGAAAGATTTGTATTTTTGTATGTATTGAAATAACTCAAAAACTACTGGGCCGATTTTAAAAATTCTTCCACTGTTAGAAAGGTGATTTATCTGTGAGTAACATGGGCTATATGTTTATTATTCTTTGTAATTTTACGCGGGCGAAGCCGCGAGCAACAGCTAGTCTTCTATAAAAAACCTCTCTAAGTGTTAATCTTACTGAGCTAGCGCGTAACATCATTCGTACGCGTCTTTACTTAGTTCAGTTTAGGTGGAATCGTGGTCAAGCGATGGTTTATTTATCATTAAAAAAATACCTACCGCTTTTCGGAGCGGTTACAAAGAAATATGGCCGAACGAATCGGCCGGTCGCTTCCTAGTAGAAGCTACGCAGATGGACACAGCGATGCAGGCTGTGCCAATGCAGGGGAAAGCTTCCCAAATATTGATCTGGAATATAAAATAATATACATTAAAATATATAAGACCGCGATACCATCCGCGTGGAATTAAAAAAAAAAGTAAGCAGCCTATCGAATATTTATATTTTTGTATTAAATTTAAGCTACTGATAAATAAATTTAAAAAAAATGTATTATTTTAGACTGTGTTCTACATCTACAGTCAAATTTCATCGAGATCCGTTCAGCCGTTTAGGCGACAAACTCTAACAAACATCCATCCATCCAAACTTTCGCATTTATAATATTAGTAAGATTAGTAAAAAAAAATAAGTAAGATATATTATAGTAATAAAAAAAATTTAGACGACTCAAAGAACCATTTTTGTAACCATTGCTTTGATTCCAAATCCGATTATTATTTGTGTACCCAAATGACACGAAAAGTACTTACAAATATTTTCAATCTAAAAATAAAATATTAATTACTTATGGCCAATATAATTATTTTTAATTAACCCAATGGGTTGAAAGTGGGCATTGTTCAAATGAAAAGCGTCGGAGGCGTAGTTGTTAATCGCCTGACCGGTCCGGACCGTAATAGGTTGGATTTATATGTATACGAGTATACACATTTTCCACCGTTCTTAAGCTAAAGGGATAAGGATCCACATATCTGCCAATAAATACAAGGATATCTATGAGTGAAGTCAACCAACCGGGCCAGAGTAGTTGACTGAAACCTACTCACCATTAACTTAGGGTAGGCTCCAAGCTCCTGGGATCCTCTAGAGATCGCGACAGTGATCGATAAACATCATTCATTTTTAGAGATCGAAAATATTTTGTACTACGTATCATACAAGCATATGGTAATTAAAAAATGGAATTGACATTAAGAATCTAATGTTGACTACGGGTATAAACAAATACTTTTTTTATATAATTCTAGCTTTCGCCCGCGACTTCGTCCGCGCGGAATAAAAAGAAACAAATGTAAGTAGGTTATGTGTTCTTCCAGACTATCCTCTACATCTATGGCGAATTTCATCGAAATCCGTTCTGCTGTTTAGGCTACAAACTCTAACAAACATCCATCCATCTAAACTTTCGCATTTATAATATTAGTATATTAGTATATTGTCATCTTAACGAAAGGACTATACTAAATTTCAGATCAATCTATTAACAGGAAGTGAGTATTACTAGATCACCTAAATAAAAAGAGCAAGTTAAAATTAAACCGTTTAGTAAAATGCAATATTTCATTTAGAAATACTTTTCCTGTTTTACTTATCCGCGTGTAATCAAGTTTCACAAATGATGCGCGCAGATATGATAGAGGAGGCGTGGGAGAGCCGTACAACCTACTGAGCTAAGCTCCTACGACATTTTTGTAATACCAATCCTGCATATTGAATTAATATATTATTATATTATAATGATTGTTTGTCAATTTATGCACTAAATATTAACATTTGTGGTGCATTGAGTGATATTAGTGATTTTAGAAAGCTCGAATTAAAAACTTTAATTTGACTAAACTGTAGAAGTAGGCCACATTTGACATCTATCAATTTTAGCTTCATTGTTAGGTGACATGCTTGATAACATCGATTAAAGAGAATTAATCGATACGGACTTCATACGAGTCAATCGATTTCGGAAAAGAATACGATACGAATATCAAGAATTAAATGTTTACTTCTGTTAGTGAGGAATTCGAAATATCTCTTAGTTCGCATAGTTATGTTGTACTTTAGCTGCCTAATATAATTATTGTCACCCTTGACATGCCGATTCCGAAATACCACAGTTAATAGACAAATTAGCCCATGAATGCCAATTCTCGCCAATTAATGTGTACTGTGCATTATACAATAGGAATTTCAGTACAATTGTATTGAATCATATTGTAATATAAAGATCTGATTTCACTAAAATAATGACTGGGCTATATAGTTGTTATACATGTGTGGAAACAGTGGCAACTAAACGCAATATGTTAGATGGAGACTAATAAATTACTATGGAATTTTGTTGATCTTGTACCTATATTAAAAATTACCCTGTCACCATATATGTCCGGGATAAAGTCCGGTAATAATTAATTGATTTAGAAAACTTAAGAAATATATTTTTATGCTGATTTTTTAATTTAATATACATAAGTGCTATCCGAAAAAACTCCGGTCGAATCATTTCTAGTACAAAATATTAACCAATCTTACTTTTTGATTTTAATTACATTATAAATTATAAAGTTTGGATGGATGGACTTTTGTTACAACCTCCAAAACTGTTGTATAGATCGTGATGACATTTGATATATTATTGTTAATATTACTATTTTTTACCGCGCGGAAATAATTGCTAGCAAAAGCTATAAAAAAGTGTAACAAGTCAAACGAACAAAGATTGCAATGAACTATTATAATATCAGATCAAATTTCTTTTCGGAACTTAAAATCTAACACTTAACTCGCACAGTTTCTATATTTGCTATTATAAGACGTAACTGCAGTTTTCCACCGTTGAAACACTTCTATACAAACATATAGACAGTCCTCTCAATCTTTCTGAGACAGAGATAGAAATACATGTCTCATGAAATTGCGCTCCACTTAACGTCAGTAAAAATTCATTACCATAATATTTGATAGGTACATATTGCCATCTCTATCGCTCCCTTTGACCAAATAGAGATATTGAAATTAATACAAATAGCAATACGAGTAAATTCTATCGTAAAATCATCAAAGGGATTTAAACAAATATGTTACAGAGCGGACATTCCAAACAATTTCCGTGCCACTTCACATGCGGTTGTATCGAACTAGTATTATTACTATATAACATACAGATAGTGCATTACAGATTGATTAAATATGACAGTATTGTTGTTCTGTCTATTAATACATTGTGAATGTTTTAGAAAATCATACAGTCGTATTCATTAAAATGTTGTCCCTCCAAAATCTTGACAAGCACTTGCAGAAATCACTCATAAATACAGTAGTGAGGGAACCTCTGGGCGCCATGACTTCGCCCGAGGGCATCTCATACCTGTCTGGTTTCATTATAAATACGCCGACGGCTGTTAGCCTACTCTTCATACGAATACGTAGAACTTTAAATGCCATCATAAAACTGAATACTAAAATGTTACGCATATATTTATGTATATTTTTTAATATGATTTAACAAAAGACATCAGTAAACAACGCGGACGGTCAAGAACTTATTATTAGAGGACAAGCAACCTTGAAAAAATGTATTATTATATACTATACAATAGGAAGTCAATGAGTGAGGATCCCACTATAAATTTTTACACGTTTACTGCGGCAAGTAAAATCCTAATTATTCAACTAGTGCAGCGGCGGGCCAAACTGCGCCCCCAATGTCCTCCAGTGCGTGGCAGGTCTTTCTAGACCCACCAGCACTAGGATAGATTAAATTGGTATAACTTTGTGGAAACATAATTGAAACAAAAACATAAACATTTTATGTAATGTAATGTATACACTTGAGATAATCGTTTCGCGCTAGCGAGAGAGACGGCACATAGATTTCCTCGTCCGCACCAGCTTATGTACCGCGTCAGGCCGATATCGGCCTGTCACGCAGTGAACGTGTTAATGGGATGAATGTATAATAAAGGACTGCCTATATAACCCTTAAATGACTCTGTATGTGGTATTAAGTCGATTAAGTCATACTGTGCCGACCCTCCATAGTGACAAGACACGCTGATGAAGATGATGATGATGTGGGATTAAGTAGGTATCAACATTATAGATATTTTACTAATAGTAGAAGTACTAAAAAAACAATCCTATTATAATTTTACATCTTTATGAAATTAATATTGCATTGTTAGCAGAAGGCATTCTTAATAAAAATATTTTAAACGTAATATTCAGACGCTATTGAACATCGCGTTTTCCGATAATATTTTTCACAGTTGAACGATTAATAAGTTATTTTAATACAATTGAAATGAATAAATTAAATATTTATTAAGTTCAATACTATTCGAATTATTTACGAAGATCAGCTATTATTCAACCTACTGCCAAATTTAAGGAATACCATACCGACTAAATTCATTTGGAAAACGCAATTAAAATTTTGATACTAGCTATGTTGTCTGGATTCGCGGCGTGCCTCAATTGTTCCTTATAAACGTAAGCGTTGCAATTAAACGCAATGCGAGGCGACGGAACGCGATGCGATAAACGCCATGCTTATCATGACAGACTAAATAACGTAAACCTCAAGTAAAATCACCGACTACTTTAACTTTCGCGTCGCATTTATCATCTCCCCTACTTTATCCTACTCCCGTAGGGTCGCTACACCTGGCTTTCGTCCTCCAAATAACTCTATCATCAGTCATCTAAATCATCACTACCTTCTTGATCATCATCAACTTGCCCTTATCCCTACGGAGGATCGGCACAGTATGTGCTGCTCTTCCATACATTTCTATCAACCGTCATATCAGAATCCACTCCCTTCTTAAGCATATCCTCTTTCACACAAATACATCCATACTTTCTTCAGTTTTTCTCTTCCTTTGTAGCCATCCACATTCATTCTCAACACTTTCTGGTTTATGTGTACCATTTTTTTTAGTTTTAGTCACTAGTTTCAAACGTGTTACTATATTCATGCCCCTTGTAAACCGCATTTCCTTTCTTGTATCCAAGCAGAATTTGCAGCGCTATTCAAAAACTTTCTGACGGCTCCGGCACGAGATGCTCCACAAAATACAATTTTAGGCGCGAAGTAGTAAGGACAAAGGGCTCACTCGTCTCCCATTTGCAGACATGAGCTCGTAGCTAACCAGGTGATGGTATAAAGTTTGGATCGTATTATACAAAGGCTCCAATATTAAGAGTGCAGTCAGTCTAGCAGCCGAAGTCTAACATTGTTCATTTCGTTCCTACTCTTAATTAAATTTACTAAATACTCATATCACATTCCAGTAATTACATCGAATTCAAAATGCATCGTATAAAATATTCCAGACTGGTATTTCCTGGTTATATTTCTATTGAAGTAAACAAAGATAGACGCTGTCCGTTTTCCAACGCTACCTTTACGAACATCCTACAAATATTTTAACATGGCAGCAAACGTAGCACTCGAGTTTGCTTTTGCATTATTGCAATAGTTCAAGGGAATAGTACACAAACATAAGCAGTTTAAACAAAAACAAAAACTCCTAGTGGAAATAAATAAACAAAATGCAACATAATAATTCTGCATTCAACAATTTATTGGAAATTAATAAATATGTGAAACATTTTCCGTACGCTTTTCTGTATCGCTTTATAAAATGTAAAGCGTATTCAATGAAATTATCAGTGTGCCGTGTATAAAAAAATAGATGTAGTGAATATTTTGATGATAAATATGACATAAAATTTTTACGATATGTCGACTTGATCGTGTAATTTTTTTTTTCAAAAGAATCGAAAGAAACAAGTTATCCTAAAAATGTGCTAAGCATTTTATTAAGAAAGTAGCATCTTTCTTGACTCTTAAGTCATGTGTTAGAAATATGGACTTTTAAATTATTTTTAAGTTTCGCGAAACCAAAATCTTTTAGTTTTCGGTTCTTCCTATCTGTCTAGCTACCACGAAGATAACTTACGTGATTCTTTTCGCGTGTGTACAGCAATAGACTTAAATCAGATTCCCACTTAGAATCGACTAGGTATAACACGAATGTATGTTGCTATGACAAGTTTTCGTCCTTTGTTTGCATTGTGAACGTCAAAGGGTCGGAAATAAACTTCCTAGACTGTATATCATTTAGACTTCACAATGTTATACAAATTAATGCATTAATCAATTTTTTTTCTTCGCTCAAGAATCGCCAAGGGCACAAAAGTATGTTGATGATGAAAGGCGAGGTGAGCCTACGGAGACTTGGCCCCAGGCACCCGTGGCTCAATACATCTATACATAAAATTCTCTTTTACATTATATAAAAATATCTTTCATATTTACATCACAACACGACTGGAAATTAAAATCACGGACGCCAGCTCAGCGATGCAAAAAACGAATAATCAAATTTGCTTCGAAACACGGTGAGGTTTTTTTATTTAGTTTTATTACTTCCATCATAAGGTTATACTGAAATCTAATAACGAATGAGACGATAAAATATTCTTCAAGTTGTTTTTTTTTTCAATTAAACATTAATTGGTGATGCATCCTCATTTAAAGATAAACAGTACTTCAACATTTCCATCACGTAGGAGATGAAAATTCATAACAAAAAAAAATTATATATAAGTAAAATTCCCGTTCGATTTTTTCTCTACCCTTCCCATCTTTTTAGTTTCTTATGTATCCAAATTTTGATTAATAATAATAATGTCATCTGAGAAAGAGATGGATAGATTGCGTGAAAGGTGACATGATCAAGAAGGGAGTGATGACTGAGATGACGGATGATAGAGTGCTTTGGAGGACGAAAACCTGGTGCGCCGACCCTACGGGAGTAGGATAAGGCAGTGGAGATGATGAATGTCATCTGAGAGCTCCGCAGTTCAGCTTGCAAGTATATTAGAAATTATTGTTTTGTAGGAAAACCGTTCATTGAATTAAACTTTTAGCAGAATACAAAAACCTTTTAAAATGAACTGTCTATCCGCGGAAAAAATTGACAGTGACAGTAAAGGCTGTTGCAAAAATACGATGAAAACAATGTTTCGATATTCCAAGTATCGTGCCCTCGATATGTACATAACAAACAAATGTTTGATCCACAAAAAGTATAGTTTAACAAAAAAAAAACACGGTTTCGATAAAATAAAATCTATTTTTAAATCAATGTAAAACAGTATGCGAAATTTAAAGTCCTCTAGCGCCTAAACGAACTTTGCATAAAAGTAAGTTGGCTCAAATCGTCATACTTTCGACCAAGGATATTGTGGTAGTCCATTGTAGACGACTTTTCAGACATCCTGTATATACCTATTTTACTTCATTATAAAGGGGCAGTCTATAATTCCATTGTAACGGATGTTCCGTAATAACGTAACATCCGGTAAAACGCTTTCACTCGCTGCCTTTTACTACCAAAATTAGATTAATTGGTAACTCATATTGTACATGTGGTGCGGGTGCGCAGTGCCTTTGTGACATATTTGCTCTGTTTTCCCAAAACGAACGACTTAACAGACTTTAAACAAAGTTTGATCATGGTCAACCATTGTTATATTAAGTGCCTGTCCCACCAAATTGTAAATTGTCTGATAACAATCCAACGTATAAAATATGTTTTGTTTTTTTATAATATAAAGTGGCAAACGAGCAAGCGGTCACCTGAATCCAGCGAAATGGAAAGCGACCGCTGCCCATAAACATACGCAATTGCAGATGCGTTGCCTACCCTTAATGTGATGGAAATATCGAATTTTGTTCCCTTATCTGACAGTGGCTTCATTTTTAAGCTATGTGAGCCTCTTTCAGCCAGTGGTAGGACAAGCCCTAAGTCATATAAAAAGCTTCTACAGTATAGTGTATTCCAATTAATTAATTACTTGCATTTATTATCAAAACTACCCTTGGTCATACAATTATTATTAACATTTAATAATTTAACAACTCCTTTTCCCCCTCACGTGGGATCGGCGCACAAGGTTTTATAAACCTTACAAAGTTTTTGATTAGTTTTTAAGTTCAGCAGCCTACCTGTTGCCAACCCTACTTGGAAGAAATAATTAATTAATTATTAGGTAATCGTTTAATCAACGTTAAATGATTACATTTAACATTATACTTATGGCAACTCATTGGTCTAAATTCAATCTTTAGCTCTTTTCCAAATTAGAAAACTTTAACCGTTAAATTTCACATTCATTATCTTAAAAAGGTGTACAAAATATTACTCACGTATTAATATAGAGATATTGTAATAACAGTCTATTAATATACCAGCGCAGTTTATACAAAACACTTGATGACAGACCTTACTCGGAAAATTGATTGTTCTAGGCATCTGCCGGCCGAGGCTAACGCAAGTTTGTCAAATTCAATAGCGTGCGCTTGCCGGTTTTCCTGGTATATACTGCCGTCCCTTTTAATACAATGAATGTCAGAGATTGCAGGAAAGCTAAGCAAGGGTGTCGCAAATCCCGGGGGCGGAATTACTGATATAGCACAGCTTTGTTTATTATCGTTGTTTTTGAATATCGGAATTATTATAAAAAAAAAATTCTAGGGACTGGCCGATGTTACGACATGTAATGTAACATTCGCTTCGTGCTTGCTGATTTCCTCGTAACACTAAGTTCGGACAGCATGAATACCCGCGACTTCATCAAAGCGGAATTTAAAATCTTCTTAATTGATTTATGTGTTCTTTCAGACTGTGTTCTACATCCGTGCTAAATTTAATCGAGAACCGTCAAGCTATTTTAGAGATATGTAGTTATAAACATCTATCCAAGCTTTGGCATTTATAACATTATATTATTATATAATATTACTAGCTTTCGCCTGCGACTCCGTCCGCGTGGAATTAAAAAAACACAAAAGTGAGTAACCTATGTGTTATGTTATCCTCTACGTTTATGCCAAATTTCATCGAGATCCGTTCAGCCGTTTAGGCTACAAACTCCTAACAAACATCTATCCATCCTTCTAAACTTTCGCATTTATAATATTAGTGAGATTAATGGGAGTAGCATGAAGTTGAAGTGTAAATAAAATTAAAAAGTATAAAGTAGGAAAATATTTTTATCTTGTTAATAATGGGCAGTGATGTAAACTCAAGCAATGCTTAAGTAAGAGTATCCGACACCGGGATCTAGCGATTGAAACTTATTTTGCTTCGATATTTATCCGTTACATTTCTTCGCAAAATGTCGCTCTGTTTAAATGCAAAAGTTTCCCTTCAAAACTTGTTATATCTCTTCCAATTGAATCGGTACGGTTTGTTAATTATTGTCCTGGAAAATAAAACATAATAGTAATATTGATGCTACAAGAAATTTACTTATCAAATGCTTCGTTCTGCGCTCAATATTGTAACAATTTATATGCCTTTATCTTAAAGAATCAAAATAATGTAAATATGTAAACTCATTTTTTTATATAAACTACTTCAAAAAACTTAGAAATATACTTACAATCCCTATATATACATATATAACTCAAAAACTACATGTTAGTTTACACTAAATAAATGTAACACTATTTAAGCATAATATGAATTATAGGTGATATGCGTCCATTTATGTAGATTATCGTTCAATGTTGTCGTTTGCTTCGATAAGCGCACTATGCAAATACAACATCATGTTTATAGTTGTAACTAAACTATATATTACTAGCTGTTCCCTTGCGGCTTCATCTCTCTCTATGGTCTCTTTCCCACATTAGGGTTTTTATCCAAAATATTTACCCCATAACTTTAATGGCGTGAAAATATATAGCCTAAAGCGTGACGTAAGTGTAGGGCTTTTTATTAAAAAAAGATTTATTCAAAAATATGCTCTAATTGCTGACATCTTAGGCAACAAAGAAGTGTGTGTTTACGCTTTATTATAATAGTACAGATAGTATAGATAGATAATATATATGCATAATTTGAATATAAATCTTCTGGCACATTATGGTGTTAAAAGAAAGAGAATAGTGTACACATTATCGCGAATAACATTAAATTTTAAAAATAAATTTCCCAGTCTTGATACACCTTTTGATCTCTGGTCCATACATTCATATAATTTTACGTTACAAAATTTTTAAAGATCAATTCCATTTGCCAAGCATTGGGCATAAACACTTAGTGGGGATTTATATCGAATTTATTTTATTAACTTTGAAGATAATGCGTGTAGATTTGCCTAACTCGATGTCATTGTGTGGAGTGCATGTTTTCTTTCTATTCGTAGGCAGACGCTGGGTTTTTTAAGGCGATACAAAGGCGGCCTGGTAGCCGCCGGCGTCCCCTCGGGCTCGTCGGCTTCCCATACGAATTGTAATTACTAGCCCGAAGCGAAGTGGCGCGGTCCCCGGTCGAAACATACGAACACGGACCCATCCGTTATGGAATTAATTCGAATATCATTGTTTTTCCATATTGGTGTCTATAAAAGTGACTCCCCACAAAAACTCCAGCGAACAGAAATACAAGTTGTCAATAATTTGAATAGCCGAATATCAAATAGTACATTTTTTTATTCATTATTAGAAATATTATCTTCGAAATAAATCCCGCGATTTAACTCTAACTCGCCTGAACGCACGCAACCCTAAGCAAAATAATTTATAACTGGATCTGTCTCTTCCACTTTGTCGTAACACTAACGATCCAATATTGCACTGCTATACACATTTATTAGAAGCATTGAAGCGGACGGACTCAAATAAATTCAATTATCAATTTTTTAAGGTAAATCTTGCTATCGTACTAATAAAGCAATAGTTTGCATGGATGAATGTTTAGTGTGAAGTAGCTCCAGAAGGGCTTGTCGTATTTTTATGAAATTTGGAACAGAAATAGATTACAGACTGCAATAGCACATAGGCTAGTAATTAAGTTTTTCTTAAAATCCGCGCGGGCAGAGTCGTGGACGAAAACTAGTATTATACATGCTGGTGTACATATACAGTAAAGTATTAATGTACAATTTCCACATTCTAAATTGTTTAATTTACAAATTTTGTTTTAAAAAAAATTGTCTCTAAAAAGTGAAAAGACTAATACGTATTCGATGGACTAACATAAAACTTGCATTAAAAGAGACATGCGAGCGGCGCGTCGCGTCCAAAATGATGGATTCGAATTGAAATGATTACCTACATACATTTACTAGCTTTCGCCCGCGACTCCGTCCGCGTGGGATTACAAAAAACTAAGTAGCCTATGTGTTCTTCCAGACTGTACTCTACATCTATGCCAAATTTCATCGAGATCCGTCCAACCGTTTAGGCTACAAACTCTAACAAACATCCATCCAAACTTTCGCATTTATAATATTAGTAAGATTTACATGGTGTATTAAACTTTTCTAAGGCGTGAGGTACAGTTAAACAATATTATTTGTAGTCTTTACTACAAGGCAGTCGAAAAAAAAAATTTACAAAGAGCTATATCTAAATATAGGTATCTAAAAAAATACAGAATCCGTAAGCGTGCTTTTGTTGTCGTCGTGCGCCGGAAAGAATTGATATATAAAGTTTTCAATGGTCTTTCGTTCGCGTAGCAACCGATCTTCGTAGCGGGACAAATGAAGACTTACGATATTTAACTTCCTGTTACAAATTTTGCATTACTTCGGTTTCTTTTGCCAATAATGTCAAATATACGAATGTAATGATTCTTTTCATTTTAATTTCGTAATTATCAATTACTAGCTGTTGCTCGCGACTTTGTGCGCGTGAAATTCAAAAATAAGAAAAATAGCTTAGCTTATGTTACTCACAGAAAAATTACCTTTCTAACGGTGAAAGAATTTTTAAAATCGGCTCAGTAGTTTATGCGTTATTTCAATACGTAGAAAAATACAAATCTTTCCTCTTTATAATGTTAGTATAGATTAATAAACAACTCATTGTGATTGAAGCAGTAAAGTTTAGCTATAAAACTAAGCTACGGTAGCGTTCATTAATTTTCTAAATAGTTTTTTAAACTTGAAAGGCGAACAATTAAAATTTAATTATATCACTAACTTTTTTCTTTTACACAGCTTCAGGGAAACTGTATAAAGTTTCTAATTATTTTTTTATTAATATGCAAGCAACAAACGTTTCAGTTGTAACCCATTTACCGATATGACAGGTTGTTGAAATCTGTAAATTGCATTTGTACGGCTGTTCTGTATCGGCTCGAAATCGTCTATCGGTATTTGCGCTTTGTGTATCATCTGTTGGTTTGATATCTCCAATTCGGCAAGCAAATTCGTTTGTACATTGTCCAGTTTCGACTTCTGACATTTAATTATTTCCGACGCGGCTTTTTGAAGCCAAAGACATTTAAGTAATATATAGACGAGGAATAGTGAACAACTCTCACTTCTCTGAACTATATCAGTTGTCAAATTTAGTACACTACGTATGTATCCTTGTATTGACATGTAATAAAACATTTTACAAAATTATAAACTCCATCCTTTGTTGTAAAATAAATAGCTTTACAAAATAAAATATAAACATTTTAAAATTTTATTCAATGATACCTTATTGGTAATTAATTTAAATACAATGAATATTGACATGTGGTGTTTAGGATCTACTCGTATTAATAAATAGCGTTAGTGATGATTATGTAAAAAATTTCAAATGTGTCAATTATGCCTCCTCTATATATTTGAATCTCTTTGTTTAAAAACGCTCCGTCGCGTTCGCGTCGCTTCGGTCATCCGAATGTATTATGCGCTCATTCGTCAAATGACACTTAATTAAACGGTTCGTTTTCGACGACAGCCTGTTGTGGTATATTGATTTAATTTTGGCTTTTACCAATTATATGCAGGGTTAAATATGAACAGCGCATGATGGTGTAATTTATTGTGGTTTTTTGAATTGTTGATGGTAAATTATATGATAATTGGTCATGTTAGAGGTCGTATAGCCGGAAACATTCTATTGTTCTACACCCGCTCTGTTCAGTTTAGATAAGCAACGCGTCAGCTACCTTAATAACCATAGGTATCGATCACTTCGCTATTATAGTCACAAATAATTAATATGCAAACTCGCTTTCAAACAAGAATATATGACCCGGCGAGAGACGGCTTTGTCGCGGTTAGGTCTATTAATAAATATGAAAAACTCACATGAGAATAGAAAATGACATAAAAGTAAAAAGTATGACATGGCAGCAATATGAAAAGGATCTTGTGGCAGTTTTTGACATTAATAGGAGGCGCTATTGAGCTGTCATAATTTAGTTTGACTTATGCCCAACGGGTCAGATACCCTTGTCGGTCTGTACAAAGTAATACGAGTTAATATGTAACTTTTGTTTATAAACGAGTTAGTCGACAGTCTACAAAAGTTAAAAAGATATCCCGCATTATCTTTGAAAGAAAAGAGAAAACATTATTTTAATACAAGCATTACGGCAGTTGATATCCCCAGATGTCTGACTTGTTAGTTGTTTATTTCTTTTTACTAAAATTAGTAAGTTGAAGGCATTCGATACAAAGTAGTGACGCGACCACGTTACTGATATTAAAAAACTAATAAAAACATTTAAAGTTATATTTCATTTGGATTAATAGTTTGCTGTAGGCTATGCGCATACCCTGGGGGCAAAAACTTGTATGGAGGCAATGAGACCAACTTTGTGGACTTTCGCCTGCAACCATTTACCTTTAAAATTATAAAATAACATAAAATACTTTCACACTCAAGTTTAAATTAGGGTAACTTTACACCTCGCTCCTCACAAATTTTCGATTTTAAGTATTCATTAACGTATAGCCGGAGTCACAAATTCTTATTGTCAATTCAAGTCTTGCTAACCACTGACTAGCCTCACGAGTCTACTATTAAGAGCGTGCGTACACCTTTGACTTAACTATCGCACAACTGTTGTGCGATAGTCGATTGTTTCACAGCCAATTCAAATGTTTAGTTGCACAACTAAAAATCAAGTAGTATGCGCACCTCCATATAAGGTCATAAGAATCAAAGTCGGCTAAACAGTTGTGCGATAGTTTATTCAAAGGTGTGCACGCCTAGAAGAACGATATTAATATATCCGCTTATGTTTTATTCGATGCATGAATCATTTGAATTTCAAGTTAGGGCAATGGGGTCTGTAACGTCGGGCCTTTGGCTTTGCCCTAGGGCACATCGTCTCCCAAACGCCCTCCTTTATCAATAGTTGATGTGTTGCCGCGGGCATGGACAGCTTGAGCGTTCCACAGCTATGCACGTTTAGTTGAAATGCATTTTTATAACGAGAAAAAAGTATCCACCTATATTCCTGTAAAATAAATGCATTTCAAATAGATTGTGCGAGTCAATGACCTCGAACTGTAAAACATTGTAAAAAAGTACAGTTCTTAAAGAAAAAAGATATACGTAAAAAAAGATACAGTAAAATCTCGATAACTCAAACCTCGGTAAATTAAAAAGCTCTATAACTACAAAAAATATGTTCCCTTCCCATCAGAGTCCAAAACCTCTACAATTTAAAATACGCAACCTCTTTAACTTAAATAGGTAATCTCTGTAGTAGCCAGTAACTTAAAGAAATGTTTCCACAATCAAATCATTTTGAACGAGTGTGCAAAACAAAAGATTTCGGTATTTATTGCTTGCACGATAATTTATAGAGCAACTAGCTTTCGCCCGGGACTACGTCCGCGTGGAACTAAAAAAAAACAAAAGTGAGTAGCCTATGTGTTCTTCCAGATTATCCTCTACATCTATACCAAATTTCATCGAAATCCGTTCAGCCGTTTAGGCTACAAGGTCTAATAAACATCCATCCATCCATCCATCTAAACTTTCGCATTTATAATATTAGTATGATGTAACAACATAAAAGATAATGTATTCTCCTCTCCTATTTGTCATTGAAAATCAAATCGATTTAGAAACTGTGAATTGTTGAAAACAATGGAAAATCACAGACCTTTTGCAACGTGCAACGTG
This sequence comes from Papilio protenor, assembly GCA_029286645.1. NCBI lineage: Eukaryota > Metazoa > Arthropoda > Insecta > Lepidoptera > Papilionidae > Papilio > Papilio protenor. The sequence continues at coordinate 653,605 of JAGSMZ010000035.1, read as the reverse complement.
AATAATTACATATGATTATTTAAATTTCAGTATCTATCAATCCTTCTGACGCATTCGAGTAAAAATAGAAACAAGGGTGCATACACATACCTACCTCTATATTAACTTATCCCCAACATAGACCCTTGATAACTTAAAACCTCTATAACTTAAAATATTTTGTGTTTCCCTTGGACTTTAACTTATCGAGGTTCTACTGTATTCAGATTTTAAACTATATTGTTTGCTTTTTGATTTAAATTTTACGTAATTTTTCGATATTAGAGAATTGGTCACAAAAGTTTTGTGCTCAATATTAATTTGAACGCGTCTCAGCCGGATTCAAAACTGTTCAGAGAATACAACGTCTTCGTGACAAATTTAACTTTTAACTAAATTGTACATTAGTAAATTATATACACGGACAGACAGATTTAACGGGAGCTTCTAGTTTTTTTAGCTTAATTAATTACAGTTTCAGTTGCTTGCATTCGTTCTTAATGTCGACCATAAGATAAACCAAAGTGTTATTATTGTTGATTTTCTATACAACTGTCGTCTTTAATGGATTTCACGACTTTTGACAATCTAAGATTAATCTAGAAAAGATCTTCTGTCTAGCCGTACACTTTCTAACTTTGTTTTATTTCTACAAATACTGTCATTAATCTTAACTATAGGAATTTAAAAGTTTGTGTAAAATAAATTTATATGAAACCGTGTAATACATAAGTATGTAGACATAATTTTATTTTCTCTATATATGCTTTTGTTTAGTCTGTGTTAATTAATAACGCTTTTTTGGCCAGTATTACCTTAATAGTTATCGAAAACAATACCAGTAATAATATTCATATTAAGTAAACTCCAATTCATAAAATCCATACTAATATAATAAAGCGTAAACACACACTGCTTTGTGGCGTAGGATGTCAGCAAACACAGCATATTTTTGAATAATACTTTCTTTAAAATAAAACCCTACACTTACGACACGCTTTAGGCTACATATTTTCACGCTATTAAACTTAGGGGGTAAATAAATTGGGAAACTTTCATGTGGGAAAGGGACCATAAACTACAAGCTGCCAACATTAAGGTACCAAGGTTATTAGGGTAACGGTAATTTTGACATTTGCAATTAAAAATTTGACAAATGTAAACTATATAAGCAAAGACCCCAAATTTCGTCACGCGAATTTGAGCTAAACTATTTAACTACGTCGTAGTCTTCGACTCCAAAAATCAAACAAAAAAATGGGACCCACCTGCAAGCCCCTTACGGATAAAAAAAGAATGATCAAAATCGGTCCACTAGCGGCGGAGTTATGCCGTAACACACAATCAATAAGAATATCAATAAGAATCTACGGGTTTTTAAGAATTTTGTCGGAGGATGATTTTATGTATTAAATAATATTATTGAATATTATGGAATAAAATATACGAAATGAATATGTATTTTTCAGAACTTGCGAACATCCTTACGAGACTGTAACTCATCGAGGTGGAATTATGCCTAAGGTGTGTAATTCCATTGAATATTCTGTTTGAATTTTTTCGAATACTCAGATTTTTACCTTTGCCTAAATCTATCCTTAACAATATCGTTACCGATATCATATAAGTAGTCTATGTGTTCTTCCAGACTATACTCTTCATCTATGCCAAATTTCATCGAGATCCGTTCAGCAGTTTAGGCTACAAACTCTAACAAACATCCATCCATTTAAACTTTCGCATTTCGCATTAGTAAGATTGCAAAACTATGTAAAACAGCTAAAGTATATTAGCAAAAGTAAACAAAAGGGGTGATGGTTATAAAAAAAGACAACGACGACAATTCTGAGAGTTCTAGATGATAGAAAACAAATACATTGTTAAAGTCGTCTTCGTAGAAAACCTTGGCATTTTAATTAGTCCGGTACTGCGACTTGATAACTTAATCAATATCGCACAGACAGGAGTCACGATGGAATCCGTTGCAATTGTTGATTAAACAAAGGAATAATTTTATTATCTTGTGATTTAGCTGCCACAACCAGAAGCTACTGTTCTCTATACTATGATAGTAAATCGGCACATAATTATTAAAAAAATTATTACAGTCTATTGTAAAGAGTCTCAACATTTTTTTTCGTGGACCCTTTACTATGTATAACCGGTTTCGGTGGACCCCCGTGTTTTTGGTTGGTACATATACATATATCGGTTGTATGACTCAGAGTTATCCGGTCACGCGCAGAAACCCAACAAAGTTGAATTATTGAAAGGTAACAATTATTATGCAACTAGCTGTATCCCGTGCGCACTCATCCACGTGAATTAATAAGACCGTTTTATACTTTACGTTACGTAAAACTTACAATTGCAAATATCAAATGACAACGAAGACTTTTGCCATTGGCTAACAATAACCGATACCATGACAATCTTGTTTCCTTGCTATTGACTTGTAACATTTGTCTCTTTCTTGCATGACTTTTTTTCTAACACATCCACCCCCTAAATTAAATAACATTAAAACATAGCCTATAGCGTGTCGTAACTGTAGGGCATTGCATATAAAAGAAATATTTATTCAAAAATATGCTGTGATTGCGAACATTGTACAATACAAACAAGTGTGTGTATACGTTTTATTGTTGTTAGTATAGATATAGATACATATTGTGCCTAAAATATTTCATTAAAGTTATTAATAAAAGTAACAATTCCATTTATATTGATTAAATCTCTAAAGACTATAGAGGAATCGGATATAATCCTTTATAGTCTAAGTGACATTAAAAGGCACTTAGCAAAAGCTCTTTTATCATAAGGTTAGGTATTTCCATCTAATACGTAATCTCTTCCCACTAATAGTTCGCTTCAGTCGGATGAACTATATTTAATCTATCTATACAGTATACATTGAAGTGTTTGTATGTAATATCGGATAATAATCGTATATTCATATTTTGTGAACATGTATTTCAGTGTGTATTTGAAATACACAAAACGAATACTATTTTTTAATGTCTTTCTGTCCGCGTTTGTTCTGGACTGGAAGTTAGCTAAGAATTTTTTTTAATACCTCAATGACGAAGTCGCGACTAAAAGATACTTAAAAATATTTATTACAAAGTATGGTGAAATATGCCTCGATTGAGCTTACTTTTATTAATTAATTGGCTTAAACCTTAGGGGTAAATAGTTAATCCTTCGGAATCTCGGCTTCCACTGTTACGATAAGTTGAAATGGCAGGAATTAAAAATGCTAACATTCGTTCTGTTTGAAAAAATATGAAATGAATGAATATGATGAAATCTTTGTAATCTGTGTGTAATTAAAAAAATCACGTTTTGCATACTTTATATATTTATGTTATTTATAATGAAAAACAAATGTCTGTCTATCTTACATGCGTTTGTACCGAGTAATCTCGGATGGACCAATATTGACAGGACTTTTACTGGAAGGTTACTGACGTAAGCAGGAGGAAATTAGGATTTTTATTCTACTCTGAATGTTAAATAAATTATAATGCAAAATATTATGTGCTACGATATTTCTTTAAGGTAATTACGGTTTTTCATTGCCAAAAATAATTACCTCGATGTTTAAATGTCTCGATGTCTATGCCGTGTTTTAAGAAAATTTTTAAGAAGTTTATAAAGAACAAATAGTATGACAGACAACCCTATTATATACTTTTACCATGGATTACATAAACAGATGGTTATATATAAAAGGGGATGCGTTTAACTATTTAATACAATACAGTGTCATTAAACTTCTGAGTGGTTGATCATTGGAATGGAAACAATTCGATGTCAGAAGACGTTTAGCAGTTGCTAAGCATGATTGACATGGGCGCATCGCGTTAGCATATATATTTGCATAATTTACATATACTAAGACACACTTCTAATATGTTTAATACAGCAATGTTTAATAATATTATAAATGCGAAAGTTTGACCGTTCAAACATCCGTATGTTTGTTAACTACACATCTCCAAAACTTGACGTATCTCAATAGAATTTGGCACAGATGTAGAACATAGTCTGCTACGTACTGAGTTTTTTATTTATTTCGCGAGTACGAAGCCGAGAGTAAAAGCTAATAATATTATAAGGAAATATTATGAAACGGAAGTAATAGGGCGGTAGTTTTATAAAAGACTTTGCGAGGAGTGGCGCAGCGCTCAGAAGCTCAGTCGCTCAGTACCTTTCTAGTCACGAAACGTTCGATATCTTTTGTGTTTATTTTAAAGTAATTAAGAAGTAATGTTAATATGGCTGTTCGTTTATATTTTTTTAAATCATTTGTATTGAAATATCTAAAATCAGAAGTGGGATAGGATCCGCGTGATTCTAGCCTTAACGCTCACTCTGAATGTTGTAAAATTTACGATAAAAATGTGCAAAGTGCATAGTGACAAATATCGATCGTTACCGTGATCGCGATAATCATAGTTGCGACAAGTCAAAACAAGTCTTGTTTGGGATCGTAGTTGTAAACAAGTTACGTAAAGATACTTCAAAAAGTCACGTTAGAGAAAACGTCACGTTTTTTCCAGTGACGTACACTGGAATAAACATGTTGAAACAAGCAAGTAGTGAGGCAAACCATGTATTGTAAGACGGGATTGTTTAATTAATACTTCGGTAAGATCCAACCAATATTTTTATATTTCGAATTGTTACGCAACATTGCAATTAATATTGAAGTTTGGTAAACAATTGCTAAGCTCTTGATTAATTATTAAGTTGAGTTTTCTCGACTTATGTAAAAGCCAAGCACAAGTAAAAGTAATGATCTGAGGCTTTCTGTTTTACGTAAAGTTCTTGTTACGTAAATTGTGGCTTTTTTATTGATTCATATAAATGTTAACCTAATCTAACGACAATGGAAATTAAATTCAGTTTTTCGTTATATTAGTAAGGGCCATTTACCATCTTAAATATAAAAGCGATTAATTATGTAAGTTTAAAAAATCAGAATGTTACTTATGTTTATTAAAACACGTTAAAATAATATTCGTGAGTAATTCTCTTTTACCAATCAACTCAGTGCACGAAGTTGTAACTGTGAGTTCCTATTGCCAAAACACCGACAAATTTAACTCACGCTTATAATTATATGAGTTACAGAACGTGATCCGATATAAAAACTAAACGGCGCGCTCAAAAATCTCTACTACTGGTTGAGTTTCGGAAGTCCAGTTGATCCCGACTAAATATTTAAATCAAAGTGCTCGTAACGTCCGCTCTATAATTATCATATTTAAATCTTTTTGTTCCGATAAAAAACTTTGTTCTCTATCCGGGTGTTTCCTTTATGATTTTTTTATAAATAACATAGCTGTATTGTCCTTTGTGGTTTTCTAGTTTTAATTCATATACAAACGAAACGTCAAAACTTTTTATTTTATTAACGAACCCGTCAGTTGCATGTAACTTTGTTTCCTACTGAAAATTTTTCCATTTGCTACTAAAAATGTTTGACAGGCAGGGGCTTACTTCGCATCGACGAATATCGAGTAGCATTTGTATTTACTAAAATATTTTTTACTTTCCCATACCTCACATTGTAGTTGAAATTTTTTTATTAAAATGTTTTACGAATATTGAAATGGAAAAAAATTCAAGGAATCACTGATGCTGTCGTATTATGTAACTATTTAAACGTGCACAAATATTGGATTGCAATTCCGACAACGAGCCGAGTATTTGTTTAATTTTTATTAACCACATATTCATACATTTTAACAGTAAAATATCCCTTTGTTGAGATTCACGTAAAATAATTGTTTTTAAATTAAGTTACATTTGACAGTTATCATATTCAAAAAATCAAAAAATGCAAATTATAATAAAAACAATCCTATAAAAAAAATTGATAAATATTTTTTGTGGTAATAAAAAAATAGTGGTGCAGCTAAACATGTGATAAAATATACATACAAAAACATTTTGCTTTATTCCGTATGTACAATCGTTGAATCTGGCGGTGTTTCACTTTAAAAGCTACATTCGTTTGACGGTTCTGTATACATTGAGACGTCACTGTACAGTAGCCAATAGGGTGCAACTTTTAAATGTGTACGAAAAAGGTCGGTCCTTGGGTCACGGTTAATTGCTTTTTATGATCATCCCATCGTTTGAGCATTTCACCGCCACCTAATTGGTTATTTGTAAAAAGGGGCGGAGTTTGTGTCGTTGCAAGAAACAAGGCAATTTGTCTCTAAGAGGAACACTATGGATTTCCGCGACTGTACATAATAGAAATTGTAAACTTGACCACTGAACTGAGATAAGAACTGACTGAACTGGAGCACTCGAGAAATATTAATTCTCGGAATATGCTAGAGAAATACAAAAGCCTCTTAAGCTTTATGTTCATACTTACGCTAGGATGCCCAATTTCCTAAGCCAGTGTTCGGTGCATTACAATACTGCTACATTGGTTGGTTAAATACACTTTATGGTTTTAAACATAAAGCCACTAGTTATATTTTTCAAGTTCGTTAATAAGTTCTAGTGGCATAAATCGTGTGGGAGATAAGGTCATCTACCAGCCCGTCATAAGTGGTAACTGCGTTGAAGGCTTTGTTGCAGCCCTATGGATCTATTTGTTAAAAAATATTTATATCGTTAGCTTGCGTATTCGGAGAAAGCGAGGTGATAGCGACTGGGTCAGGCGGCGGGTTGCTCTCGGGTCAATGTGTGAGTGATAACCTTTATTCACAACAAAGTAATGGCAGATGCTCTTATAAAGCCGAAGGTCAAATACACACAAAGACCTCGAAAACAATTCCCTGAGCCAACAACCCTACGTCGAGTTTCTAGACGAATAAAAAACAAAACCGAGGGAGGGGAAACCATAGCAATGTAAATTTTCTTTTGAATTTTAATAGTAGCAAAGCTCGCTTTAACATATTCGCACGAATGGGCCGGTTTGCTCGGTGCAATACCAGGACCACACAGGACACGCGTAAAGTAAAGTAATTCCGCGATTCGTGTGATGAGTGCCGATGCCGATGATGCGTGCCGGAGGCCTAATTTTAGTGCATTTCCACTTTCATTCTTTTCGTATAAGAAAACGACTAGAAGGGGAAGTAGATTTATCGGGGTAGGGGACAAGGTTGGAAGGAGGATACGACTAAAAGGAAGACCTTTTGGTCGTATCCTTCTCAGTTGATTAAAGATAAGCAACGCATCTGCAAATGCGGATGTCTATGAGTCGCTGTCACTTCGCTATTTTGGCGAATTCCGATGTTCATTGCTCGTGTGTCACCTAACACTATAAAAAATATTTTTGTCTGAAATTAACATTTTTTTCCTTTAACATAGGAATCTTTTAGCTTCATCATTTCAGAGAAATAACTTCAAAAGAAATAGAATATTTTAGCCTTAATTTTGTATATGTATTTTGGTTTTCTTTACAGAGGAAAAATTTGAAGTAATTAGTAGTAGCCACTGTATAAAACCAAAGAGTGTTGAAATATTTGACTTTAATTTTAAAATGGAGGTAATTTTGTGAAACGCAGAAGCTTCATTTGGATATACAAATATCAAATGTAAAAAGGATTAATTTTCCAAGAAACGTAACATGTTATAATTTCGTATGAAAGCAAATGAAATGCGGCACAGATTAAAATAATATAAACACATCAAAGAGAGTCAGAAATGTTGTATAGTGCATCAAATTTATTAATAAACTCATGAGATAGTTTTCGTCAATGTAATAATTTTAATACGACGTCAAATACAAACTTACTAGAGCGATCATACATTGGAACCACGACTCAAAACTTAAATAAACCAAACTCAGGGTACGAACTTTGCCTAAGTATTAATGGCATTGGAAGAGACTTAATTAAATGTTTCTGACGATCTTAAAATGTGACAAAAACGACTTTATTACTTTAAAAAAAAAAAGTTAAGAATGAATGTAAACCCACATGAGAAGCAAAGGAATATATTGAACTGTATACAAACTAAATCGGAAATCCAAAAAATAATTTGTACTAGACATTAACTGATTTTAAATTTTTCTAAATTTTACAAATATCAAAAATTCTTCTATCTAAAATCTATGAGTTGCTCAGCCGTTATCACGGAGTTAGGACAGCGTGAAGTTTTAGGCGTTTTAGGCGCGGGTCCGACTTAATCCGCGGAGCCCTCCCCATACAGTCCCTTGAGGGCTTGTGTTCCGAATTTCAAATATTAAACGATATTTTCTAATTGACACTACTCTTAATATTATATTACTAACATTCCTGACATGAAAAGGACAAGGAATAGTAATAGACTTGTGTACTGTAATCTGTAATGTGCTTTAAAAAAAAAAAAACAACATAGAAAAAATATCTGTCATGGCGTCTTCAGTGACGTCACAGCGTGTAGTACATATGATAATATCTAACTCTATATGGTTGGTTATTGGTCTGAACTATGAAAATGTCATCAATATATTTTTGTTTTATGTTACTGAATATTTATAAAATAATAATAATTTTAAATAACTTTAATAATCATTATTGTTTTGTCAATTTTGTTATAGAATTAATGATCAGAATTGCTCAAATACTTAGTATCCAAGTCAATTGTAACTTAAAGTAACTACTTATATGATATCGAACTTTGCAAATAATAAAACTTGTGGGAAAATATAAATACATTTATTCCAGCTAAAGCCGGGTTTTCGCAAACGCGAAATAGGTATCCAATTATTGATACTGAGAAATGTTCAACAATTTTCAATCTATTAATTGGCTTTACCAAACATTTCTTAGTATTCACCTACATAGTAACGGATATCACTGGATTAAATTAGAAGAGTCTTCTGTCAAACTTCAAAGGGGTAGATCGTTGTTTGGGCAGTGATTTATCCGTTTCTTGTATATCTTGTATGGGAAGATTATTTATTAAAGTTATTATAAGAAGTGGAACAATGAGAGCGCAAACCACGGTCGTCACGATTCTAGAATTGCCTTCGGCTGGACGTTGTGACGTCATAAATTATTATTTAGCCACATTGGCCGCCTAGCTCACATGCAAATATGATTATTTTATAAGCGAGGTATAATGGCGCGGAGAAAGAGGGTATAATATGTAGGGATGTTACGAATCACAAAACAAAATTGATATAGGTGGCGCTCGCGAATGACCGCGTAAGCACCGACTAAGAAAATTTAAATAATAAAGATATTTCTAGCCTAAACATCATACTAATATTATAAATTCAAAAGTTTAGTTGGATGGATGGATGTTAGAGTTTGAAGCCTAAACGGCTGAACGGATTTCGATTAAATTTCTTATAGATCTAGAGCATAGTCTGGAAGAACACATAGGCTACTTGGTTTTGTTTTTTTAATACCCCGCGGGCGGAGTCGCGGGAGAAAGCTAGTATATAACAATTAAACTAAACAATTGCAAAATACTGTGGACAGTGTGCAACTTTAGACAACTATTAACGTACTTGCAATTAAGCCTGTACGCTATAATGAGGAGTATGATATTGGAGATGGGTTGCACCCTGCGCACCACCACACCACTCTTGCATACTCGTAAAAGCAATCAATACCCGCTTCGGCATTATCTATTTATAGATTTTCAAATAGGTCTGCTGAAGGAAAAAGTATTTATAAAAATAGAACTGCTTTGACTAATAATTAAAAAAGGGCAGAGCGTCATATACCTTGATGAGCGCACAATTTCTAGAAAAAGAAATTGTTGTGGGAAGCGTAGGAAGACTTCTAAGTTTATTAAATAGATATTTATTAATAATAATGATGACATAATATATTTGATATTGAATCAGAAGTTTTCTGTAGCATATATGAAATAATATAAGATACTTTATTATTTGTTGTTTATTACGTATTGAGAGCACCGAAAACCGAGGTGCGTAGGTGTATGATTGTAGATAATGCGTGATAGGAGTCTCGAGCCCGCGCTAAAGGAAAGTCCTTGGTCTCTGCCTACCCCTCTGGGTTACAGGCGTGTGTTATGTTGTTGGAATTAGATTATATGCGATATTTTTAAAGTTTGTCCAGAGTTGTATTAACGCAAGGGATGGACAACCCTACCGCGGAACGCTCAAGGCGTCGAGGCGCCCGTTCCCGGCGGGCTTACGCCGGGCCTCCGCCGGGCTCTGCCAACGACGCCGAGGTACACCTAGCAATGGCCCACACCCGGGGCGATTCCGCGGGCGCTCATCTACAGAACAATCATTTCGAAAATTATTTCGAATCCGCCTACAGCAAAGTGTGAACCGGCGAGACCAACTTTGAAAACGCCCACGCTGAATATCTTCGCGAAGTAAACTAAATGCATGCAAAAACCGCGCAATTTAAAGTTCATACTGGTTTTAAAAATTCACTCAATATTAAATGTTGTAATGGCCGAAAGTTTAAGTTTAAGTTTCTCGTGACCGTTTAATAAAATTATTGAATCACGAAACGCGAATGTCGAAAATGAATATTCATCTTTAATCGTATTCATATAAATTGTATCATATTATAGATAAAACGCAACTAGGAACAAAATAATTGAAATCTGTAAATATCTACACCTATAAACGTGAATTAAGACAAAAAGAATATTTTCACAAAAACATAAAAATCATCATTTAATCAATTAAGAGTAAAACCGTAGAAATATGAATAAATAAAACTTTGAGGTTTACGAAAACTTAGTTCTAAGCTAAGCATAACCGCTAAGTCGCACTCTCGAACAGTGTACATTAAACACGTCGTCTTTTTAACCGTAAATAACATTCATACTGTTACGAGCATGGGGAATAGAGTTAAAACACTTTGATAATTCTGCGTTAATTTATTTACGACTCACAGAAACAGGGAATCACTGCAATCACAATTTTCCTTTAACACTCCACGACACACACAAACACAGATTCACTAACACTGAGCACTTTACGAAACACCACTGACACTATAACACTAGCACTTTAATTTCACGGTCAAGTGGCCGAAATGCTCGTACTTCGGTTTTATTCTTCGGTTCTGGCCAATCTTTTACGGTGGCAGTTTTCGCAGGATCCGTTCGAACACCTTTTTTTATCATGTATTATAGAAACCAGCGCTTGACCACTATCCCACCTTTCTTGGAGACCACATGTCGTTAATTTGCCATTTGAAGAAACTGTACTTTTTGGGGCTGAGCTTTAATCTTGTCGCATGCAGCTTTTCTAATGCCTTCTCCAATTTCTTCAGGTGGTCTTCAAAATTCTTGCCAACGATGATTATGTCATCAAGATACACCAAACAAATCTCTCTCAAAAGACCAGCTGAGACTTGTTCCATCAGACGTTCAAACGTCGCTGGCGCATTGCATAGACCAAAAGGCATCACCTTAAACTGCCACAGACCTTTTCCTGTTGACCTTTTTCTCTTTGTCTGCTGGATCAAGTTCTACTTGTCAATATCCACTCTTAAGGTCCAGAGTTGAAAACTACTTCATTCCGCTTAAGGTGTCCAGTGTATCGTCAATCCTTGGTAAAAGGTAACTTTCCTTCTTGGTCACGTCATTTGATCGGCGATAATCCACACAGAATCGTGAGACCCATCCTTTTTTTTAACGACGACCAGCGGCGAACAGCAAGAACTTGAGGAGGGCTCTATAACATCGTTCTGTTTAATTTCCTGAATCATACCCTCAAGCTCCGGCTCATGGGCCAACGGAACTCTTAGAGGACGCTGTATGATAGGTATATCGTTTCCGTATTAATTCTGTGCTTCACGAGTCCAGTCTTCCCGATGTCTGCATCACCAGTTGAAAACGTGTCCGCAAAGCGTAGAAACAGATTCCTCGCCTTCATCCTTTCCAACTTAGTGAGCTCATCGCATCCGTCCAGTAGCCTATCCACGAGATTTCTGTCTACATTGATGTTGCTCCTAATTCCTGCTTGACATTATCGAATCCATGACAGCTCAGTACACGTTCCAATAGGAGTTCCCTTCTTGATGGTAAATTCCTCATTGCTCACATTTAACACGGGCACCACCGCTTCCTACATGGTTGTGATCAGCGTTCTAGCTACAATCCATCATTGTTCGTCATACAACTTTTCCACCAAAATGCTCGTGGTGATCCCAGGCCTTTATTTGGTAGCTTTATTTGTAGCAGTCTGCGATTTCGGGGGTATCTTTACATCATTCAAACTGTATACCTTGAACAAATAGACCCCCCTTCATAGGAATTTGTTCATTACCACATCTCAACGCTCCATTTTTGACGTCAATACTACACTGATGATTTTTCAGGAAGTCCAAACCAATGGTGCAGTCATCCACAATATCGGATAAAATCGTCTCTTGCCAATAAAGTTTATCTCCGAACGTGACAGCCACTTTCTTCTCGCCCCTGACAGGTATGCGCTGGTCAGTAGCCGTTGTTAGTTGTAGGTTACTAGTCCCTGGTTTTTAATATTTGTCCCTCTCGTGCAGTAGCTCTGCCCGGATGACAATTCGGGAGGCATCGGTACCTATTGTCAGATGGTAGAGTTTTCCGTTGACTCTTCCCCGAACGATAAGACTGTTTCGATCTTTTGTTTGGGTAACCATGATTCTTGATAACGGGGTTCTACAGTTACCAGCCAACACCCACCCCATAGCTCCAGCTAAATTCAGTTTTCCGGCTGCTCCTGATTGACACTGGCGTCAACCGACCTGACTGCCGTCGCTTCATCCCGTTCAGCCTCTTCTTGCCGGTTCAAATTTGAGCATCTGGCTCGAAAGTGTCCGCGTTCAACACACTCGAAACAACTTGGACCATACGACCTCACTACAGATGTTCTTGCAGGCAGAGATACTTGCCGTAGCCGATGTGCACCCAAGTCTTGTACCGCTTCCAGCTCCAGAGCTTGAGCGAGGGCTTCTTTTAGAAGCGTGTGATGTCCCAGCCCTACTGCAGCCCTGACTTCACCGTCGTGGATTCCGTCAATAAAGGCTTCCACCAACATAGAGTCCACGTCAGCACGCGACTGGTATGTCTTACGGACCAATTTCTCAGCCTCAATGACCTACTGTTGCAGGTTTTCTCGTGGCGTTGCTTGCGGTCTTTTGGTTGAGCGCGGAAAGCGTGCTCCAGGTGCTTGTTATCCTACTGCTGTGGCCACGTCCTTGACAATCAGCTTGGCCTGTTCGTCATGGTGACGAGTATGCTCCGTTAGTTGCTCCTGAAGGCAGCGAGCCTGTTTTTCCTGGCGGTGAGCCTGGTCTTCCTGGCGGCGAGCCTGTTCTTCTTGGCGTTCAGACATCAGCTTAAGTGCTGACATTATTGCTTCCAGGTCACTTTGCGTTGTCACTGAGCTGCTTCCTTGCGAGACTTCAGTTGGCGCACCCTGCTCAGCAGGACCATGGTCGGAAGTCGACGCACCCGCCTGACTGCGTGTCGTGCGCCCCTTCTTGTCGTCGCGTTCCATCAAAGGCATTTTTATTCTCTATCCCACTTCTGACACCAAATGTTACGAGCGTGCGGGATAGAGTTAAAACACTTTGATTATTCTGCGTTAATTTATTTACGACTCACAGAAACAGGGAATCACTGCAATCACAATTTTCCTTTTACACTCCACGACACACACAGACAAAGATTCACAACACTGAGCACTTTACGAAACACCACTGACACTATAACAGTAGCACTTTAACTTCACGGTCACTTAATCTTCTTCGCAATTCACTTAGGACTTCTTCTTCACTGTTCACTTTCCACCGTAAGACTCATCGAGTCAGGTCTCACTCCCCTTATATACCCCGAATTTCGATCTTCTTTTCGTTATTCATTTGTTATTTTATTCCAGAACTTACTAGATAGTCCGAATCACATACATTTTCCAATGGAACATTCTCGATGCCGCTTCGAATATTCAAGACATTTTTTCGCGAACATCTTGTTCGCTACTCGCCAACAGATGACGTTGCGATAGAACATTCTGGAAACAGCTCGATTATTCCACGGATATGAATTCCGCTACTCGCTAATAGATGACGTCGCGAAAATACAAAAAATCTAAAATGTATAAAATATCGGAACATATCAAAAACGGAAGTAACATTTTTGACAGGCTTCGTCAACGCTAATTATAAATATAGTATTGAAGAAAAGAGTTGTATAATATTGAAAATTAAAACCAATGAAAATTGTTCCAGTAAATAAAGGTACGGACGGCAAATAACAGAAAATAGTATTGCAAACAGTAAATATAAATAACACTCCCTATCGCCCACGACTCCGTCTGGGTGGAATTAAAAAAAAAGTTAGTAGCCTATGTGTTCTTCTAGATTATCCTCTTCATCTATGCCACATTGAGATCCGTCCACCCTTTTAAGCTACAAACTCTAACATCCATCCATCCATCCATCTAAACTTTCATTTTTACGATATTAGTAAGATTATTTACTGATTTTGAAATTGAATAATAGAAAACGACCAATAATAGAAAACAATATTGTATAAATGCAAAAGTTTAGATGTATGGATGGATGTTTGTCAGAGTTTGTATCCTAAACTACTGAACGGATCTCGATGTCTCTTGTATAGATGTCTAGAAAAACATAAAGGCTATTTACTTTTTTTTTAATTCTACGCCGACAGAGTCGTGGGCGAAACTAAATATGAAAAGCTATTGGTTTATATTTGTTCAAAGAACATTCCCCTGTAATTGATTAGCTGAATTGCTTTTCTATTTCAAAGCTGCAGTTGTATAATTCAAATGTTCGTAATATAAAATAAAATGTCTTTGAATTACAACAAAGACGTTTCCTCAGAACTAAGCTTTTATATGCAATAATAATCCTCTTTCTTTGAAGCGTCGGTGCAAATTTAGTTCCACTTATGTAGAGCGATCTTTGGTAGTGTTTACATAAAAATGTCTCCTAAAATTGTATTAAAAGAAAATTTGTCACTTAATCAATGTTCTGAGAACGTCATCATTTGCCTCCTTATCCTGTAGGGTCGGTGCAACAGGTTTTTGTCCTCCACATAACTCTATCATACGTCATCTCAGTCATCACTCCCTTCTTGATCATGTCACCTTTCACGCAATCGATCCATTTCTTTCTAGGTCTACCTATACCGGTATACCTTTCCGCACTCATAACTAACGTTCTCCTTGATATATGCAATTCATCCCTCCTCAAAATATGCCCAAACCATGCTATCCTTTTACTCCTTATTTTCTCTACCACTTGGGCTACTCTCAAACTTCCTCTAATATACTCATTTCAATCAATGTTCTAAGAAATCACATTTAAATAAAAGGCAAGATATAGGTACATATCTATACTAATATAATAAAGCGTAAACACACACTTCTTTGTGGCCTAAGATGTCAGCAATCACAGCATATTTTCGAATATCTCTTTTTTTAATAAAAGGCCCTACACTTACGTCACGTTTTAGGCTACATATTTTCACGCCGTTAAACTTAGGGGTAGATATTTTCGATAAAAACCCTAATGTGGGAAAGAGACCATAAGTTGTTGCCAACATCAAGAAAGCAAGGTTTCCATGGTTTGACATCATGTCATGTCATTTTGACATTTGCAATTGATAATTTGACAAATGGGAACAATAAAATGATTTTTTTTATAATTTCATGCGGATGAAGTCGCATGGGAACAGCTAGTAGTAAAAAAAGATTACATTAATATGAAGAAATGTAACAAGTAGCGCTCTTTTTATAAGAGCAAGCTGAAATTAGCTATTGAATACTAATGAAGTACTAAAATATCTTGAGCGTATAATAATTACGTATAAAATATGTGAACATTTTATTTATGAAAATAATAAGTAAAATCGACTACGATGTGTAGCTTGTTCAAAGTGAAAAAAGTTTCTCTCCTATTCCGTGTATCTTCGTAATTTTATTCTTTGTATGCTACTCTACCTTCATATGAGTAACAGCTAATTAAAAATACATTTAATTAGAAAGATTTATTTAGTTACTCTTTTTGCATCGCTGTTATTAGAATAGAAAGTATGTGCTCTTATATTTTTATGTGCCATTTTAAAAGCAAATTCGAATTATCGGAAGATGTTTTTAATCGTATTTTTTTATCTATATCTATACTAATGTTATAAAGAGGAAAGATTTTTTATTTTTGGATTTTTGTATATATTTGAATCACGCTAAAACTACTGGGCCGATTTTAAACATTCTTTCACCATTAGAAAGATAATTTATCTGTGAATAACATAAGCTATATTTTATTATTACTAATGTTGAGGAACTATTAATAAACAGCAAATTTCTGGACCCGTTAAAAAATCACTATATTTTAACTTTTCTCGGCTTACGCTGCCTTAAACGTTAAAGGTGTATAAAAATGATTTACAAAAGTATTGGAAATCTCAAAAAGTTCTATTGAAAAGACCGCGATGGCAGATATCTATCTTTAACGGTTTTCTTACAATAACCACATTTTGTTTAAAAAATGAATTAAAAATCGCACGCTATTTGCGGCGTTGTTTTATTGGTTTCAGTTTCAGGAATTATTAGGTGAAATTTTAATTTATACAAAATTTTTTAAGATAATATGATTTATAAAATTTTTTAAAAAACTAGAATTAGATACTCTATTATTAAAAATTAAATAAAAATGCTAAAATAGTATATAATTATTTATTGAAACTTAAATAATTTGGCGGTATTTTAGTTCATTTAGGGGAATCTGTTTAATAATTGATATTCCACGAATAAATTTACTTAATTTATATAATTTTGTATATCGTTGTTAGAAAAATATTTTTTAATAAAAATAATATTTAAAAAAAACATTAAAATTTAAAAATAAAATTAATTCAGATCAAGATGCAGATTATAATTAAGAATATAATGGATTACAATAAGGAATGATTAAATGGATAATATTTTTTAAAAATTATTTAAAAGTGGACTTAAATGTAATTTTATTTAATTTATTAAAATGATTAAAAATTAAAATATGTACATATTGCCCGTCGCTTTCATTAATAAATTGGAATAAGTCGTAACAAAGTAGAAGTACTGGAAAGTGTTTCTAGAAAGATCAAATTAGAGCTTGAATAAGTATTTCATTTACATTGAAAAGATATTAAATTTAATTAATTTGAGGGGGAAAAATTAATAATAAATTATAAAAAAAAAATTTTTAAAAATATATTTTAATGGGGGTTAAAGTATATATATAGAAAAAATTTTAAAATTTATAGTGAAATAGTATTATAAAAGGATTATCCCCCTTATCCTAATAAATTCATTTGTCGTCAAGATAATTTAATGTACGAGTAGAATAAAATTGTCCTTTATAGTATTTAAATCGGACTAATAGTTTAGGAGGCCTTTGTCAGTTAGCAAGCTTATCCGCACAAAAAAAAAACAGTTGCCGATAATACAAATGAAAAATGGTAATTGTAACTGATTAGAAAAATTTTGTTTTAGTATCTAGGCATTTAGTATTAATTGTAATCAGAAAAGCAATAAAGGCTACTTTATTTTTATTTTATTTTTTTAATAGTTTAGAAGATATCGCGAACACAAACAATATGGGTAGCCGAAAAATCAGCTAACAAACTACCGGAAAATTGGAATCTTGCATAAAAAGTTATCTGTTATTACGTAGATTTCTACTAAGTTAATACTTTAGGTGATAGGTTGAAAAAAGGGGCGAACTTAAGTATCTTTTAAACTCCTCGCGGACGAAGTCGCGGGCAACAGCTAGTCCTAAATATTTTAATTTCTTTCATCCGTGGTCACTTGGAAATAAAGTGTTAAAAAACGCTATCTATTAAAACGCAATGATGTGTAAACATCTCAAATAGATGCAGTATTCTTTGAGGTCAGATTGTTGGTAAAACATTCTAATTCCTTTGTTAAAAAAACATCATATGTAATAAACACCAAAGCAAAAACGTGAGGGTGCCTCTACTTGTTATTCTTTATTACGTAAATACGCCTTTGAAACATTCATGACGCAAATGATTTATAAATAAACCATGTAGAAAAGTAAAGGAATTATTCGATGCTAAAAGGAAAAATTACGTAATTGGCAGTATCAACTAATAAGGAGTTTGAAGCTTAGTTTCGTCGTTATGTAATACTGGCTATCGCCCGCGACTACGTCACCGTGAAATTAAAAAAAAATCAAACAAAAAAAGGGACCTGCAAGCATTACCTTTCGGATAAAAAAAGAATTATCAAAATCGGTCCACTACCGGCGGACTTATGCCGTAACGCACATAAAAAAAATATATACAGACGAATTGAGTACCTCCTTCTTTTGGGAAGTCGGTCAAAAAAAACAAGTAGCCTATGTGTTCTTCCAGACTATGTTCTACATCTATGCCAAATTTCCTCGAGATCCTTTCAGCAGCTCAGGGTACAATCTCTAAAAAACATCCATCCATCCATACATACTTTCGCATTTATAATATTAGTAAGATGTATAAAACTATTATATAAATATAAATAGGAAATCTTCCTAAAAATTCAATTTCAGAGATATGGACTTCAAAAAGATAAAACCATAAAATTCAGTCTGTCTCTTTCATACTCCGCCAAATTTATATTTTTTATCATTTTCATGTAACAAAATGTATTTAACCGTAACGCTTCATTAAAACAGTATACTACACTGAAACCTTTCTTTTCGGTAAAAAAATATCGGCAATACAAATATACCTACTTCAACTGGCAATCTTATCCCATTGATTCTTTCAACATGCACTAACTACGAAACTTTGACTATACAAAAACGGACTAGGTAAGGAAAGGAGCCGCTGTTATACTAAATAAATTCTACTTTTCGCAGGAGCTGATGTAAAAATGTCAAAAGATGTTCGCCTCTTTCCACTTAAAACTTTAAAACGTCGTTTTCCATTTATCAATCCTATTATTCAGAGACACGCCTGAAAGTTTACAAAGTTCGCCATCGAATGCACTAATTTTACAACTATACTCCGTCCTGAAAATCCTAGCAATCATTTACTGCTGTGTGCATATTTTTAACATTCATAACTTTACTAACATTCTGCAATTGATCTACAATCATCATGATCACCAGCCATCATTGGACATAGGCCCAATTCCTTAACTATATTGTCAAACATTTTATATCTTAATATTTGAAAATATGTCCAAATATCATCATATAACCTTATGTGCCGTCACATCTGCTCATCAGGTTTCCTCGTTTCTGTCAATGACGCCCTCAATCACTCCCTTTTTAGTCATACTCTAACTGACATATAAATCTACATTAAAATACCAGCCAATACTACTAACAACTAGAACTAAAACATGTAAATCTAATGTCTTAAATGCTACCTAATTTGTAACTCAAACTGCTTCCAAGCTTCACCTAACAGCCGTTTCGCAACTACTCCAATCATCTCTGTATTCTATTTTTTCTCGCATGCACATCCGTTACTTTATATTAGCAACGCACCGTTCCATACAGAATATCAAAGCATATAGGAATTTCATTAAAACTTATTTCCAATCGGACTACATGTCAAGTTTTCCTTTAACTCGCAACATTACTTCGAATCAGATTTTCCAGGAATTATTTCTCGCTAAAAGCTACTTGCAGTCGGAGAAATATGATCGCTAGTTATACAAAATCGAACATGAACTATTCCAGTTAATAGTAAAGCTCTAAGCTTTAAGGCGGTTAGTTCCTCTGATCTATCAAGCTTAACGCGTACAAATTAATATTCCACAAAATGCAATTTCAACCCAATTAGTTCGTTACATAATAATTTACTAATATTTTTTTATTCTCACTTAGTAACTGCAGTAAAGTTACTAACTTTAAGTAATCTAATAAATTAATATATCTAATAAATTAATTTGAATTTGTATATTAAATTAAAACCGTTTTCATAACAATAGGTAAATTAGGATAGTAGGCCAAATAGTCAATAATCAAAGCGAATGAGCGTTTCATTCAATATGAAACAGAATTTGCTATAAATAGTTGCGCTTATCGATTTTATGCAACAATTAGAAGACTACAAATAGGTTTCCTGTTTTTAAAAAAGGTATCTACCGCTCTACTGTTTTTAAAAAAAAACTTTTCGTCGCCCGAAAATGGAACAAAGATTGACATGAAAATGATCCACCGCAATGCATTTTAAAAATCGCATGATTTAAATAAAACTATAATATCGGAAATAATATTTTTAAACCCCGTGAGAAATAACTATAAAAAATGATTACAATCATGAAAGAACAGCACAGCGACTTAATCTTTTTATTAATGAATGACTAGCATAGCGTAAAGACACAAAAATTACAAAATCTTTTACCTAAATGATTTAAAAAATCACAAGGATGCATATGCCCAAAGCATAAGCAAATATTACGCCAGCGTTTTTTGTTAGAGGTTTTTTTTTATCTAAATCGATTCCGAAACTTAGTTAAATCCAAGAAAATAATGAACTAAGCACCATTGTCGAAGTGAAATATTAAAAACTCCAGAAATTCACAATTAATTCCAAACCATATGTCTCACTTTTATTTAATTACGGTTTTGTATTAATTAAAAGTAAAAGTCTAGATTACGTCTACTCAAATGAGTAATAACTGAATCTAATAAAATCATTTAATAAATACTTTTTTTTAACGATTTATACCTAAAAATATTATTCCGAATTTTCAACATTTAAAAAAAATATAATAATTTCATAATTAAATGTTCGCATAAAAGCTTCAATAAATATTTTAGAGCTTTAAGAAGCTTTCATTTGACATCCCAACTTATGAAATTAACAAAGTTTCAGTGTACTTACGAGAGCGAGGACAGCACCAACCACACTTGCAAACAGGTACAAGATCGCGACGCAACTAGTACCTTTGCCTCCGTTAAGCAACAAACTGCCTCGTCCGATGCGCGGGGGAATCTGCCACAGACTAATATTACGGTAAAAATTACTTGAATAATGTCATTGTTTTTAAATGTCATAGATAAATGTGAATTAATGTTTCGATTGCTGCTTTAATAAAACTATTATATTTAATGTCAAAATAATTTTAATAATAAACGTTAAAATAAAAAAATACCTCAAAGTTGTTGATTTTTTATGTTTTTTCACTTGTCTTAGCCGAAACGCATTAAAACAATTTATACTAACGTTATAATAATCATTAAACTTTAATCGCAAAACATTTTCTATTGTTTTTTTTGAAAATAAATGTAAAAGCTCCTACAATTATTCTAAAAGGCTACGTATTCACCGCTAGATGGCAGTGAAACTCAGAAATTTGGTTACGACTATTCGATGCTAGATGGCACTGTTATTAATTGTTGTGTTGCAAAAGTTTTGCATGAAGCATACTCCTTCCAGAACAAAATAAAACTTTACTACTATTACTTTAGTTTCAATTTTGCATACTGAGCTGAATATGTTTATAGTACCGAATCCCATTCTGCTTTTTCGTTCGACCTTGGCTACTTACGTCATGTGAGTATGGAATATCCAGTGGTGGACTCAGGACGGAACAAAAAATCTAAAATAATATGTAACTAGCAAACTACACTTTCTTTTTTAATGGCATTTTTTGTGTTTACTGTCGAATGTGAACTTTCTTACGGATATTAAGTAATAGAATTTCTTAAAGAAGGTATTTAAATAGGTTTGGTTACCTTTATACGAGTATACTAATACTAATATACTAATAATATTATAAAGAGGAAAGATTTGTATTTTTGTATTTTTGTATTTTTGTATTTTTGTATTTTTGTATTCATATATTTTGGTGTGAATTTGATTCACGCAATAACTACTAGGCCGATTTTAAAAATTCTTTCACCATTAGGATATGTTTTATTATTACTAATGTCGAGGAACTATTAATAGACTGCATATTTCTGGACCTTGGCTTTAAAAAATCACTATATTTTTACTTTTCTCGGCTTACGCTGCCTAAACCATTAGAGATATATAAAAATGTTTTAGGAATGTATTATAGATCTCAAAAAGTTCTACAGAAAAGTCCGCGATAGCATATATCTATCTTTAACGGTTTTCTTACAATAACCACTTTTTTGTTTACAAAATGAATGAAAAACGCATGCTATTTTCGTCGTTGTTTTATCGGTTTCAATATTAATCCTTATCCAAATAAATGCGTTTTTTGTCAGGAGAATTTAATGTAGAATCAAATTGTCCTATGCAGTATTTAAATTGGACTAATAGTATAGAAGATATCGCGAACACAAACAATAAGGGTAACCGAAAAATCAGCTCACAAACTACCGGGCTTAGAAATTTTGAATCTTGCATCGGTAGATTTCTACTAAGTTTGATGTCTACTATTTTTTATTTTTTGATGTCTACTATTACTGCTAAGTTAATACTTTAGGTTATAGGTTGAAAAAAGGCGCGAACGTAAGTTTTGTGGTTAATAAATTAAGGTTACATAAAATTAACAGATCAGAGCAAGCGCCCCACCCTCCCACACCGTGGTTACTTCCATGGTCATGAGTCTATTTTTAAATCTTATTTTCTTTATTGTATCTTAAGAATACAAATTATCTTAATTATTCGGAAA
This sequence comes from Papilio protenor, assembly GCA_029286645.1. Classification (NCBI taxonomy): domain Eukaryota; kingdom Metazoa; phylum Arthropoda; class Insecta; order Lepidoptera; family Papilionidae; genus Papilio; species Papilio protenor. The sequence continues at coordinate 631,074 of JAGSMZ010000035.1, read as the reverse complement.
GATGGGTAAAATAATACAATATACAGATATGCCAATTTTTTTTTAATTTAGAATTTCACACACTTAAACCTAAACAACATAAAATATATATATTATATATATAAATAATACTTAAAATATTTTTGATTAATGCGAATTGAATGCAATTTTGACAAAATAAATAAAGCAAATATAATAAATACTCCTTATGAGCTAAAATTTTTGAGTGTAAGTGTAAAGGCGGAACTGTGTCTTCAAGAAGACACCGATTAATTCTGAAACAAAAAAAGATATATTAATAAACCATTTTGAAAAAAAATAAACAAGGCAAGCTAAATTAGACTGTTCAATTAGTGTATACTTTCCTCAATTAAAATAGATACAAAGTACAAATACCTTTCAAAGAGGAACAGAAACAAGATTTATCCGAAAATAAACACTTTCTTAAAAAAATATTCTTTAATTATCCAACTATTTTAGGAACTAAACGAGAAAGAGGGCTAAATTTAAACCTCCGACATCGACAAATGATACGGTCAATAACGTTTATTTCCAACCCAGTTGGACTAAATATTATTTGATGCTCACTTTGCAATTAGGTCGAAAATTTGTCATAATAAAATATATACGAGCTAGCTGGAAAACGAATTTATTTCTTTGAGTGTACATTATTATAATTAATACTCACGTAGCAACACTCCACGCCGAGGTGCCTTTGTTTCGGACACAGTACCCCCCTCATATGTACCAAATTGTCCTGGTCGCAATCCTCGATCCTACGGCACAGACCCCCTTGTCGTACACAAGGCTCCTCCATGGTGATGAAATTAATTACTGTGAAACATTAAAGAATATTAACAAATACTTCTTTCTAAAAATCGCCGAAACTTAACTTATCTATACATAGATAAAAATCTATACAGTTAATAAAATTGGAGTGTCTGCAAACTAAAAATATCCAGATTTCGTGCAGTATTTGCGTTGCTGATAACGAAGATCGGATTAAAAAAACGATTGTGTCTATCTATCTGTCCGCAAGCAGCGTTTGTTCCGAGTGATCTGCGAAACGACTGGGCTGAATTTGCTTTCGATTTTTTTTATTCCACGCTATCAAAATCTGGGCCGACCGCCTCTGGAACGTGTGAAATTTTGACGGGACCTTCACTGGGAAGGTAGACGGATGCACGCTAGAATATTTTGGATAACCTATTTTTTTTAATTCTACGCTAACGAGGTTTGCGGGCAAACGCGAACTTTTAAATTTCCTGTCTGTCTGTCTATCCGCAAGGCTGCGTTAGTTCCGTGTAATATCCGAAACGGCTGGTTCGAAATTGACGAGACTTTGACGGGATCATAATATTAGAGGTTCATTTTTTTTAATTCGCGCTCACAAAGTAGTTGTCGACCGATAGTTATTAGTAAATTTCAACGAACTATACAGAGCGGCAATGATTCGTTTTTAACGTAAACAACGTTGGGGGACGCGCGATGTGTGTTACTGTAGCGGATTATTTTTAAGCAACCTTGACCGCTCGCCTCACATTCGCGTCGATACCACACGATGTATCCGTCCGTTTAAATTGTATTTTCGTCGAAATTCGCTAAAATCGTTCATTTTAATAGCATATTGCTCTATGAAAGTATCCCCAGGGCTCGTTGTGAGGAGGCAAGGTAGTAAGTAACAAGTAAGACAAGAGAAAGATTAAATTTCGTCGAGTGTAATATCGGCAGGTGGAAACCAAAGAAATTAAAAGATTTCCTAAATACTAACTATCTTGAAATAATATCTGATTTTGAATTCTAGGCTATTAATTCTATTGTAATTTTTTTTTTCTTTATTTGAGTATAAATATTTTTTTTTATAAACATTATTAAACATAACAAATACGAACTCGACATCACTCGTAATTTTTAATTCCGTAAAAATCTTAAGGCATGATTTTTATAGTTTTTTTTTTCAAGATGGTATTAAAAAAACTAATGATATATCTTATTTCAAATACACTTCAACAATTTTTTTTTTTATCTAATGATGAATCTTTTTGGAGTTTACTTTTCACTTCTCAGTTAAAAACTTAAAAGTTAATTAGTATAATTGTCAACAACCGCTACAATTACTACCGCTTACTGTTATTATTTATTAAACGAATGTACGATTTAAAAATCAATTATGTTTCGAGATAAAGTTATTGAAGTCTATCAAAACACAGAATATTCGATTGCAGCGAACTATAAATAACTAATAGAGTAATCTTTAACAATTACTTTAACTGATAATAAGTGTCTAGAGGTTTCTTGTCAACATACGAGTATCATCGATATATACCGAGCGGTAATTAAATAGATTCAAATTAAAAATGAAAATTATTTACTTGGTTAAACAAAAAATAATTACAATTATATCTTACACGCCTCTAGCATAATGCCGCGAAAGCGGATCGGACCGAACAGAACCGAAACTTTGCACGAATAATATAAATACGAAGAGAAAATTCGCTCCCAATTAGATTTAGTTTAACTTTTAATACTAGAACAGAAGCTACTTAACTGTTTACTGGTGCAAACCAAATCTATGCTTAGTATAGTAGTTACAATAAGTTCGCTTCGGTTCCAGCCCGCAATTCTATAGAGTTAGGGGATTCGCTAGCAATAATCGCTTTTAAAGCTATTTTATAAATACTTACATTCCATTGGAGCTCTTTCTAAAGGGACAGCATCGAGGGACACCAGTAACAACACGGTAACAGCAAACACAGTTCGAAAATGCATTATTAAATACTGAGGTAGTGATCTAGGCTAATGTTGTATATCGTCTGGCAGCGATTTATCGTTCCCGATGCTTTTATACGCACGCCATGCGTTCGTAAACACGTCTGCGACGGAGATGTGCGTAAATCTTGGTCATACGAAATGCAAAAATATATTGCGTAAACAAAAAGTTTTGTTTACCATTAAAAAAATATCTTATTAACTTCCCAAGGTTATTACAATACACACCTATACCTCTAGAACCTTCCTTGGAGTGGTAGGTGTTCATAAAACCGCTTCTGTTCATATGTGCTGCATATAGGATAAACATGTGCGAATTTAGTATGTATATATTGATATAATTACTCTGTATTGAGCAAGGAATGTTCATGTTTAACTAAATTAGTTCGTGAATCGGGAATTCCCCGCTTTAGACTCACTAGACATTTCTATGATATGGATATAGTTTTGAAAAGTGTTTCTATGAATTTCAAAACATCCGAGAAGGGGAGGGGGTGTGGGGGGGGTTAAGCGGCATAGCGCTAAAATGTCATAATTATTCCGTGCTTTAAATTACCTTTACCAATACTTATACCTAAAATTTCAAGCTTTATACTACCTTAAGCTAATTTATCGCCCGGTGCAACACCACGCCCCACAGAAGACAGACGTGAAGAGGCAGCAATTCCACATTTCGTCTGATGAGTGTAGTGCCAGAGGCCAAATATTGGTCCCTTTTCCGTTCCACCGTTTTTTCATAAGACGAAAGGATGGGAAGGAAAAGTAGATTCGACGGCAGAAGACATGCATAGAAAGGGGAACTAAACGGCTGTACGGATCTCGATGAAATTTTGTTTAGATGTAGTGGATAGTCTGGAAGAACACTTAGGCTACTCTCTTTTGTTTTTTTTTAATTGCACGCGGACGGAGTCGCGGGCAAAAGCTAGTTTGTTCATAATGTAGTTCTTGTTGTATGTTTTACCTTCGTATTCAATTGGCCACACATTTTCGCAACATAAAGCTTGATCGTCTCTCGAACCTTTCTTTATTGTAATACTCATCTTTAAAGCCATACTTTTCTCTTACTTTTACTTATTTATGGTCACGTATTGAACATTAAATTTCTCAAAACTCTGGTATTGATAACAATTTAATTAGCACTGAAATCATTGTAAAAGATTCATTAATATTTTTAGAATGTTATTCATTAATTTAATTATTACTATATTTATCTTAAGATAAGCCAGTCCAATGGTCTGAAATAGAGAGGATATCAAGTTAGGAAATAAAAACAATAACAAACGAGTACACAAAATACTATTATATCCACTGACCTCTATGAATGGACAGGCTATACCATAATTTTGTGTTGATGATGCGGTTGGTCGGGGTGAATTTTTCGAAATAATAATAGCGATAGATGATGTCATTAAAAACAAAAAGCGCGTTTAAGCCGGGACAAATCAAAAGCTTTTATTTACAAACAATCGCCTTTCTGTTTATGAATATCCATGTCTTTAATATATTGGGATAAACAAGGAAATCAATTATTTGTATTATCGAAATTATTCATCGAATATTAATAACTCTAACAATAGTAGAGCCCGCTTTAATATCTTCGCACCAGCCCTCCGGCTCACCCGGTGCAATACCACGACCACACAGAAAACAGGCGTGAAGTGGAAGCAATTCCGCGTTTCGTGTAATGAGTGCGGTGCTGATTTTTGTCCCTTTTCTTTTCCACCCCTTTCTTAACATGAAGGGATAGGAAGGAAAAGTGGAATTGACGGCGGAGAAGACGCATAGGATGGGGAAAAGTCCTGATTACGTGCGTCTGCAACGCATCAGCAATCGCGGATTTCTAGGGGCAGCGGTCGCTTCGCCATTTCGGCGAATGCTGGTGCCCGCTTGCTCGTTTGCCTAATAATATAAAATTTTCATAATTTTATGCGGATGAAGTCGCAAGGGAACAGCTAGTCTTATATAATAGTATAAAAAAAACTTCAATAGAATTACAGAGAATATAATATCTTTTTTCCCCCTTCTTTATTATAACATATGTTTGCAGAAACGTTCAATATATTTTAATCTAAGTCAGGCAAACCTTGACACAGCGTTGAAGGAATTTTTTCGTTATTGTTTCCTTGGTTATATGGGTTAACCGGATGTCTTGAAATAGACGACACGCCCGCTCAGAGACGCGATCCAACGCCGCAATTTTACAACTCCGTGCTCGCTAAATTTTTATCTGATTATACACGTTAGCTATGGAATGGGAGGAAATGACGTTCAACCGTACGTCTCATACGTCAGGTTATTAGGCTAAGATAAGTGACAGTGGTAGAGCCCGCTTTAACATCTTCGCACGAATGGGTCGGCTCGTGCGGTGTAATACCACGACCACACAGAAGACAGGCGTGAAGTGGGAGCAATTCCGCGTTTCGTCTGATGAGTGTGGTGCCGGAGGCCCAACTTTAGTCCATTTTCCTTCCCACCCTTCTTCTCATAAGAATAGGATGGAAAGGGAACGTGGATTTGACGGTGGAGGAGACGCATGGAAAGAGGAAATATCTTCTTTATGTGCGTCTCCTCCTCTGTCGATTAAGGGTAGGCAACGCATCCGCCATTGCGCAGATGTCTATGGGCAGCGGTCGCTTCGCCATTTTGGCGGTTTTAGGTGGCCGCTTGCTCGTTTGCCACCTTATAATAATAAAAAAAAAAGTGACTTTATTTGCGTCGTCCACCATGTGATGCTAAAATGGCTTCCCCAGCTTCTTCACAATGACACCCCATTGATGCAAAACAAAAAACAAGCGATATCAAGCCTCAGTAGTAAACAAAAGTGCTTGTCATATATATTGATATATGCCTATTTGGAGGCGACAAAATTAACAGAGATGTCATAGGATTAAATCAATCGAAATCCGTAATCTTTGCGATGAGATTTCAGGTATCGTTCACCACATTTTAAACAGACTTCAAATAAGAGGATGTTCTAAATTCGATCGTTTTTCTTATGTATTTTCTCCTTCTATTCCTATGAAACTTTACAGACGTAGCTTTCTAATGGTGAACGAATTTTCGGAATCGAACCAGTAGTTTAGTACATACAAAAATACAAATTTTTCCTCCAAAAACATTAGTATAGATTTAACAATAATGAACGAATAAAAAGTTTATGAGTCCACATTGGTGTTAAAGTCGAGCATAAAATATAAACTCCGAATCCATCATAAAAAGACTACGGAATGTATTAAAATGTTAATGTAAATAAACAAGAATCAACTCGTTACGAGATATGTACTTTCTGACAACTGCGCCATATACGATTATTTCCTGGCCTTGGAAGTCACAACAAAACGTCGCAGCCGGTCTGACCCGAAGACCTTTTAGTTATCCGTAAAACTATACGCAAATGTTCTCGATAAATAGTATAACAAATAAGCAGAAGAAAATGGATAGCTGTGAAAAAAAATATGATTGTTATGTAAAAGCTTAAACCTACTAAATCAATTTTAAAAATTCTTTCGCCTATATATCTATCTATGAAATTGTCAGTTAAGTTAATGCGCCTCATTGGAACATTGTGCGTTGTGCAAATGTCTGTCCTTGGCGGTATTTCCAAACCGCTACGACTTGGATTCTTCGAGAATCCCCCCTGCCCTCCCCACCACTCCTCGTCCCGTCCTTTAAAAAAATATCAGGTGGGTTCATGGTCAAGCGTGATATACTATTATTTCATTTTTAACAAAGAAAAAGAAAGGGATGCCAATATATTTTCCTAAATGTACTTCAACAGTGATAACATACAGTAACTCGGTACTATTAAGCCCGTAACATACGTTCAGTTTAGACTGCACACTAACTACACCGATCTATACAGCTAAAGCTGGCGTCACTTAAACTTTACAATTCTATTTGGCTACACACTGTACAGTAGAACTATAGTGTTAAAACTGAATGTGTACAGCAGGCTTTATATTTGCAAGTAGACCTGACTATGGTCACGTCGCCATTGATTACAAAGACACGTGTCACATTAATCAAATCATATCACTAGCGAAGAAAGTACAACTAGGTAGGTACCTACATCTCTGCTGACCTCAATTTATCTTTGAATGTGTCACCATTACTCATCTCACAATCTGCAAAATATTTACTTATCCTGGTAATGTTTTCGTTACAAAGTCTCAGTTGCGGCCACTTACCTACAATTTCATATAGTACTTGCATTAACTGCGCAGAATTTCTTATAATAGATTATTTATCGTTGGACTTTGTAAATCATATAGATTGAGATCCCAGACCAGGATGACGACACTTAAGTTCAAAAGCTTTATTGTTATATGATTAGATGGTACTTGTTGGCGATGCAATTAGCCTTTTTGCTATATTTTTACTTTTTATAGTTTTTTTAAATTAGAATTTATATATTTTTTTAATTTATTCTTTTTGTAAATAATTTGTCAGTCTTGAATGAATGCTCATAACGGTTGCTAGGTTGTTTTGTTAATAATTTTCCCTTTTGTACATAAATTGTACATAATTTTCATTTTAAGTTTATAATTTAATTTAAATTTCCCTTTATTTCTCCGCGCGGTCCTACTTCCCGCTTATCGTCGGTTTCAGTACTTTTTTTGTGATATAACCATTAGCCGTTAGTTATCCTGTCCAATGGGGCAGTTACGCGCTATCACGCGCTGAAGTTGGTAAAAATTACACCTAAGTTCAATTATTTTCACAAAGCTGATTTTCACATCTACACCATATATTCCATTCCACATATTTCATACGGATGAAGCCGCACAGGAACAGCTAGTATAACAATAAAGCTTTTGAACTTAAGTGTTGTCATCCTGGTCTGGGATCTCGAACTATTACTTCTTACCTACTTAATATTATAAATGCGAAAGTTTATATGTATGGATGTATGTTTGTTAGAGTTTGTAGCCTAAACTACTGAACGGATCTGAATGAAATTTGGCATAGATGTAGAGGATAGTCTGGAAGGACACATTGGCTGTATACTTTTTTTTTTTTATTTCACGCGGACGGAGTCGGGAGTAACATCTAGTATTTTATAGATTGTATTCCAAGGACACTCCTATCGGATGGGTGGTTTATTATTCCAATAAATATGATTGTCGTATCTTTAAAGGCATTAAACATTTAAATTATGTTTTTGTTTTTGTTAGCATTAGTGCTTTAAGATTGCGTCTGCTTCCCACCGACAGATGGCGTTGAAATGGTGGACGGATTCCCAAATGTTTGTTTCGTAAAGTCGATTATGTTTTTACGTAAGATTATTTTCGTTTGTGCAAACTGTTAAGTTTTAATTTTCATGTAGCGTTTAGAACAATAAACAAGGAAGATCCTTGTTTGAACAGATAAATGCAAGATCATTAAAAACAAATTTTCTGCGAAAATATTTGGGTATTTTGTTTCCATATTAATTGAAATAATGTATTAGAGTTCATATCAACAGAGATTACTCTTATCGCCCGAATTACTATAATACAATGTTATGAGTTCACGCAAGGACCTTCTGAATGTTTTATCAACGTACCAAACAAAGCAGGGTGGGCAGAGAGTATAAATTCTATAAGACACGACTCCCCCCGCCACATTCCTTGCGCGTCTCTCTGCTTGCTCCTTTTACAAAAAAGGATTTATCGGTCATTATAAATTAAGAAACTGGAGAAATAGAAAAATTGCTTAAATTTTTAACAATTTAACAATGTGCTCTCCAGTAGAAAAAAAAAGAGTTAAATGTACTTTTTAATATTTTATTACGACCATTAAATTATTATCTAAAACTTATGCTAAAACTTGAAGTTATATATAATAGATATAATAGAAAACATATAACAAGTATTCTTCAATCCGAAAATTGGAAACTAAAATGACCAAAGTGAACTAAACTAAATCGAAAAATCGATCTCCAACCATTTTCGCTTATCCAAGTTTATTTCTAATTTTTCATCTTTAGTAGAAATTTAAAAGGATTAACCGTAAAGATATACAATTTTCGGATTGAAAAAAAATACTAATCTAAAATCATTTAAATTTTAAATCTTCCAAATTATAATTTTAGCAAATAAGGTCATATTTAATACGTTTTAAAGCAGAAAAAAACAGTAAGTGATCAGAGTCACCCTTTCATTTGATAAAGTATTTTTCTTTGGAATTTTTAACTTTTAAAGATGAAAACTTACAAGGACTTAGACAAAGACTCGTTAGTATTATAAATCAATATTCATACAAATTCTGTATTAATACATCAAAGAGTGACAGAATCGACAATTTGTGAAATAAAAATTACCCGTGTTAAATATAATGGTAACTATATTAATAATACTGTAGCCCCCATACACATGGGCGCTTTTTAACGCGCGCTAAAAAACCGTCCAAATAAAACAAATACATTCCCATTTACCTACACATTTTTCATACGGCAGCGCTTTTTGACAAAACAAGAGTAATTACAGCATACGAGCGATAACGTTAAAAAGCGATAACTCCGAGCGTTAAAAAAACGCCCGGGCGAGAGAGGGCTTGGGAGATTCAATTTAAAAATAATACGGGTCTCTATAGGAACTAAACGTGATTAACGGTGGTACCGTACTAATACTGACCATATCTTAACTAGTTACAAAGTAGACAGCTTTTAAAACATTGAATACAATAAAAGCCTGCCCTAACAGGTATGAGAGAACACAACATCGAGTTACGATATGTAAGGACAATTCGAATTATAATAGACCAATATGATATAATTTAACCTATTTCTATTTCATTTACGACTATGAGATATCGGAATATAAATTACTAATGCTTAACATGGCTCCTACGTAAATTGTAAGTTTAAAACGCAATTCTTTCATTATTAACGTTAACTATTAAATACAAACATAAACATACGACAACCAAACTATTTAATTTACCAAATATGTATTAAATATATATTTATATGTTGGTTGATAGTTTAAAATAAAAATATTTACTATTTGTAAGCAAGAATGTGCTGAATAGTTTCATTAGTCACAAGCATTTTCGAATTATATTTTTTTATAAATATAAATATATTTTAATTAAATAAATAATATATAGATATGTTTTGAAGCATGTCTTGACAGGTATTTTTAATTGATGTGTTTTTTTTTAATTAACATATTTGGTATCATTGAATTATTTGGTTTTCATTATTATTTAATAGATTATATATACGGGTGTGAACATTTTCAAATATATTTTTCAAAACTTAAACCTGACAGATTAGATTATTAAATTGAATTATATTAATAGTCTTGTTATTTATAATTAATTTAAGAAATATTAATTCGAAGATTTGAATAATAAAAATCAGTACTGTTTTTGTATAACTAATCTATAAAATACGTTACATCTAAATTTAAAGTAACAAAAACATCTTAAAATAAAAAATGATTCATATGATAAAAGTTAATATCATTTTTGAATTTTGATTTTATTAAATTATTTTTAACAAAAAATCTTTGGTTTTGTGCTGAACATATGTGCGCAAAGCAATTAGAATTAAAAACAAAGTATTGTAAAAACACTAAAAATATATGATTGATTTACATATTCCCAGAGATACAATTTCAAACTATTTCGAAGTAAGAAAGAAGGAAGTATTTTTTTTAATAATACAACATTACAGAAAATAATCACAGAGAAATTTTAAATTTGATTTTGAGATTTTTTTCACTTCCAATTTAACACTTCCCTTTTTCTTGTTTATTTGGTTTATTTCCTTGAAGGATGCCTAAATGTGTAAAATCCTAATATAGTAGTTTCCAATATTTTATAAGATAATTTTAAAAATGAAATTTTTCAAATTGACCATGTAAAAATCTATGTTCCACCCTGTAATCAATTGTTTATCTAAGACGCCTAAAGGCTTTTTCATTATCTATTAGAAAATCCAATACTTACTACGTGATTTGACAAATGTAAGTTTCAAAGGGATTTTTGTTGCATTTTGAAAGATTTTTTTAATACATTTCCGAAAGCCATTCCAAATCTTCCATAGTAAGTACTATAATATTAAGATTACTACCCAAATACAGTAAAAGATAATTTAATATAAGATCATCCTACACTTTTAGCACCATAATACATTATAATCTACATCAGTACGTTATATCAGTATTTATGGGTTTTCATTGCCGAAACATGTACAAAAACATAGACAAACTCATGTATTCTACAGAAGCTTGAATACATTAATTTATAGCGCAATTGGGCTTATCTCCAAAATCTTCAATTGTCTTCTAATTTCAAGAAAATGCTTTTTTGTATGTGATCGTAACGTTTAAAGATTTAAGTGTGATTAAAAAAGTAAAAAAAAAAATCACATTCCGTACAAAAAGAGAAAATAAAACAAATGTGGTTTTTTTAGATTTAATTTTTTTTTAAATCAAATTTAAACTATATTAATAAAATACACTTCACTTCTGTTTAACTTAATATTTACGAAATATTTGGGGGAAATTTTACTGGCATTTTTTATGATATCTATATTTAAAAGTACTAAAATTATAAATAGTGTTCGCGCGGGACGCTGGCAACACCAAAAAACGTCAGAACCAAAAGTAACGGCGATGAAGAGATCTTACTACGCGCATAAAATTATTATAAACTCTGTTATATTACCAAATAAACTATATAAACCAAACAACAAAGATTTGTATTTTAGTATGTTACAAAATAACTTAAAAAAAATACTGGCTCGATTTCAAATCTTTTTTCACCATTAGAAAACTAAATAATCATTGAGTCAAGTGTAATATAAGTGTTCCTTATGTCAAGTCTATAATTTATACTTCTATACTAATATAATAAAGCATAAACATACTACTTAGTGGCGTAGCCTCAGCAATCACAGCATATTTTGAATAATTCTTTCTTTAATAAAAAGCCCTACACTTACAACAAGCTTTAAGCCATATATTTTCACGCTAATAAACGCTTAGGGGGTAAATAAATTGGAAAAAACATTAATGTGGGAAAGATACCGTTAACTACAAGCTGCCAACATTAAGGAAGCAAACAAACAAATGACAAATATGAAAAACAAAATAAAGTTTTTATAATTTCATGCAGATGAAGCCGTTCAGGAACTGCTAGTGTTTATAAAATTTCTTTGATGCTAATAAATATTTTAAGCATGCAAGGTGTAATAAAATACTTACAAGATGGAATGTTATAGTTTTGTATGGTATCTGTGCGGTGGTAGTCTGGGCGTCGATCAGCTGCTCCAAGTGCAACGAGATGAGGATAGCATCCTGCGGCTCTATCAGACCGGCCCCCACCAACTCTAAGGCAATACCTTCAGATGTGTCCTTGCCTTTAACGAAATTAAAGCGAATGTCATTTAATTCACCATGGGCATTTCTGTAATAATGAGAATATATGTTTTAAATAGTAGTAGTAGAAGTGTCTCTTTTTCCTAACCAGTTACCTAGGTAGGTAATTTTTTTCCGTTGTTTGGTAACTTTGTGAAAGAGGAATATTTTTTTATACTTTTTTTCCGGGCCATCTATTACTATTACAAGTACTATTTTTCCTTCACATTTCAAATAGTGATTGGTATCTGGCACTTGCGTTTTTGTAAGCAGAGGCGAGAGGTCTAACTTTACTCGTTTGTCAATTAATTGTGTATAAAAATGAAATAAAAAAAATAATAGAACTCGCAGGATGTCCGTGGCATAAAACATAAAAATCGCGGCCAAACGCAAAATGTCAACAAGATCTATATTAATTTGCAGTAACTTTGGTCTTGAAATCGATAGGTGATCGTTTTAACGTGAGATTGATTGCATGAAACTAACAAAGTGTACCAGTTCTAGCACAAAAACTGGTTAGTAAATAGAAAAAAAAATCCTTCACAACTAGTTACCAAACAGCGAAAAAAATTTTTTAACTGGTTAGGTAACTGGTTAGGAAAAAGGAACAAGCCGTAGGGGCTATGGTTTCCTCAACTCCACGGCTAGTTAGAACCCAAGCAATATTATAATATTGCTGGTGATCTCCAGGAGCAATTTTAGTGAACTTAAATACCTAACCCTATATTTAAAATAATTACTATTATTAGAAAATGTTATTGACTGACACTAAGACATTGTTAATGTTATCCCTATTTATTCAAAAAGAATGAGAGAAACCAGTGTAAAGTGACGATTAAATCGTTTTTGGACTCACCGTATGCGCAACATCAGATTAACAACAGGCGGTTCCTGTGAATGAGTTGATTTCTGTGCCTTCATAGCCGAGGTTGATGGACCCTGTTAGATTAAAAATTATTTACTAGCTGTTGCTAGCGACATCGTCCCCGTGAAATTAAAAAATAGACTGTATTACTCAGTGATAGCGTAGCCTTTTATTGGTGAAAGAATTCTTGAAATCGGTTCAGTAGTTTTTGATTTCAATATATACAAAAATATAAATCTTTCCTCTTTATAATATTAGTATAGTATAGTATAGATTAATCCTAAGTATTAATTGTATTGTAAAGAAAATGTTGTAAAAACGTTACCGGGAGACATTTGATATTAGAAAAACAATTTTTTTTAATCAAGTAATGTTAAAAATTAAGTTTTTAGGGCAAATAAACCAAGACAATATCGAAAATTGATTTTTGTGTAACCCTTTACTAGTATAAATTATTTTGGACTGTTTTACCTAAAAAATTCCGAGCATGTATAAAGTTTGAATAGCATTATACTTGACATTTAAACTAAATTACTCACAGCTGTCTCATCAGGATCGCTTCCGCTCGAATCAACTCGTTGGATTTTGTTCATCGGTTTCTCGTCATCAGGGATATCTTTTCCAGTAGAAGATCCCCCTGCCGAGCCTGACTTTTCATCATCCTCCACAATCACATAAGCCTCATCAGCTTGGTCCAATTCATCATCACTCCACTCCCAATCACCAGTTAATGTGCGGCTCAAACGACCAAGTGTCACCTGTTTCTTATTTACCTGGAAATATTAATTAATATTACATCGAAATATAAATAGCAAGTTGAGCAGAAACTTTTTTTTTAATATTTAATCTTATCAAATTATCCACATACCTTATGGACTCTAGCTTCAAGAGTAGCACTGGTATCAATTAATGTCTGTGCGAGATATTTCTTATCTTTGGCCTTCTTGAAAAATGGGTGTTTCAACAACTCGGTGGCAGTTGGCCGCTTCAATGGATCCTTTTCCAAGCAATCACTTATGAGCTTACGGAATGTTTTCCCGTATATCTTGTACTGATCTTTTTCAGCACCTGAAAATATAAATTCATTTTATAGCTAGCTTTTGCTTGCGACTTTGTCCACGCGGAATTAAAAAAGTATCCTTGATAAAGCCTATGTTACTCAGTGATATTGTAGTTTTATAATGGTGGAAGATTTTTTGAAATCGAGTCGATAGTTTTTGAGTTCATTCACATACAATAATACAAATCTATCTGTGAAAAAGTGTTGCAGTTTGCTCTAGTCAATTTTTCCGCATAAAAAAGAGGAGAATTTCACATACAGTTACTAAAGCTTGAAAATACATTTGTAATTGTGATTATATCAGCAATATTGTTGTTTAATCATTTTTAAAGACATATTTTATAACTTACCAGTATCCAAATTAGGTGGATCATTTTGCAAAGTCAGCATAAGCACTTTCATCGGCGGATACATGTGATACGGCGCGGCACCGGTCGCCATCTCTATAGCGGTTATCCCAAAAGACCAGATATCCGCTTTGTAGTCATAGCCATGGTCCTGAAACAAACAGAATTAATTGTTAATTTAAATATAAAAAAAATATTATAATAAATGTTAAATTTAAATCAAAACAGACGATGTTTTGATTTAAATTTAACATTTTTGCTTCTGCATTTTATAATTCGCAATAGACCTTGCGCTCAAAAGAGCATTAGATTTTTTTTTTCGCCTTGCAGAGAATTAGTTTAAGAAATTCTTAATGAAGAATAGATATCTCTACAATACAAGACCTATGTTACTCTCTTTTAAAGTTGGTTTTTAATTGTGAAAGAATTTTTGAAATTGGTCCCGTAGATTTTGAGATATTTCATCATATATCAATAGCAGCATACACCATAGACTGTGCAAGCGAGTTATTTTATTATATCTAGAGATTAATAATAAAACGCAGAGCAATTCCGGTTAAATAATACGAATTTATGAACTTAACATTGACATTATTTCGCAAGAACTGAACATATTTTCTTGCTCTTATTACTAAGTAAAATGCAATCTTATTTAATTGCAAAATTATTAATCTACTGGTTAATACTACATTACTAATAGCACTGTCGCAATGCTGGATAAAGTAAAAATGTAGTTCGAAAAAGTAGCGTTGATAGTTTTTTTTTTTATAGGAAAAGCGGGCAAACGAGCAGCAGATCGATTATTAAATGATCCGACGCCCATGAACATCCACAACGCCAGGGGGATTGCAGATGCGCTGCCAGCCTTTAAGGGAGGAATACAAATGTATTTTTAAACTATAATATTTTAGGACAGGATGGAGAACTTTTATCATAAACAAAACATTGGTTTATCATAATATATTATTATATTTTATACGATAACAGTGATGCCACACGGGCACAGCGTCGCTCGTAATTGCGTCATACTATTTTGCAACATATCATACAAAACGACGAAATAGAATTTTCGATGCCACAGCATCAAGTACATGTGAATTTCAACGACGACGAAATTTATTAAAATGTCGCCATACGTTATCGCAACGCCCTTGTGGCACCACTCTATGACACACGGCATAAAAGATAGTACAATATTTACTTGTTCCATGACTTCAGGTGCCATCCAGCATGGGGTCCCAACAAAGGTGTGTCTAACTCTTTGCTTAGACATGTCCTTGTCCATCGCGAGCCAAGCGGACACACCAAAGTCACCTATCTGCACCGACCCATCATCACCCAGCAAGATGTTACCCGCCTTTATGTCCCTAAATAAACGATATTTAATAAAATAAAAATTATGAAGTGAACAAGTGTTGGTTAATGAGAATGAAATAAATTCATGTAGAATTAAAACAATAAAAAAAAACACTTTATTAGTAGTCTATGTGTTCTTCCAGACTATTTTCCACATCTGTACTAAATTTCAGCGAGATCCTTTGAATTGTTCCGGAGATACCTAGTAACATCCATCCATCTAAATGTAGTATAAAGCTGTAAAATCGCATTATTTTTCGCTAGCCTTTTATCTACGACCCTTGAAAATATGGAACATTAAAAGTTCGCTATGCTACACTTTAAAATCTGACCATTGGTTTAAAAAAGTTATTTTACAATAATTTCATAAACCTTCTATTGTGCAAGTTGTACGCTCAGCTCTCTATCATATTAAACTATACCAATTTCAAAGCCAACACATGTACAAAAAAATCTTATGATAAACCTCTCATTTTCTTTGAAAGAGTACAGTATGCTGCATAGATATAGTTACACTAACAAAATTTATATAGAACTTATAACATAGAAATTTACCGGTGGATCTGTCCATTACTGTGAAAGTACTCAAGCCCTTTCAAAACTTCCCTAAGGACAGTTGCAATAGTCGCTTCATCAAACACACCATGTTTGCAGTTTGACACCTTCAACTTGTGTTTAATGACATCTAGGAGACTGCCACCTAGAAAAAAAATTAGAACTTGACTATTTATGTGGAATAAATGTTAACATTACAATCCATATGTTCATATGAGATTTTCAATTCTTGTTCTTTGATAATAGTTGAATGTCATACATTCCTCTGTATTAATAATAATAATAATAATAATAATAATAATAAAGTCATTTAATCCATTCAGAAGGCAAACATCATACATTTAATTACACAGTTGACAAAAATAATGACGGAGGGAAAAATAAGTGTTACAAACAACAACAAAAAATAACATAAATACACAATAATAAGCATAAGAGATATGATTTTTTTTTAACTAAGTTCGCTATGCTGAATGGATAAGGCCTTTACTCAGCTATGTGCTTATTACAGAATAGCAATAAGCGCTGATATTCTGTAAAAGCCTTTTGTGGCAGTACGTCAGTTGCAGCATTAAATTATAAGTGAATTGGAAAAGAGAAAAAAAGCATTAAATAAAATAAAATTACCTTCCAGAAGCTTCATAATAAGCCAAAGCTCATCTTTGACCACAAAACTTGTATAATATGTCACTACATTCTCATGGTTGCAGTTGGACATAGCCTGCAATGTAAAAATATTTAAAACTAGTTGTTGCTCACGATTCACCAGCATGGAATTAAAAAAAATATTAAAAATACAACCTATGTTACTCAGTGATAACATAGCTTTTTAATGGTGCAAGAATTTTTGAAATCAGTCCAATAGTTTTTAAATTATTTCAATACATACAAAAATCCAAAATACCAAATCTTTCCTCTTTATAGTATCAGTATAGAAGTATAGACTACTATAAGAACCTCCAAAATCTTTAAATATTAAAGTCAATACAAAGTTATAAGTTTTGTAAATGATTCAACTCTAAATAGCCTAGATATTTTATTTCATTCATTGTAAACAGGACATTAAGCGATCATAACTTACTTGTATCTCTTTCAGCAGTTCATCCATGGATGTATTCCATTTTTCCAGGTTTATCCTTTTTATAGCACATTTCTCATTCTTTGGTTTGCATACAGCTCCGTATACAACAGCTGTTGCGCCAACACCTACAAATAAATTCAATAAGACACAATAATCTAGACTAGTTTTCTTGTAATTCATATCTTAATTTTATTTATAAGTTGTATTATAGTTAGATTAGTAAAATTTAAATTTAAATTACATTAAAAACGCGTAGACTTATGTTAATTATAGCAAATATTTGAACATTTTGAATTTGTATTTACTAAACACATATCTTAAATAAAAGCTTCATTGATAACGATTTGGTCTACAATCGTTTACTTTAGAAGAGGAAGGGGTTGCGAGTTTATGATATTACAAAGGTATTAGCAATAATATTTACTTTATAATTTGAAATGTTTTTAATTTGAACATATGTACTTTGTTGACATTTAATCAGTTCAAATTTTGACACTTCCATCATATAAAAAATTCAAATCGAAGAAATTCACTTATTATGTGGTAAACATTAATTGAATTACGGAAAAAACAGAATTTACTTACCAATGACATCAAGCAATTCATAATTTTGTTCACCGTTGGGCCATGGCTCACCCCCAACTGGGATGACCGCCATTTTGCGAGAAAACCAACTGAGTCCCGGAGTAAGCGAACTCGTATTTATTGAGCATGCAGATTTCATATACGAAGACAGAGCATTTAATCGACCATCAACTCCAAACGATTTCTGTAAGTAATAAAAGATATTTTTTACAAAAATATTTTACATCGAAATAAAATTTAATAAATAAAAATTATAGATGTTTCGCAATGGCAATACTAATTCCATAAATACAAATGTTGTTTATGTCGTGAAATTCTACTGCCAAAAAAATTGTCTTTAAAAACTCTTTGAATAAACAGATGACATGTTTTTATACAAATTTTTCGCAGTAGAAACAAAGCGTGGTCCAAACACAGTAAAAACACTATTGTTATCTCTGTTCATTTTAAGAGAAAGAGAGAGATAGGCAGTAATGTTGTTACACATTTGTTACGACAATAAAGACATATTTTTACCATCCTTTCAATAAGATTATCAAGGGTAGGATTCGAATAGTAGAATTTCGCGATAAAATATAAATCACTATATTAACTAATCACTCAAAAATAAAAAGGTATTGACTTAAAAGTATTTGGCTGATACTCATTTAAATTAAAAAATAACTACAAATTCGTTTATTCACACGTCACCTCGACTACACAACAAGAAAAAGTACCAAAAGGCTTGCTTTGCCTTTTGACCAATTTAAAAATTGCCTACTTAATTTCGCTGACATGATTACCTACTGCATAAGTAGATTGAGGTTACGAGTTTTTAAAAACTACTTATGCATTTTAACCTAATTACAGGGATGTACTCTTAATTTGATTTAATTTTGTTTATTGAATAAATATGCGAATTTAATTGATTTAAAATATTTATTGTTTTATTACATTTAATTGTTATTCATTAGATTGATACTAATATTGTAGGTAATAGTAGAATTATTTCTTATTAGCTTTCGCCTGCGACTCTGTCCGCGTGGAATTAAAAAACAAAGGTAAGTAGCCTATGTGTTCTTGCAGACTATCCTCTACATCTATGCCTTTCATCGAAATCCCTTTAGCCGTTTAGGCTACAAACTGTAACAAACATCCATCCAAACTTTCACATTTATAATATTAGTATGATTTAAATAGAACCGTTACCGTGCTAATACGATTTAACGCGACAAGATCTACGCGCAATATTTGTCATCATTTCCCCTGCCTTATCCTACCCCCGTAGGGTCGGCGCACCGGGTTTTCGTCCTTCAAATAACTCTATCATCCGTCATCTCAGTCATCATTTCCTTCTTGGTCATGTCACCTTTCACGCAATCCATCCATCTCTTTCTAGGTCTACCTCTACTGGTGTACCCCTTCACATACATAACTAACGTCATTCTTGTTACATGCGATTCATCCCTTCTCATAATATGCCCATACCACGCTAACCTTTTACTCCTTATTTTCTCAACCACTGGGGCTACTATATTTGTGACCTAACAAAATTATGGACAGCAGTTTCCCACGTTCATTACGTTATTTTTTTAGTTTAGATCTAAAACCTTTTAAAAACCAGACGGAAGATAGAGTGGTTTAGGGTTTTAATCACTGAAAGCTTTTCCGTGCTCTTACAGCCCGATGATGGTACTTAATGCAGAGTTTGGTCCACTAATTATTATCTAGTTCATACTATGTCTTCTTACGGTAAGTGCAAAAGCAGTGCCCCGTCTGTACGCCTCATTAATATCAAGCTTGTGACGTCACTAAATGAATAAATAACTGAAAGGCGTGTCAATTTAATACATAAAGTACTTACCTCAGCTGGCAAGTAAAGGTAGCCTGCTGTTAAGTAAGAAGAAAGACAAACAGAGAAGTAAGTGACACAGTTAGTTAGGACGACACACCAAGGACGTGAATACCTACCATACATACCTGTCTATAAACTCCATTTGGCCCAGGAGCAACCACTTCGCCATTGTTACTGGAAATAAGAAAATCACTTGAACCATATAAATACTCAGTTTTTCACTAATCGACATGTCCGAAGAGAGTTACAGCTTGAAGAATTCCAAAAATATTTAACTATTAGTATCATTGTTTAAAAAAAATAGGTAAACTAGCTTTTGTCCGCGACTTTCATGCGCTAATAAAAAAAATCTGTTCTTCCACACTATGTTCTATATCTATGCTAAACCCATCCATTTATCCATCCAAACTTTCACATTTACAATATTAAGTTTGAAGAAGCACAAGTTTTTAGTTACGATTCGTAAAAGACAATATATTAAAAAAACTATTTTTTTTTTCATTAGTTTTGCTCTGGCTCTGGACTCCAGTGTTTTTCGGGCGATGTCTTAACTTAATTTAAATATAACTTAAAATGGCTATCTGTTTAATAATATTTTCTTCAGATAGGACTAGATGTAAAATTTCACTACGAAAAACATCTTCATTGAAAATACAGAATATCTCAAAAGAAAAAAATCTTACATTGATTAAATAAAATTGTAAGTTTCATTCATTTAAGAAACGAATAAAAAAAAAACAATTAACAAATGAAATTGTTATTCGGTAACTAGGAAATTAGATTTGCGAAGCGTCTATTTAGAAATTTGTCGACGTAACTTTTCATTAAGTTAATCAACATTGGGATTTGTTTAATTTTGAAAGTTCAACGTAATATTGCGGACACAATCAGAATTACAACCCGTTAATATCGCGCGATAATCAGGCTGTTGTTAAAAATATCAGTTAATTTAGACAATTGATGTTTGCCTTCGGGTTAGATTAATAGGGATATGCTCATTTTATTTCAATACTAGCTTTCGCCCGCGAGACCGTCCGCGTGTAAAAAAAAAACACAAGTGAGTAACCTATGTGTTCTTCCTGACTATCCTCTACGTCTATGCCAAATTTCATCAATATTCGTTCAACCGTTTAGGCTACAAACTCTAACAAACATCTATCCATCCATCTATGGATTCTTAGCAGGTAAAACCAAAACATCTATACAAATAAAATGAAAACATGTTTTCGGTTGTTTTGAAAATTCATTCACCACACGATTGATGTTACTGTAGACAGCTACTTTTAAATTATATTCGTGGTTCGTGAAAAAGTGCTTGTAAATGATAGTTACAAGAAAAAAAATAACGATCTTTGAAAGCGTGTAGCGAATTCAGAAAGTAGGTCGCAAGTTTGACAAGGTATTATTAAAATAGGTGAAGTAGTGGGTTCGAATCCCGCCATTCGACGATTGTTGTAAGCCAAGTCCCAACACAAGCTTAGCGTTTTGTTGAAATAGTTCCAATAAATTTTAGTAAATGATCAATACTTATTAACAGATAAGTTTTTATAGTATAATTGGGAATTGTATAATAACATTTTTGGTTTATTTGAAACTATGCGTGTACAGATTCTATTTTACTGTTACTCACGTTGTATACCTGTTCTTAAAAATACGAAATTACTTAAACATTTTGTCTGTTTAATTTAATGTTTTGGTTCACACCATGGTTTACACCTTGTGGAATCCTTTTACGCCGATTATAATGTGCCTTGCGGGAGACATTAAGAATGCCAGCCAGCAAATTTAGGTGATAAAAACTTAGTTAAGACATTTAAACAAACTTTCTTTTCGATATATAGCAGTAAATTCCGATCCACAATTTTCTTTCGTTAATCATCCTAGATTAACAATTCTATTTTATAAAATTGTCAAGGACTGATAATACCGGATATAAAAGCAGTCCCAAATAAAATCCTTTCATTCAACCGCCGATTCCAGTAAAAAGTGTGTTTTATTCAGTATATTCTTCTTTACAACAATATGGCTGTTGCTAATATTTTTTTACAGGTGAGTCGTTTTTTTTCATCAAACAAAATCATCTGTGTTCATCATCTATTCGTCCCAATATTACTCTTTTATTTTTTTTATTATTTATTATCTATACGCTAAGGCTCTGACGTAAATTTATAAAATCTTCAGTGGCCATATTTTAGAGTTGTAATAAGAGTTGTGCAATAAGGTATAAAAAGTTATTGAAAATCAAATTTTTCTTGATGATTATAATAAATTAAAAGAATTAGCAATAATCACTTCTTTCGTAGATTTTTTTTTCTGTTTGTGATGTTGGCAACAAGTCAAATGTTACGATTTGTGCTAATTCAATTTCGCACATTAACAACATTACTGTAATAGTTTATATTCATAATACTATATATATAAATAGATAGAAAACACGTGACATTCTTAAGTTACCTTCAAGTCATGACAGTGATCTTACAAAATAATATTTTGATTCAACTTAACGGGTTCCTCGTAATAGTCGCATTCACTGGGCCAACTAAATCATTTCAGTTATACCCATTATTTGTAAAACCTTATGACAATATCAACAAAACTATATACAAAACATTTTTATCTATACATTTAAAATAATCACCTGTTCTTCTTAGATTTTTTCTTCTTTGAATTATTCAGCCCGTCTTCAGTCAACCTATACATTTTAAATAACTTGTAAGTTGTCCACTTCTTCATCGTAAAATTATACCACCGCCGTGGTCTGGAGTGTTCAACTGAAACAAACGTGCTAATTATATACTTGTCCCAAGGAACCGTCCGTAGGCCCAACTTTAGTCCCTTGATGATGAGAAGGGAACGTGGATTGACGGTAGAGGAAACGCATACGAAGGGGAAACATCCTCTTATGTGCGTCTCCTCCTACGTCGCTTAAGGGTACGAAAGTCTAAGGGCAGCGGTCGCTTCCCCAGTTTGGCGGATTCAGGTGGCCGCTTGCTCGTTTGCCAACTTGATATAAAAAAAAACTTGTGCACTCTCCTTACCTGCTAAACATCCTCTCTGTATCGAATGGTTAGCTGTAAGATAACCCTTATAGAGTTAAGCTCACCTGTACTACCATTCGATTTGTATTTATTAAAATTGTTTTCTTTTGTGCACAAAGTTCATTTCATTACTATTTTACCTTAATTTAATGATATATACAAAATACTTCACCATCGATATACCTGTTTTAGTTAAAATAACAATTTGGATAATTAGGAGAGACTATAGTTAAAATAAAGGACCGTAGGGAAATCTAAGTTCAGAAATTAACTAATATACGGCGACGATCATAGTATAAGTCGTTAGGAAATATAGCTATAGGTATAAAAACGACAGAGAGAGGATCGTAATATTTTTCACAGGTCTGTAAGAAAGTTTGTACGTCATTGACTTCTATATTATGGACCGATCGTTGCTTGAAATGACAATTTTGGTTCTTTCTGACATAATACGGCATTTAAAGTGCTATTAATCAGTTCGGTTCCTCAACACTGCCATCAACAGTTAATTTCAGAGCCAATTTTGTGAAAATCACATGCACAAAATACCACGGCTTATAGCCTGTCTATATGGTGGGCAATGAACAGTGGTGTGTGTTTGATTATGTTTTTAAAGTTTAAAGTGTCTTTCGATTATTTTCTCTCCCCGGAGTGGAGTTTTTATTTTAATTTCCGTTACTAGTTTCTGTCCTATGATGTTAACTCAAGGCAATACATGGCATGCTAGATATAGAGCGGCTTCACTTTGTGACTAATTCAATCAAGAATGCACTTGATGAGGTTATTTGAAGTCAATTATCTTAGCGCTTGTTAACATATTTAATAGTCGTGATGGCTTTTAATAAATTGCCAATACACAATTGCAATGCAATTTATAAGAAAAACGCGCATAACAAAAGCAGTGGGTACACTGGGTGTCCCCTCTATGCACACGTTGTGTACCCATTGCATCTTAGCACAATGTGCATGTGTTCGAATTACTAAATCTGTGCGGTCCTCGCTCTATTCTCTCTTTCTGGATACATGGTGATATAAGGAGTGGACGCTTATTGTCATTTCCACTTCTTATGGACAAACTAACAAGCATGCAAGAGTTATTTGTTGGGTTTGTTAAGATCGCATCTAATGGAAATCCAAAATCCTTACCTACCCTAAACCTACATATAATTTGATTTAACTATTTTTTTTATTAAATTATCTATATATTATACAATATATCAGCTTTATGTCGCTAAATTGTCTATAAAAACGTGAGAGATTAATATCAAAGCTAGTTCCTACATTATGCTGCAAGAATGCATTAACAACTGGTGCATAATGGCCACATACTAATAAGTTCAAGGCTACAGGTCAACCAAGACAGTGAGACAAGGAACAACTACTAATTCCTACTCTTTAATAACCAATTTAAATTGATACGAACTTTACAATATTCTATAGATTCGTTAGCAAGGAACATTAGCATGTAATTTTAATAAGAAAGAAAACATACCTTTTATTATTCTTAAGCCGATAATTCGAGTATTGTAACATATTGTATATTTTTTCTTTCTATGCCGCTTCATAAGATTTTAAAAACAAAACAACTCAAGGCTTTAACTCAATAATATGAACAATCGTTGTGAAAGGTACATGACTACTATCAAATATGTTCGGTCCCGTAGCGGTTATACGTGTTCAACCTTAGTACAGATACGAGCGAAATGACAAGTGCCCCCGGGGCTAAGTTACAATTGCAGAGGTCACAAACATGTTTTAACAAGAGTTTGTTGCAGAAAAATTAATGAAAACAAATAAAAAATATATTAATTATCAGAATAATCGGAAAATTATAAACGCATTATTAACATTTTTTTCTCACAAATCAAAGTTATATGTCTATTCGATTACTGTAACAGAAAATATGTACAAATGTTTACGTACGTTAATGTAAAATGTTTAGCATGCCTGTTATCCTTTGGTATTAGTGTGGAGATCACACCGGACGGACACCAATCAATGCGCGCTAGAGTCGCAACTAATCAACAGTACGTGAGACGGACGTCTCGACAAATGCGTCATCTTAACATTCGTCACACCAACAAACCAATACGCCGTGAATTATTTACAATGGACCCGAATGCCGAATGAAAATATACCTTTACTGGATCCTAAAGAATCTGTGTATCTAAGTATATGATGCAAAAAAAAATACTTCAGGTTTTTTTGGATATGTAGTAAATTGCATCCATGTATCTTTCGCTGGTGATATACTTGTACAGAATTGAACTATCATCTCTCATATTTTTTTATAATAAAACATAAAAAACTACATATTTTGCATACATTTTTAGTAGATAAAGATATTATAAAATTTCAGATACAAAAATTGTTGCCGATACATTTGGCGTAAATCACCATCAGAACTAAGACGAGCCTGCATTTAAGCAATAATTACGATAATTTCTAATTAAGTCTCTTTGGTTTCTCGTTTGTACGTATTTTTTGTTATTAATGTAGACAATATTTTTCTTTCCAAGCGAAGATGGAATAGGTTTAAAGTCTGCATACATGTTGAGAATGACGACCGTACCAACTATTGCCAATTATCTTATTGTCTCTTTCCGTTGTTATTTTTAGCTTTATTTTGTGAGTGGGTTCTTTTATAAAGGCTAAATATAGTATAACGATGTGGAGTTAGAAGTAATCCAACTATTTGAATAGGCTTTTTTATTATAAATATATTTATTAAAGGTCCACTAGGATTGTTAATACTTCATTTAGAGATTTTGTCTTATCATAGAAAGCAAAAAAAAATTAAATATTTGTTAACATAATTACCAGCGTCCACTTTAAGATGCTAGATTAAATACCTTATATCACTTTTAATAAATAGTAGAAACAACGGAAAACCGCACACCAATTTTTCTTGCACGAAACAACACGCATATATCTTCTCACTACACTTTTGTTGGTTTACACAAAAACACACTGTAGTTTTTTTTTTAAATCAAAGGTATTTCGTTACTTTTTGATCATGTAAAAAAAATCTTGTGCGATAAACTTTTATCAAAGAGGTTGTACATAAGTTTTCCTTTATATTGTGCTGTTGGTATTGCTCTGATGCTCCAATGATAATAAAATTTCAAATGCAGGTATTCTGTGTGGCCATTATCTTAGCCCCGTTGTTGGCGTCCGAAGAATCTGCGCAGGATTTCATCGAGCATGTATTAAGGATACCGAATCCGGATAAAGTGCTCAACTCCGTGTTAGGACGTCTTGAGAGAAATCGACAACTCGCACTCGCGGCAAGAACACATCAACAGTATGACGAACATTGTGACGAACCTTCTGAAGTAAGTTACAATTTACTCCGTCGTTTTTGCCTTTGTTTGTCCTAGTTACGTAGACCTCATCTATTAATTGTTGTAAAATCGATCGCCTGTCGTCAACATCTGATGCACTCCCGCAACCTTAACTAGGTAATCGGTGTTATTATTTATATCGTTTTTTAATTCACGCAAACAGTTAAAAATGTATCCGTTGTCCGTTAACTAAACCTTTAAAAGGTAGAGAAAGAAACGTGTACTTAAAGCTAAAAGTTTATAAACGTGAATTCGAAGTCAATTATTTCATGCGTTTCAACGAAATCCGTCTGTTATCGAAAGCGGATGTTTGAGATTAGTTTCATAACAACATCAACAATCATTATAAACTGTAGGTAGATACATAGAAGGGATGAGGGAGAGAGAGAGAAAAAGAGAGATAGAGAGAGAGAGAGAGAGAGAGAGAAAGATCTTCTTAAAATAACAAACTCCAAAATATACATATTATCGTCCAGTTTAACCCGTCTTACAAAGGGTAAGAAAGTTACGCCCTTTGTATTAAGAAGACTCAAATTTAAAAAAATCATGATTAATCCATGTAAAATAAATATTTTATTCAAATGTTTACAATCAATTTTTAATATGAAAATAATTTTATTATGTAAGGTAATAAACTTGTCCAAATTAACGTAATGGTAGTCTATACTTTGACTGAGAGACAAGAAAATGTCTCCCATTTTCATACGACTCAACAAATACGTTTAGGATTTTTTTTTTAGAAAGAAAATACATGGCATATGAAATAGAATAGGGGTAACAATAACAATAAGGTACACCTCAAGGTATACCAAGTATCCACCCAATAAGATTTTTAGGTTAATGTCATACCTTTGACTTAAGTCTTAAAGATTTCACAAATCCAAAATCTGTAATATAAACATTATAATAACCAAAAAGTAATCTTAAATCTAAAAACTATCAGAGATACAAAGAAAATTTATAGGTTAAGTGTTTATTTTCAATCAGAATAACATCAATCAAGTTAAAAAAAATCTACGAACCGTTTCGCCGTCTATCCAGTCGCTTACTAATCGTATAATGTGATTTTGATGATTAATTAAGCACAACTGTATTGAACAGGGGAAGCTTCGCCCATGATTGAGATTTTTATAGTATAGTTAACATCAGTACCGTCATAAATCAATACTCACGAGATGAAATAGATGCGCTCTCCGAAGGTAGTACAGGCGCATGCCCCTTTCGCCCGGTCCAAGCTACTGCGAAGCGTATTAGAATCGCTATGACGTAATGTTTGATTTGCAATGTCCTGATAAAGGTTTTATTGTAGGTACTACCTGAATATACCGAGACGTTGCAGGGGTCGCGAGAGCGCGGTCTAAGACAACTCGGCATACAGGTATAAAACATTAAGTATACAACTTCAGACATATGGTATTATATTGTTGAAAAGTTGTATATTTTATAAAGGTTTAAAATTAATTTCTATTTTATCAACTAAAATATATTTTAAATTGGATATTTTTAGTTCGTATTTAAGAAAAAAAATCACATCTTAAATTATTTTTAAACTTACCTCTTTGGTTTTTACTCGAACTTCGTACGTAGTTTTATAACTTGAATTTAATAAGTTTTACTATTAATTCATGTGATAACTGTTTTAATATAATTTAAAATGTTGAAAATTATCAAAATGTCGAAAGTGCTTATAACTTGCACCGCGTCCGATTTGCGAATCAATAAGCAGGACGATACCTGGGCGCACCCTTTCTATGTTAGGTCAGTGCGAGTGAACGAGAGGTACCATTGCCGAATTGGAATGCAAACTTATTATACCGATGCATTAATACTTCTTAATTACACTCAGATTATTTAATTGATCACTCTGAGTATAACATAAAATAGATCAACCGACAAACTGAGTGACCTTTAATGAGCACTAAGGGCGATACTTATAGTATATTTAATAACAAAGGTACACATTAAATCACAGTAAAAAAAACATTAAACGACCGTGTTTGTAAGTTTAAATAAGTAGGTAATGTCCACTGACCTCTAGTAAATGGACAGGCTTTAAACCGTGGTATTTTGTGCTTATTGGATTTTTGCTATTTTGGGGCTGACTGTTGCGATTGGGAGCAGTGATGAGAATATGAATTAATAATATAGATAGATTAAACTGTCAGTATCAATCGGTGTTCCAAGCATTCGCCTATTCATTTGGTATAGAAATCAGTGTTATAGCCAAACAAATTTATTTGACTCGGTGGACAAAAATGACACGAAATTACACCAACTCATTAGCGACATTATCAAAGTCAAAAAAGTATCACGAGACTTGTATCTGTCTTGCTATGTTTTGTTTTTATGTAATTATCTAGACCTACGGTGTGTTTTACATATTTTATGACTGATCCCGATAGCATCGCTTCTCTAACCTGGTCAGATAAGTTTGTCAGACTATGTTGCAATCACCGAATAAAAATATTCTGATTGCAGAAACATTACCCTATTTGTCACTTGGAGCGCAAGATCAGAAGGTTGAATACAGACGAATATGAGTACAGACCGGCTTATTATGAAGAGATACGATGCACCGCGTCCTCTGATGATGAAACATCCACTAATGAGGTATATCATGTAATGCGCAGGGTAGTTCATGATTTTTTTTATATCATAAGTTGGCAAACGCCAAACTGGCGAAGCGACTACTCCCCACAGGCATTCGTTAATGCGGATGCGTTGCCTAGCCTTATCGACGGAAGGGGATACGCCACATAAAGGGGATATTTCCCCTTCCTATGCGTCTCCTCCAGCGTCAAGTCCATGTTCGCTTCCCATCCTTTTCTTAAAAGACGAGGGATAGGAAGGAAAAGGGACTAAAGTTGGTTGACTTTATGATCTTTTGAATCTTTATTCAAGCTCAGGACTAAGGGCTATACAACGATAAATAGGCTATCGGCATTCGGCAATAAAGTTTTAATGGAACAACAGTATTACAGAATTAAGAACAAAATTAAGAAAAATGATTTGTTAAATGTTTTGCGACGGCAAGACCAAAGAGAAATTTCAACAATTTAAGTAGATTTAGCAGCGAACAATTTCCTATTTTTTCAATTTATTAAAAACCTCTTTCAGATATGCTCGAGTCTCGGATTCTCTTGTATTCAATGGAATAAAACAATTCATTTGACACGTCGGCGTTATTCAAGGTGACTAAACTCAACCATAAAATTTCTTAACACTCGCTTCTAAACATATTTAAAAAAAGGTGAATTAAAAAAAAAACTAGTTGCAGCTATACAGTGGTCAATTTGCCTTTTTGGCAACAACAGGTGACTTGGTTGGTTGATCTAATATATGTAATTGATAACTTTGAAGGTCTCATCATCTCTCTAGATAGATAATTAATCTTACTTATTACTAATATTATAAATGCGAAAGTTTAGATGGATGGATGGATGTTTGTTAGAGTTTGTAGCCTAAACGGCTGAACGGATATCGATGAAATTTGGTATAGATGTAGAGGATAGTCTGGAAGAACACATAGGCTACTCACTTTTGATTTTTTTATGTAATTATCTAGACCTACGGTGTGTTTTACATATTTTATGACTGATCCCGATAGCATCGCTTCTCTAACCTGGTCAGATAAGTTTGTCAGACTATGTTGCAATCACCGAATAAAAATATTCTGATTGCAGAAACATTACCCTATTTGTCACTTGGAGCGCAAGATCAGAAGGTTGAATACAGACGAATATGAGTACAGACCGGCTTATTATGAAGAGATACGATGCACCGCTTCCTCTGATGATGAAACATCCACTAATGAGGTATATCATGTAATGCGCAGGGTAGTTCATGATTTTTTTTATATCTTAAGTTGGCAAACGCCAAACTGGCGAAGCAACTACTCCCCACAGGCATTCGTTAATGCGGATGCGTTGCCTAGCCTTACCGACGGAAGGGGATACGCCACATGAAGAGGATATTTCCCCTTTCTATGCGTCTCCTCCAGCGTCAAGTCCATGTTCGCTTCCCATCCTTTTCTTAAAAGACGAGGGATAGGAAGGAAAAGGGACTAAAGTTGGTTGACTTTATGATCTTTTGAATCTTTATTCAAGCTCAGGACTAAGGGCTATACAACGATAAATAGGCTATCGGCATTCGGCAATAAAGTTTTAATGGAACAACAGTATTACAGAATTAAGAACAAAATTAAGAAAAATGATTTGTTAAATGTTTTGCGACGGCAAGACCAAAGAGAAATTTCAACAATTTAAGTAGATTTAGCAGCGAACAATTTCCTATTTTTTCAATTTATTAAAAACCTCTTTCAGATATGCTCGAGTCTCGGATTCTCTTGTATTCAATGGAATAAAACAATTCATTTGACACGTCGGCGTTATTCAAGGTGACTAAACACAACCATAAAATTTCTTAACACTCGCTTCTAAACATATTTAAAAAAAGGTGAATTAAAAAAAAACTAGTTGCAGCTATACAGTGGTCAATTTGCCTTTTTAGCAACAACAGGTGACTTGGTTGGTTGATCTAATATATGTAATTGATAACTTTGAAGGTCTCATCATCTCTCTAGATAGATAATTAATCTTACTTATTACTAATATTATAAATGCGAAAGTTTAGATGGATGGATGGATGTTTGTTAGAGTTTGTAGCCTAAACGGCTGAACGGATATCGATGAAATTTGGTATAGATGTAGAGGATAGTCTGGAAGAACACATAGGCTACTCACTTTTGTTTTTTTTATGTAATTATCTAGACCTACGGTGTGTTTTACATATTTTATGACTGATCCCGATAGCATCGCTTCTCTAACCTGGTCAGATAAGTTTGTCAGACTATGTTGCAATCACCGAATAAAAATATTCTGATTGCAGAAACATTACCCTATTTGTCACTTGGAG